>JAVJGI010000002.1:31587420-31624602 GCA_035590275.1 Ibycter americanus | reverse complement strand
CGGTGGCCGTGAGGCGGGGCGGTGGCCGTGAGGAGAGGCGGTGGCTGTGAGGCGGGGCGGTGGCCGTGTGAAGAGGCGGTGGCTGTGAGGAAAGGCCAGGGGCTGCCCTGTGCTGGCCCCAGCCGATCCCAACTGCTTCCTCAGCGGCCCTGCCAGGCTGGTGGCACCCTGGGAACATGCACTCGGGAAAGGGCACAAGGCCACACCAGCAGCAAGGAGTGAGGGACAGCACTGCTGGCAGCCAGGCTGGAGCGGGAGGAGGTACAGGCAACAGGAATGAAGGAGTAGAGCCAAGCCTGGGAAAATAGCAGGGATAGGGGATTTTAGTTTTCGTCTCTCTTCTCATCCAGCTCCATTGTAATTGGCAATAAATTAGATTAATTTTCCCCAAGCCAAGTCTGTTTTGCCCATGATGGTAACTGGTAAGTGATCTCCCTGTCTTTATCTTAACCTGTGAGCTTTTCCGTGTTGTTTTCTCCCCTGTCCTGTTGAGGGGGAGGCAGAGAGTGGCTGGCAGCAGCCTGGGTTAACCCTTCACACTGCGCTTCTTGCCATCAGTGTCAACTTTTATCCTCTAAGAAAGACTGAATATTGTAGAAAGAATGACTCATACCCCACCTTCTTTGCCCTGATGGCTTACCCGAGAAGGGAGAAGGAAATTCTTTTGGACTTTACTTGATAAACCTGCATTTGTTTTTACATAGAATTCCTTTCCTGCTCTTGAAAGTGCAATACACACTATATTACGTACTAAAGTTTTAGTCTGCTTTTAGTAAAATCTAAGTCATCTCCCCCAGATAGTTGAAGTAGATGTTAAATTGGTTCCTAATTAAAAAAAAAAAAAAAAAAAAAAAAAAAAGAAAAAGAAAAGTAGTTTAATACAGAAAGTACAGAACACTGAGAAAGCCATTATAACCTTTGGGTTCTGTCTTTAAATTGTATTCAAGTTTATTGTATCATTTCGTTCATAGTACAGTGACTAATTATTTCTGAGCTGAGAATGTGCAGGCTTTCAGAACTTTGTGAAGTGTGCTTCTTACTCTCATATAAGCAGAACATCCTATTAAGCAAGCATAGATTGACCTGAAGAATATGTTAAAAGGGATAAGATCCCAGTAGTAGGGAAACCCCTCTTCCACTTACTACTGTATACAATGCTTCATTTTCACTCTCCAGGACATCACCAAAAGCTGGGAATTTTTTTCTATTTTCAATTGTTCTAGTTTTCTAGTGCAGGAAAAAATACTACCTTAGCCAAAATATTTAAACACAGTTGATTGCAAAATATTAATTTGTGATCCTTTTGTAGCCTCTGTGTGGTACTGAAAAGGGATGGCAGGAAACAAACAAAGAATCAAAAAAGAGTTTTCATTTGTCACCCAGAGTTCTGACTCTGCCTCTCCTTCACACGTTTGTCTAGCCACTGAGTCACTGAGCTTACAGTATTGTGTAACTTTCATTTCTGTGGAGGCTTGTTATATTAGAAAAATTGTTCCAAAGAAAGCAACAATTATGACATAAGCACATCTGGCTCTTGCAAATTATTCTTTATTAAGCTTTCATTTAATTACATGTGCTGAAAGGTCTGCTTTTGATTACTGTAATTTTTTTTATTTGTCCATCTGAATGATAGTAATGTTGGAAATTACATACAAACCACCTGGCTTTTTTCTGACTAATAAGGCAAAGTTTATATAGATCTATGTGTAGAAGAGGGATTAGGATCTTCCCTGTTTATGGTAGAAGAATTATGGCTGGTGCTAATTCAAGGTGAGGGTTTAAATTTGGTCACTGGAAGGAAATTAAACCTATTTGGTTTTGTTCAGTAAACACTTTATATTGGTAGGAATAGCTTATTTTAATATACAAGTGTTTTATTATGTTTCAGTTAAACTTTTTAAAAAGTTCCATGAGGGTGTTTTTGTGTTTTCATCACTACATACAGGAAATTTTAAGGCCTACATTCCTTATTAGCATTTATAGAAGTTACAACAATCACTATACAGCAAGATGGAGACATACCCTGTCGCCTATTTTAATTTCCATTGCTGTCTAGAGAAGATGCAGCATTGCCTTTCAGTAACAAACAATTCCTATGTCAGCTGCCAGCAGAGGTTCTGGAGTTGGTGGGTAATTTCTGGGTAAGAACAGAAAGACCTGAAGCATTGTTTTTTCTACCAGGGGTTTATACCTCCTTTTCATAAACAGCCTTATAACTTTGCCAATTTTGTTTTTAGTATTCAGGCACAGAATAACCTTTTGCTAATAATCAGCTAAAAGTCAAATTAAGAAAAAAGATACTGGGGTGTGGGAGTTTTTCAGTCTTTTTTTTTTTTTTTTTTTTTTTTTTTTCTTTTACAAGAAGGGAAAAGCCCCTAACAAGAAGGGAAAAGCCACAGACAAGAAAGTGCTGAAAAAAAATCTATACTTCCTTGAAGGGAAGAAATAGCAGAGCAATAAAAAGTATGTACATTTACAGCTTCGTTTCTTAGGAATTTTGCAGGAATATATTATATATCTTCTTCTCTTCCAGCAACTGTATGCAGCTCAGCTGGCAAGCATGCAAGTTTCTCCTGGAGCCAAAATGCCATCTACTCCACAGCCACCAAATACAACAGGGGCACTCTCACCCACTGGAATGAAAAATGAGAAGAGAGGGACCAGCCCGGTAACTCAAGTTAAGGTATTTTTCAGTAAAGAAAAAAGTTGGTATCTGAAAAGGGCAGTGAAATTACATGGCCTGTTTAATTGTTTTACAGTTGGAAGTTGAAACACATGAAAGTTCTTCAATATTAAAATAAAATGTTCAGGTTTAGTACTCTATTATCAGTATACAGAAGGGAAGAGAGCATTCACTTCTTGTTTCCAAAAATACCAGGCGTCCCTTTTGCTACCACAGGCAGCACAACAGATTCATCAGTAAAATGTGATATTTTCAAGATTTTTTTGTAATCTAGTCATGTGCATAAATGGTGTCCATTTAATGAATTGTTTCATATTGAACTTTCGAGTATCTTAAAATGTGGTGCTAGCTTTCATTGTTAGGGTGAGAGAGAGACTGTAGATCTTCTAATTATTTTACAAATCTCTAGTTGTACTTATTCTACAATTTTGGAAAAACCTCACATAAAAATAAAATGTAAGTCAGGACTCCAGGGAAACATTGTGTCACTGCAGATTGATTTGACTTTTGCTGATTTCACACAGCTGCTGACAACTGAGCTGCTCCTTGTTGGTTTTGCGCCATTGCTGAATGCTTGTGCCTGCTTATTCTCACTTGCTTGGAACGAGGCAGCTACAACATGGCATTTGCCAGCAACTTGAAATGAACATCGTGCACCCCGTGAAATCTGTGGTGCAGCTCATACCTTTGGGTGGAACTGGCTGGCTTTATTGCTGTGTTCTCCTGTAGTTGTTCTGAATTTCATGAGACCAAATATGCTCAGAAACAACTTATTTCAGACTGTTAAAAAACACCAACATTCAGATGTTTTACCAAGTTGAATGATAGCACTATAAAAGCAGAACTATTAAACTAGATCTAAAGAAGGCATATAGTGACTTTGTGGAGAGAGAGAGAGAAAATGCATTTTTTTGCTAGCTGCTAACACCTTACAGGGACACAGTCCTTAGCCTCGAATCAGTCTGGGAAGATTTTCCTCGCTTGAGGTGAGGGTTTCTTTTTTATTATTATTTTTTGACATGAGAGTAAAATATCATTCTTTTTTTTCATTATCATCAATCATCGTGGTAAAGCGTGGGTGAGTAGATATTTCTGCCTGGGCTGATAAATTTCTATGACACTTTTTTGCTACGCTGAGAGTACTAATAAATAAGAACTATTCCATTATGGCCAGATCTAACATTTATTTAGCAAGGCGTTCACTTTACTTAACTGTAGATGTGTATTAGTCTAATATTTTACCTCTTGTAATCCAATGCCAGGCTTGAGAGCAGTCAGTGAAATTTACCACATATGCAGAGTTTGTTATGGTCAATACAGAAGCCACCAAAAGCAAAGCCCAACTGTTTCAGCAAAGTTGCCATAGTCTAGTGATACCTAACACCAGTGATTTATGGTATTGAGAATATACTACTGACTACTTTAATGTGAAAAAGTAATTTCATAAGTGAGTGAGCCAAATGGATCTACACCAAACCAAACCTTTACTATATGAGTAAAATTTTCCCTGGTTAGGTTCAAGCACATATCTCCTTGAACCAAGGCCAATACCATTCCAGCTTTGTGGCCAGCTGAGTCCTATTACAGAGTTGACCACATGCAAATTCTTGGGGGTTTCCCTGCATGATTTAACTTGAATGGACTGAAATATATGTTAATAAAAAAGAAGCCTTTGTATTGTTGTTTTTTTTTTTATTAAGCACACTATTGCATTGAAAATATTAAAGATAAACTACAAGTGCTTTGTGTGGACAAATACCAATGGCTAATGAAGAAATTAATTGTTAGTATAGAAACAGTACCTATACGCTGTCTTTGCAAATTGTTACCTTTATGAGACACGCCAGTTTTGATGGTCATGTGTGGCTTAACAAATCCTCTATATTTTCTCTGTTTTTAAACAGTTGTTTGTATAAACTACATGCATTATTTATAGAACTAATGGAATTCTTTTACAGGAGTCTGATCTTTCAAAAGTAATGATAGGGGTTTTTTAAGTCAGTGACCAGAATGTTTTCCAGCTTTTTGATTGCCTCACTGAAATGAGAATGCTGTCTATGAAGTGCAAACAAACAGGTTCTGGCAGTGTTTAGTTTTTTTCCCGTGATCGTATCAGTACTAGGCAGAAAATTATTTAGAAATTGAACATAGTAGTGTAGATTCGTTATGTGTACACGCTCACAATACCTAGTGTGGCAAACTTCATAGTCTGAAAGGGACTCTGAACTCTCACAGAAATTTATTGAAGCCACTTTGTATCTGTGTAAGGAAACAGCTTGCATATAAACATGGTCACAAAGCACAAGAATAGACTATGTCCCTTACACCTTTGTGTTTCTGCTTTCACTTGGACTCTGAACAGGTGTGGACATTTGTGCACACTGCAAGGTCAAGAAGAATAAAAATGTCATGCACTTTTAAGGAAACAGTTTAAAACTGGAGATATGATGGCATTATAAATGCCTGTTTGTTACATTTTCCTGTTTAATGCATTTTGTATGATCAGATGTATGTTGCTAAATCACCGCTTGACAGTAAGGAGAATGGAAAAAATGAGATAATGTAGTGTATTATTGTCTTCTGACATGTATTTCTAAGCTTTGAAGTGATCAGTGCAGTGTTTTAAAATATGGACGATATTCCAGCATAATTCTGCTTTGGGCATATTTTAAATGAGAGATCTGTCTTACTGGGCTCTTTAATTACAGAAAATCAGTTTCACAGTTTTCCAAATGCTCTGTCTTGCTTAACATATTAAGCAAATGGAACAAGCTCAAAGAATGGGAAGAGGGTTACATTGTGGATATCCTGACCAAAGAGATTAATTGCTTGGATGAGTCTTATTCTGGAAGTTAAGATATTTCTTAGATGGACTTATTCTCCTATAGCACTGAAACAAGATATATATGTCAGAGAAAATTTCTTCCACAATTGCCTATGAAAAGTATCAAAATATATAAAAGTGCTGATACTAGATTTACATACCCTTAAAAAATATTCCTTCTCTTTATACAAATAAAAATACAGAAACACTAAATGTTGACTGCAGCAGAAATAACTACAGGATACAGAAATAATTACAGAAGTATCAAACAAGAAGCAGAATAGCATTTATGTGTAAAAAAAATTTTTTATTTTACATAAATCTGTCAAAAATACATGACACATTTGGATAACAAAATACTGTAAAATATACAAAATGAAATAGTAGAAAATAAAATATATTTTGAAATTTATATAGTATGCATTCCTTACTGGAGTAGTAACTGGAGGAATTTTAATTCAGTGAAATTCTTATCTCCTGATATGGGGAAAGAGCATAGATTGTTTTACTAAACAAAAGATGCACTCAAAATAAGATGCATGGATTGCATAAGTTAGCAGCAGCATTACATGCAGGCCAAAGAACTGTCAGGGTTTCCAAATGATTCTTTCATAGAAGTACTTCTGATTCCTTAGTTTCTAATACATTTAAAAATAAGCTACATAACTTATTTTTATAGTGCCAGGAACTTTTCAAATGGAACCAATGCAAAAGCATTACTGAGCTGCTGGAAATTTTAAATAATTCTTTGTAAATGCCCTAGGTTAATTTAGATCTCCGAAAACACATTAGGAAATTAAGCTGTAATGTGAGCTAATTCAAATTTTAATTTGGCAAAAAGAAAGATCCAGCCACATAGTTAATGTAAATAGAAGCATAACACAGAGAAATTAATGAGGTTTCCTTTCGTTGAATCTTAAAGGAGGCAGATAATTAGCTTCTTTTGTTATTATTGCTGGAGAATGTGGTATTGTCTTCGAGGTGTAAAGTAACTGCTGCTCGCAAAATGATGTGTTCATTTGTCTTTTCCTAATAATTATTTACATTAAACTCTTGTAGGATGAAGCAGCCCAGCCACTGAATCTTTCAGCCCGACCCAAAACAGCTGAACCTGTCAAATCCCCAACATCTCCAACACAGAACCTCTTCCCAGCTAGTAAAAGCAGTCCAGTGACAGTGACAAACAAGAGTGGCATCCCCAGCCCGCTTGGTGGATCTCTGGGAAGAGGATCCTCTTTAGGTAACTAATCTGTCCTGGGGAAACAGGAAAACTGGCAAGTTTTCTACATGAAATCTGAGCTTGAGCACACTTACTTCTGAATTCAGTAGATATTTGGGCCTACCTTTCTGTTTAAAAAGGGGAAATGAAATTGCAGGAAAGATTTGTAAAACCTTGGCAAGGTTTTACAAGAGTAACCAAAATGATGCAGCTATGATATGCATCTGCAAGAAATTCAGCAAATAAATATATAATGTAAGAAATACACATACATAGAAATATATACAGATTAAGTAGATAGAGATGCATATATAAAATGTGTAAAACAGGTTTGTATGGGTATTTTCCTCAAAGTCACCAATTGGGTGTATATATGCAAAGTTAACTTTGAATTTTGACCTCTGGATTAAACAAACAAACAAAAAATCTTTGCATGCACATACAGGCTGACTAGATACTAGAAATACACACATAATGGCTCATGTGATTAGTGTACATGCAATGCAACAGTGTAGTATACCTTAAAATAAGTTTTCAAGCCCTTTGTTGAACCATGGTCAGGGAACACACAGTGTCTCCATGGTTTACAGTAAACCACAAGCCAGGCAAGAAGGTAACTCCAAATGCAGTTTTCAACTATTTAGCCCAAATATACCGTTAGTTTTACCCAGAACAGCATTCTAAAAGAAATCTAATCCTCTGCATTCTTGGTATGAAGTTCATCTTACAAAGACCATATGCTGAATATATTCTTTTCCATTTTTTTTAACAAAGAGAGAAAGGCTTCAGTCCAGCCAGTTTATTTTATAATTTGTTCATGTTTTTATCATTTGTTCACCCATCTGTCAAGAATTGTTAATTCATATGGTTGCAAATAGGGAATTTTTGACCTGTGTTCAAGATTCTTTAATTAAGAAATAAAGCTTAATAAGTAATGAAAAAAAATTGATCTGAAAACTATGTATGAAGACTACCTTAACCAGTCAAGAAACAGAATCAAGAGCTGCAAAATGTAGATGATCAGCCCTAAAGTTCAAACAGTAAATTTTAACAGTGACTAAATACTTACTACAGACCACTTATTCACAATCTGTACCTCAAGTGTACTTGTAAAATATATAGAAACACTTGTGAATAATGAACAGATATGTTAAATACATACATTAAATATATAAAAATTATGATTTGTTCCATTCCCAAACCACTTGGGAACATCATGATGTCTGAAAGGTACTTTCTGCAGCTCGGTAGATATTCTACAATGTCAATTTATTTCCAGCTATCACTGCGCTATCTAACATTTGAAAGTGGCATATCAGTTTGATGTCACAGACTATTCCAGAGAAATGGCTAGAGAAGTTACGCCTAAGGTGTGAATATTTTTCATGCAAAGTCATAAAAACTTTTCCTCTCAATCCTTAAGTGTAAAAGAAGCCAGGGAAACATTGTCAAAAATCAGCAAACAACACAGGAGCTTTTGCTCCATTTTTACAATAAATTTAGGTGATTGGGAGTCTAAGTCTCACTAAAAGTCATGCAAGCATAGTTCCCAATATAGGCTGCAGAATGGAACTTAGTTGCTGAATCAGTTCAGAGCACTGGGAATTTTACCCAGCAAGAACAATGGTTGTTGTGTAATATGTTACTTTAATTTTGGAGAGGGGTGCTTCATTCAGACAGAAGACATCACAGTTCCATCTCAAACATCACATTTTGCATCTCTTCTTAACTAGACCACAGTATTAAATAAACTGTTTGGTTTCCAAGATAAAGCATGAGAAATCTTTAATCTCAAGCTTTTTTATTTTAAAAGAATTCAGGGTCCTTCAAGGTTGAATTTGCTATATTTTACTCAGCTGAACTTCAATGAAGTCAAAGGAATATGAAGATCATCTCTGAATAATTCCAAGTCTTACCCTGTTTGTTTTTTGTTTTTCTGTTTCTTTGGTTGGTTTGTAGGGTTTTTTTACAGTGAACTGTTAGTAGGTATACAAATCTAACAAATCTGGTGTTTTTATAAAAGTCATTGCTTGTCAGGCAGATGCATAGGTCACGCACAAACTTTTATTGTTCAACGTTTTCTTGCTAGAATGTATATACGTTAATCTATCCATGTGTGGTATAGAGGATACTTCCACACAGGAACAGGTGGATCAAGTTTAAGCTTCATCACAGCAACACAAAACAACCAGTCACCAGACAATTGATGTCTTTTGGTCTCAAATCAGAAACTGTATCTGGGGCACTCATCTTTACCTCTAGCAGTCATTTTAAGATGTGACAGGAATATTTTGTGTGAGTTTGATGCATGCTTAAAGGTTTCTGTCCAGAGTCACAGAAAGAAAACCATTTTTTCTCTGCTGATTTAGAGCTTTATACTAATGTTAAGGTGATAACAAGCTCTGTCCCCCGAAAGTAACTGTGAGTGCTCTTTGCAAAATTGAAAGCTAATCTGGAGCGACGGTTCTCTTGATAAAGAAATTCTAAAAATTGACATAGACTTTCATGGCCAAGTAAACAAGATTTCTGTCTCCTTCTTTGTTCATTTTATTAATTTATATTAATACCTCAAAGGCTTCTCACTTAAGCTTCAGAATACTGTTGTCTGAAACACATATTTAATTTTGAACTTTGAGTCCATGTGTATGCTCAGATATATCAGGCTATGCCAAGACTTTGGTGGTTGTATTTGTAACAGCAAAAGATGTGCAGAGGCTTATCAATCACTTCTGTTTATTAATTCAGCCTTCAAACAGACAACAATCGCCATTCTCTCCGCTTTTGCAGATGTTACTTGGGTGCTGCTCTTACAGTATGAGAACTGAGTGCTTACCCTGGATTCTAATTTGGATAATTACCTAAATAAAATATGTTCTCTGTTTATAGATATCCTTTCCAGTCTTAATGCACCTGCCCTGTTTGGGGACCAGGACACAGTAATGAAAGCCATTCAGGAGGCTCGAAAAATGAGAGAGCAGATCCAAAGAGAGCAGCAGCAGCAACAGCAGCCACATGGTGTTGATGGAAAAATGCCCTCCATGAATAATATGGGTCTAAACAACTGCAGGAATGAAAAGGTAATGTCTCCCATTGCCACACAGTGTGTCACTCATTCTTCTTTTCCCTACAAATAGCTTCTTATTTTTATATAAGATTTCTTTTTGGAGCTTTTAGCCATCTCTGATTTCACATTAAATACACCTTGTCACTTCACAGTGCTGTGCTACAAACTTCCCTGGGTTTACATGACAGCATTCAAAAAAATAGTCCTGTGCACTCATGTGGTTAAGCTGTAAGCATGCAAATAACAGCATAGAAAACTAATTGATTGAAGCTACCATTGTTTGTGGTCACTAGATTTTGAATTGTAGTTTTGAGAATGATTGGATTGATAAATATGGCAAAAAGGCCAGCTATATACTAGCATGGTTGAGTATTACAATGCTATTGAATGTATCTGAGCGTGCTTGAATCTGAGGCTCAGATGCAACAATTTATACTCAAAACAGTTATTTTGGCTTTTAGTTTCAATGGGAAATTAGAGATCAAATTTCTTTCTTGAATCTTGGCCATAGTTTCCATATGCTAAGATGAAATAGGACACTACAGTAAAATGGTGAATGAAAGTGGTGAGAGAATATCGTCAGCTTTGGACTAAGCAGGACATCATTCAGTTTACAAAACAGCAAGCTGAGATCACACCCAAAAGGTGAGGAACAGCTTCTATCACACACACTTTAAGGACTTCTCAGAGGACAAAGATGTGTCTTGGAAGTTTCTTTGTATCTGTGTTGTCCTGCTCTGTGGCCTTTCCAAGATCTACCACATCTGCTCCAGGAGCAGGTCCCTGTGTGTATAACAGAACCAGTGAACACTGATCAGGTAATTGGCCAAGCTATAAGGCAGTCCTTTTGATGAAGAATGCTTCTCTGTTAGCTTCCCTAGAGGTGGCTTATGCTGCAAAAAATACAGCACACAAGTTATTTTTCACCACTGACACAAAATCAGTTACATACCACAATACTTATTCCATTTAACTAGAAAGGAAAAATTATTATCCCAGTAATCAGTGTGGCATTGGCAAATAGGAACAGTTATGATGCAATTTAGTAATGATTGAAAAAAAACCTGACATTCATTAGCCTATAAAGCAACTAGTGTTTCAGACTATTTGCTGGAAAAAATAGAAATACAAAAAAATGAAGAACAGGTAGCTTTCGATGCCTATAATTCATTAATGAAAATTCTGTGATATATCTGTATATTAGAGGGTAGGTTCTCTGTGTCTTGGGGGAGGGAGGGAACATTATATTATACTCCAGAGACTAACAGGAATTTTTAGTCCATGTTGAGTATAAGAATCAGCAGAATATTAACTATATCTTAAACTGTGAATTTGATGATACTATGATCTTTTCTCAACCCACAAGGGAATACTCGGTGAGTAAGTGGATTGTAGCAAGGCATGGAAAGGCAAAGAAATGTTGTAAACAGACCCATCAAAGATTGATACATACCTTTTAATCTACATTTCATATGTTTGCTTGATAGGTTCTTTACAGGACTCAAAATCAGAGAAAGGCTCAGTGTCTATTAAAAAGATTTGTGAAATTATTGCCACACAGGATTAACAATGCTTTTACAAGTCAAATCAGAGATTAATAAATATTTATTTCTGCTAGTGTTAGTTTAAATGTCAGCATTGAAAACTCACTTAATACAGATTGATACTATGAAAAAATACAAAAACTAGTAACTGATCAAGCAGGCCACATTCACACAACACTAACTGTAAAGTCAGTGTTTGTCTTTAACTAGGGTACTAAACCCCAAGTTATAAAAATAAAATAAATGTCACACTTATGATCAGTATTAAGAGTTTATAAAATTATCCTTATTTTAAAATATGTTTTATGAGTTTCAGTGGCTTGACATTTAAAAATATCTAATACACTGTAAGGGCTATTAAAAGAATTCTTAACACTTGATTTGACTTTGAAAAATAAGTATAAAAATGGCATCCACTTACTTATCAGGTCTGCTCCCTGAGTATTTTCAGTACAATGTTTATGTCTTGTATTCAGTATTACAAGTTTCCATTTTGTCTTTCACCTTTTAAAACAGAGTGGGTAAATATTTCAGTGAATAATCTGAAAGTTCTTTTTTGTTCTGGTTACTAGCAATACACAGATTAATGTACAGCTTCCAGATTGAGGTTATACATCAGGCAGAGGAGACTTTTTTTTTTTTTTTTTTTTTTTACTTGCAAATACAGCAGAGTCAGTTGGAACTCTTTAACAAATACAAACAACATCATTCTTAAATGCCATCTTTTATGGGGAGACTTTTCATGGCAGCACTTGCAACTTTTAAAACGTAAGAATAAAACAGCAGCACAGAAACCTGTTGTGAAGTCTCTTGGTGCCCTTATATAATCCTGCTGGGTTAATTTATTGTAGCATGTACTATAGAGTGAACCATTAAGGCAGGAGAAAGTTGTAATATGTACTCCGGTTTTACCTTTGCTGTCCTTGCTCTGTAGGTGCAAGAAAAGGTGGGGTTTACAAAAGAATGGGTATAAATCAGTCATTTTAAATGATGATCTATCCCCACTGTCTATCCTAAACAAAATAAAAGAATTAAGTCAGTTATGAATACTAAAGGAATGTATTTATATTTTATAGCAAGTATAAAATACATTAAAACCAGAAGCATCCTTTGCACAAACAGAATTCTAGAATACTTTTCTTTCCCTCTTTACCCTCTGCCTTTCAGTTTTTACAATTTTTATGTTTTCAGGACCAAATTTTCAGAAATTGGCTTCAGGTAATTAGACTTCTATAAATGAGTAGCTAGAAGCTGGCACTAGAAAAAGATGACAAATTAATTGCCTGCAGCTGGTTTAAAAAAGCTATTGAATTCTGGTCAGTTGCTGGTCTTCAAGTTCAGATAGCTGGTAATAGTTTGTTGTGCAAATGATTGCGCTTACAAAATTATGTACATATCTTCAAAGCTTGGGCTTAGGCCTTTTTGAAAATATGTCATTTAAATCTCAGAAAGCTTTGTATTTGGTTAGAGACACAGAACTGAAAATTGCTTCTGTTCATATTCTGCTGTTCAAAAAAATCTACAAAGCTTTAAAAGTGCTCACAGAGACTCACTCATCAGAAAGACCAGAACAAAAACATGAAGCACTCTGGCACAGTCCAACTTTGTCATTTGCTGAACATTAAGGTTAGGCTATACTTTTGAGATGATACCATTCTATGGACATCTACAGCTCTGGAGTTATTTCAGTTTGTGTACTGTTGTGGGTTAGGGTAGGCAGGTAAGCACCATGCAGCCGGTTGCTCACTTGCCTCCAGCGGGATGGGGAGGAGAATCAGCAGGGTAAGAATGACAAAACTCATGGGTTGAGACAGTTCAGTAAGTAAAGCAAAAGCTGCGCACACAAGCAAAGCAAAATAGGGAATTTATTCACCACTTTCCATTGGCAGGCAGGTGTTAAGCCATTTCCAGGAAAGCAGGGCTTCAGCATGTGTAACAGTTACTTGGGAAGACAAATGGCAAAACTCCAAACGTTTCCCCTTCCTCCTTCATCCCCCAGCTTTTATTGCTGGGCACAATGTCATACGGTGTGGAATATCCCTTTGGTCAGTGTGGGTCGGCTGGCCTGGCTGTGCCCCCTCCCAACTTCTTGTGCACCCCAGTCTCCTTGCCGGTGGGCCAGCATAAGAAACAGAAAAGGCCTCAATGCTGTGAAAGCACTGTTCAGCAACAGCTAAAACATCCCTGTATTATCAGCACTGTTTTGGTCACAAATCCAAAACTCAGCACCATGTGAACTAAAATTAACTGAGCCAAAAGCAGTAGAGTGTACACAAGGCAAAACGTCGTTATAGTCAAGCAGACTTTTTCTACTACATCTGGCGCTGATCAGGTGTAACCTGACTGAGGAAAGGGAAGTTTCACAGAGTAAACAGAAACACTTGGGAAGGGGAAAAATTAGGGAATTCCAGAAAATAGGCTACAGAGCTCTTTCCACGTGATACAAGCAAAACAAAATTTGCATTGCTAGAACTACTTATTTATTTTAGTATTTCAAACTAGCATGATTGCCGAGAAGTTTTGCTTTGATTTAAGGGTTTAAATGAACCTGAAAATGCTATATAATTTATAAGATAACTGACATTATTTTTAAAAGGACAAGATCCTATCTTTTTTTGTGCATAAAGCACAAAAACACTGACAAAAACACTTCAGAAAATCTTTGTAGAAAAAATATAGGCAAAAATGTGTCCATTTCACTGGAGAAAAGTATATGAAGTCAAGATAGAACCCATAACCAATTAACAATCACAATATATCTGCTAGACCCAAGGATATATCCCCACCTCCCCATTTACTTACCCATGAAGCACATTCATTGAGCTCTACGAGGAAGCAGAATTTAATACAACATTTTAATGTTTATATTCCATTCCCACTCTTTTGTAGATTTTCAGGCAACTGTGTATTTGCAGTAAGAAACCAGAATTAGCCCCCAAAATAAATGACATGAGTCATCGCCTACTTCCTGGGAATTATGGTACTTTAGCACCTCTTATAATGAGCCTTTTATTCCTTTCTTATTTCTAAATCAAAGTTTTACTCGTTGAATCCACATCATTTATCCTAATATAGACCACAGTTTGTATGCAAAATGTGTACATTCTTAAAAATGTATATTATTTACCCTTGGAGATGTTACAGTCTATTGATCAAATCCATATTTAGGCACTTGGATTTGACTTGATAAGCCATAACAACCCCTTTGGAGGTGTTATGGTCTGCTGTATTTAGGAACTGTTAAATATGTGGATTATTGACACAATAGAGTGTAACAACTCCTCTGGAGCTGTTACGCCTCATCATTTATATGAAGCTATTGCACATGCGTACAAACTTTGCCTGATAAAAGCACTTCAGGATGTCTTTGTAGGAAAAGTTACTAGTCATGCATAATCTCCTTTTGACTGCCTACAGCCCTGCAATGACTCCATCATTGTATTGCTTTTTTCTAAATGCAAGCAGTACTGGATTTTGTTGCTGACAGTTTTTTGCCAGCTTTTTTCTCCCCATACATTCAGTATTCTAGACAGAACAACTGCAGGGGCAGGTGTCACACTGTTTTCTGCAAGTGGAGGGTATTTCTCAGGCAATCACATAGAGAAGCACCTTGTTATTAGCATCCTTGTTATTAGTAATTTCTCAAGTCAGTTTAAAAAAACCCACATAGTTAAGAAAATACTGTTCCAGTGCATCCTGTATTCAATTATCTTTTCTCTTTTTACCAACTGTAGTCATGACCACCCTTAAATTGAGAACACGAATAATTTGGTCATAAGGGCCTTCTGAATTTTTATAAATCTTTATGAATAAGTGTTTTAGAGTTTCAAGGACTGATCTATTCTCATTTGCGTTCCTTTTTTAAGAAAAGCCTCTTCTATTTTCTTTTTTCCTTTAGTTTCTTATAGAAGAATGTTCGTAACTAGTAAATAAGAGATCAATACTTATATTTCAGTCTGCTGGGAGACATAACAGAAACTGTAAGCATTTTCAACTGGATCCTTATTTCTTTTGGTTAAATCTTAGTTCTACTTGTAATTAAAGGGCAAATACCTCATAATTAGGCCAACAAATGGATAGCAATATCAACAGCAAATGACTAGTTTTATAAAGTTATTACTTTTATTATGGTATTGCCTCAATAGCCATTGTAACAAGTTCTGTTCTCACTGCAATTTAAGGAGGGTCCCATTCCATATAGCTTACCTTTAGGTATAATTTAATTTAAGTTTAAATATATATATTTAGATTCTATAATAGAAAACCTGGAACTGTATATAGAGAAAAAACAAAGACACAGATTTACTTAAGGAACTGTTAGTATGGTCTCACTTTCTTGCAAGAATATAGGCAATTTATTCAACTCAGTGGGAGTGTATTCCATCTGTCTAATGAAGGATCTGATTTCCACAAAGAGACACTACAACTGGGAAAATGTTTTTCCTGAATACGTCATTCTTCTCGGTCGACAAACCTTTCCCTGAGGAGTTTCTGAGATGTAGAAGGACATGTTGCATAGAGACAACCTCTTTACAGTTCCATCATTTTATAACAGATAAACGACTTCTCTAAGTTAAATGCCTCAGAACAGGGAAAAGTTTCAAATACAAATCCCAGCAGTCCTCATAATTCTTACAAAACAAATGTCCTTTATACTTCACTGTGAATTTGTCCAATTTAGTAATCTGCTTGTAGCTGTACATAATACATGTAAGCAATGATTTTTTTATATTGGGTGTTCAAAGTTAGCTTCCGAAAGCCATATTTGGACACCACTATTGTATTCTAACAAACCTTTATTCTAAAAATAAGTAAATATATATAAAAAAAAAGTTTTGTTCCAAAATTTTTTGAAACTGCAATAACTTTGCAATTTCCTTTTTAGGCTTAGGGCTTATCCTAGCTACATGAAAAATGTGCCTTCATTTTATATCAACTGTAATATTTCCTTAAGAATTTTAAAAGAAAAATAGTGACTCAAGTAAAAATTTTTTAAAGTACCTGCGATGCAGGAGCCTAAGTCCCACTGAACTAGCTCTGAAAATTTTACCCCAAGGCAGACAAGCAGATTTGTGACTGCATATACAGTAACAGTCTATTTTCAGTAAAATTCAGCAGTTTTGTATCCTTCTCCAGCACTTTTTACGATAATTTGGACAATTCAGAATTTCAGCTGATGTAATACTGCCCCCTTTTATTAGAACTGGAAAACATGCTGGACTTCAAACGTTTAGTTTTGCAGCTGGAGAAATTCTGTTTATTTATGCTGTTTCTTCCAATATTTGAAATTGCGTGACAGGATAAGGTAAAGCATGAAATCAATGTAAGTTTATAACAAGGCAGGGGTGGGGGTGTATAATAATTCCAAGCAGTATTTTTGCAGGGTATATTGTATATGTTATGACTGGACTTCCTAGGCAGCATGTCACTCCAGGGAATTCCCTGATATTTTTTCAGGAAGTTCAAGGTGTTGCTGATTTTTGCCTTTGTATCAGTTTCATTGTCCTATGTGCTTGAATTGGTGTTCTATAGAAATCAGTGTATTTATAGGATAACAGTAGGACACAGCAAGCATTGTCTTTTTTGGTTTTTCTGTCTCTTCTTTCTGTTGTGAGGAATTAGATGCATCTTCGAATAGCTGAATGATTTTAATATCTCTCAGACACACAGAAGTGTTACAGTGAATTTATCTTTACAATTAGAACTTTAAAATGTAATTTGAAATTAAATTCAAAGCAAAGCATCTCAGAAAAAAGAAATTACTCCCTGGGTCTCCAATGGTATCTTTTAAAGAGAAATGCTTCCATTATAAACAAACAAGGGAAATAATATCTGACTTTCAATATAACCCTGAAGCCTGTACTATATCACTAGGTTTTGTAGATATCACAGGAAATAAAATCAGGCTTAGAAATTGTACCGGTACTTAAAGAAATGTTTTACCCGATTTCTATGTATTTAGTGAGGAAGGTGATGGAAGTTGTAACTGCACATGCACAGAGGGTCAAATACAGCCCTAACACCGGTACTCAGGTTATAAGAGTTATGGAGGAAAATACCATTGCTAACATCAGTTTCAGCAGAAAATAGCTCCATTATCAAGGCCAGGTTTATAATGGGAACCAGGTGCAGAAGGCTGTGGGTATGAAATCTCGTGAAGTCTGTTCCTCAAACTCAAGAGATAGAAATATGAAAGCTGCTCATGAAATGTTAGCTTTCTGTCTGTACGTAATATATGATTCAGCCTTTAATTGATCACATGCTATTGCTCAAATACTAATGTTTACACCTAAATATTCATACTCATGCCTACCAATATACATTTTTTTTTTTAGATTTACTTTGTATGCTATGTGTAGAAAGACATACAAATAACGTATTTGAAATTTATACATTAAAAATACATGTTCACTGAAACTGTGGAACTGACAGTGGGAAGACAAAAAGAAACAGTGCAAAATCTCTGGCATATGTAGGTCATTTAAATTTACAGATAAGTTAGCTTTGGCGCCAGCTTACTATGAATCTAGTTTTGCATCTATGGAAGAATTTGCTGTACAGGCCTCTGTTTTTAGGCATTTTGCTCAATTGGCTTACTTTCCAAAATTGTCTTGATGAAGTTGGTAGCTTGTGCCTTGCTGTTCCAATATATTAGATATGCAGTTAAATGCTTAGTCCCTCAAATTACGTAAAGGCTGATTAAAATGAAATCTAAATTATTTGTTTATTGATTATATTATCAAAATCAATTAATTAAATTAAAAATATGCCATCTTTGCGAAGTGTAAATCATGGAAAATTTATTGGGCCATAAATGAAAAAAAGTTTGACCAGTCCAATAATGATGTACATACATAAGGAATTAAAAGAAAATGCACCTAAGCATAAATTACCTATGTGAAACATTATTATTTGAATAACTATATACACTTATATATACAGGTGTCTATGTGTGTATATATACACACCCTGTATAGAGAAAAAACTTCCCATATTAGGTGAAGTATTAAAGCTTTTCCAGTTCCATCACATGCTTACAGTTCCATCACAAAAGCACTTGGCAATAAAATATTTTCAGGAAAGACACCAGCACATTCTTTTGGTATTAATAGCTATATTTGCATTTGAATATTGGCTACTAGAGTTTTTGCCACAATCTATGCTTAAAAGCATGCTTGTATCGTCGCAGAACACAACTATGGTTTTTTTATTTCTGTTGTCTGGGCTACTTCCAGGGGTTGCCTAGATGCAGGTTTTAGACCTCATGAATGATGATGATGATGAGAATAATAGAAATAATAATAATAATAATAATAATAATAATAATAATGGAATTTGGCCCCGTTCTTCTGTTGACTTTCTAGTTCAAGAAAACACAGCAAATACACTGCTTTTTCACTCGTGTGGGGTATTTCCTGTGAAAAGGATAAAAGCTTTGCCCTCTTTTGGTCTTCTCCCTTAAATCTTGGAGCAACAGAAAATCCCAAAGAAACAGAATTAGATTAAAATGGGTCCCAAGGGTGAATGCTGAAAAATTTGCACAAACCAACAAGGATAATTTTTCCCAAAGGATGATGTTCTGCCATAAAGGATAGTGTCTTTGTGGTGACTGTAACAGCATAATGATTGTATCTTCTTATGTACAATACGTTTTCCAAGCTACTCAGGAGACTTTGCGGATATATACTGAAATGTATTCCATTTTTTTTACTATGCTTCTCCACAAAACAGTAAAGATAGGTTGAAAATTATTGTTCAAACATAAATTTGCTAGGACAGGAATATATTCATTGATTTAAATTGTGGGTCAAAATGGCAGCTGCACAATCCTATCATATCACTTCTTCAATTGTCCTGAGAACTACAGAATACATTTGCATATTATTTCACACTTAGATACAGACACATCCACAAAAGTTACTGCTGTTTTTTTCTAAGCTCTGTGTATTCCTCCAAGTAAATTCACAACAGCAAATGCATTGCCAATATCTCTCTTAGCTGCAGTAGATTAAGAAGAGCAAGGATAAATTGGGATTACTTTCTCTGATACTTCATTACTTTCTAAAATTAAAAATGTATCCTGTTTCTCAAGTATCATTAGGCTGCATCAATAGGTATGATAAACTGAAATACGCTCCCTGTTGCTGAAGGATATTTACTTAGCTGTCGGTTTGTGGAATTATACAGTACTCTGTGCTGGCTTAACTGTTTTGCCTCGAACAAAAGAATAAGTATGGTAGCAGGTAAATTTGGCTTCTTTTCTCTCATTAAAAGATATGAGCAAATAACGCAAAACGGTATTTGCAAATGTTTGTTTGAACATATTTTTATTTCTATGGGTGTATTTGCATATTAACATGGACATTTGTGCAGAATTAGGCATTTGCTGTTTATGCCCAACTGCTCACCCCTGTTCATAAAAAACGGAGGCTTTGATGCACCACCCGCTTCAAACTCCATGCTGACCAAATGAGGAATGCAGTATCAGGGAGCTCTTCCAGCCCCTGATACAGTGTCAACACTAATTATAGATCTTTACAGCAACTCTGTGAACTCTGCAGCAATTTAATCTAGGGGTCCTGCAGGCCTTGCTGCACTGTGCCTTACCACTGCCATCTTTTTGCTACCACTGGTATGCCAGAGGCAGGTACATCAATTTTTCTGTGGTGTTGAAGCTAATGGACGCAGGACTTGATAGCTACAAGTAAAGGCTTTCCACTTTCCTGGGAGGTCTTTTAGCTGAGAGAATTTCCAGTTGCTTTTTTCAGGTAATTTAAGGCAATGTTGCAACACTTATCACTGCGTCAGGCATTGAAAACAATATAATTTGTCTTAGCTCACCAACTACATCATAAATCACAAGCAGCAAACTATTGAACATTTAAGTGCATAGTTTATGCATAACTCAAAAGTTAGATTGTTAGAACACTGACACTTTACTCATACATGTATAGAAATTGCTGATCCTCCAGGGGCAGTTTGAAAAGATAAGACAGACTGTATTTGTTGGATAAATTGTTCACTGCACGTAGCTTGTCCATCTGTAGTCACATAACACTAACTCCATAAACAGGTCTATCTCAATTGGAAATGTGTAACAGCGTAATAAATGATATTCAACATCAGATTACTCGTACTAAAATCATGTTCAAGTCATAGTAAGCTGTTATAACACTACTTAAAACCTAAAGTATGCCTAACCCACAAGCTGAAATTGCCCAGCTTACATCCTGAAAATCTACAGACAACATTAATTTCCCAGTATTTCACTTTTAATGCCTGTGGCCTCTAACATGTTGCAAATGCTTCTATGAGAAAGGCTGGAAAAACATATCAAATTTCTGTTCTCTTCCACTTGCTGACATTCATTAACTGAGGGATAACATTGAGACAAGGTTTTGGAAAGATCTCCTCTTCACCTCCACCCATTCCAAAGCAATTTATTAAGCAGCCAGTAAGGGAAGTGGACACTTGTGGTTTAATGTCAGACCTGTGTTGATCAGTAGCTGGGTGCGTGCTGTCGCTGTTATTTTGCCAAAGGCTTCTTGAGATAGCAGGCAATGGATGCATTCTTATCTCACTGCCATTTTCTTTGCATCCTTGAATTAATTGCTAAGTGACAATTTCATTATATGGCTCCTATTCAGATGAACTATCTTCTTTATATACATACAGATGCTTGCTTAGTGCATCCTACTTTCACATGTTTGTTCCCTTCCGTTTCTAAAGCACTGGAACGCTCTTTGCTGTATTTTGGATGCCAGTACAAATAGAAGCCATCACTGAGAGGATGCGCATTAGAACTGTACACAAAGTGAGTCACTGACACATCATGTACTGTAAAACTTCTTGGTCTGTCAAGGGTTCAGCAGGCTGCCAAAACATATTCAGTTGCCAGCTCCTTGCCAGAGTTCTGTTCTGGCCACTCAAGCTCTTTGAATACTCATGAATAAGATTAGCTTGTATGGCTGCACTCTTCCTCCCAAGGGATTTCCCTTTATCAGGGGGTTACCTGCATGACCTTTGCATAACTCCTGTGTTTTATTCCTCGGTATCTCACTACAGATCACGCTACATCATGAGTGTCATTGATGAAGTGTATGTCAACTCTTAGTTTTCTTTCAGAAAAAACCCAAAACTTATAAATACAAGAAAGATATTTTCCTGCAAAGTTTGCTCCCACCCTCCTTCACCTAAGGGTTATTTTTTCTCTTTCTTTGCAAGGAATGGGCTGAGTTAGTATTCACAGCCACAGACTGACTATATATAGACCAGGATACCTATCAGTCCTCTGCACTGAATAGCATGCTCTGCTATGTATGATTTTCATTCCATTCAGTGCAAAAAGCCATCCATAGTTTATCAGTATATAGTCACTACCATGGACTGGCAAAAGTAGTGAACTGCAGTATGGGAAATTTGTAGCGAATGTGTGAGTTATCCTATAAGAGAAGAAGGAGATGAAGTGTACTACTTGCTTGGTTTATCAAGTGATTTCCCTTTATCTCCATCTGTGCCATGTTACTGTAGCTATCTAGGAATACGTGTTAGGAGAACATAAACAATCCAGTTAAAAGGGGAGAAAAGCACCCAGTTTCCTGTTTGTGACCCTATTTAAGGTCTCCTAATGTAAAGCATTTGCTATGTTAAGGATGGATTTCAGCACCTGTGCCTCTCTGAATCAGGATCCACACTACTTATTAATCTTTCAACTGTTCTGGGATTCCATTCCTGAGGTATTAGGAATGCTCCTAATGTGGTGCTGGCTATGGTTTAGGTAGTGGAGGTCTCTATCATTCTCTTATGAGAGAGAGGGAAATTTTCTTGCGGTGTTTGCAATGATTTGCTAGCCCAGGTCTCCTTTCCTTTTTTCTCCTGCTGCTGCTCTTCCCTGCTGATCACCCTCACTGTGCTCTTGCTGGGACTTTTGTAGTGCTTCATGAAAACAACATCCTCATATTGCTGTTGTGTGTTGCATCTTAATTAATTAATAGAATGGCACACAATTTCCACAGTAGAAATCCCACTAGTATCTTACACAGTGAAAAGTGAATATTATTTCACAGATTTTTGCTGTATAGTGGGTATGTTCTCTATACCACTGCATTCTTCTTGCTACTTGGATTGAAGTTCACAATTAAGCTAAACATTGAAGATTTTCCATAAGCAAAATACATGATTTAACATGTTTTTGATTGCTTGGAGGTAGCAAAGGAATAGAGATAAAATTAAAAACTGCATTGTAAGTTAATCACATTATTTTTTTTTTTAATTTTTCTATTTTGTTAGTGATGAAATAACTTATTTAGGATCAGACCCTTTTAGGCTGTGCTTTGGATCAAACCAAAGCAGGTATAGCTCCTGAGATGAAGATCTTTAATAGATCTGAAAGGCAAGAGCCTTTCTAGGTTCCATACACTGGCCCTCCAGCGCAGAGGTTCTCAGCAACCCCGACTGGAGCTCACTGCCCCCTCAAGGACATAACTATTTGAGCAAGTCTGCTGTAAAAGCAGCAAAACATGGTTTTAAAAACAAAAAATCACCCGTCCTCTTTTATTAAACTGGAACATTTCACTGAGTGTCACAGCATGAACCCATAAATAACTGAATCAGAAAATTTAAAGGCTTGTGGACCAGTAGGTTGGAGGGCGAGGGAGGGGACAGAACTTCATGGCTGTGTACAGTGTTCGTGAAACTGCACTTTGAATGTAACGCAGAGTAGGAAATAAGAGTAAGGGAGAGTACAGACAGGAATATGAAGTTCCTATAGTTTGAATAGTGGATATAAACCCAGATAGCTCCAGAGTATATAGTTCTTTCCTTCCTTTTGGCATCATCCCTTTCTGTTCTCCCAATATATAATCATTTGAAATTCCTCTTATGTCTCTGTTTCTAAACCCTAAGAAGCAGAAAACCTGAGCCTTGCTGTTTGCATTCTTCTGATATCAAAGACTCCTATCCCACTGGGGCCCTTAGCCATAGGAGAGGTTTGAGGGAGGGAGAAGAGATGTTTTTCCTCCTTAGCTGCTCCACCAGCTTGGAGGATGGGGAGGGGAGAGGGATCAGACAGTAGATTTTAATGTTCAGAATGGAGGCTGGGATGTGACTGATGCCTGAGCCCAACATACTGCTGCTTATCACTGCTTTTCTTAGCTGATGTGGCAGCGGGTTTGGAGCTGGGTGGAGGTTGGTACCTGATGATGCAAAGTACCTATCCTCTCAGGGTCAGCCTGTTTCTGAAGAAGTCCACACCCTAGAGATATCTTGCTCCATATAGCAAGCAGTAGAAGGATATATTTCTTCATGGATAAAATCTGTGTTACAGATTTACAGGAAGTATTTATTTATTCTTCAAATTAGCTGAGCAGGAGAATTAGCTAAACAGAGATGGATTTAGAGATCAGCACAATGCAGCAAGATTAAAAAACCCTTTCCGTCTGAATTAATGAATTTCAGACTGCTTTTCATAAACTAGTTTTTCAGAAGTCATCTGTGAAGCCTTATATAAAGAATTTTTAAAGGTAACTTAATGGGATGGAGAAAAGGTTTAAAATTATCTACTGGGGCTGTTGCAGGAGATATTAAATATTGATTTATCTTGGAGTAAGAATCATAGTAAAGAGTGAGGCTTGTAGTCAGATCAATTTATCTGGAATACAAACTGTATGGCCATATTTAGTACAATGTCAACATGAATCTTAAACAAGTAGATGTGAAAGGTTGAGCATTTAATCTAAATCTATTGGCTCTCCCAATCTTCAATTAAAAAAAAAATATCTTAACAGTTCAAACTGAACTGCTCCTAAATGTTTCAGGTGGTTTATATTAAAAAGTGCTTCATTTAGTCAGTCATACTGTATCATAATCCTTTCCCGTGCATCTTGTTGCAACTAGAAACAAAAATTCACAGTCCAAGGCTTTTCCAAATCTTAAGTTTTTAATACTTCAAACTCTCTTGAAAACCCAATGTAAATCGTTGAAGTAATCTGGCAAATAACACTGTAAGCAATTTTCTGCTACTTGCCACTGCTACTGCACTGCCAAACTTTTGGTCATAATATAAAAGTTGGCTCAGATTGTACTTAACCAACTAAAACTGATTATGTTCCCTTTTCAGACATAAATAGATACCAGTATGCCAGCTAGTGGTACTGGCTAAAACATTTTTCAGTCTGTATAAGTGTACATAGGTCTCCAGTAGGATATCCTTTATCCAAGTGTAACATCAAAGCAGTAGGTCTCAGATAATTTAAGTGTTACGTTTGCTTTTGTTTGTACTGTTTTGTTTAAACATATTCATTAGACAAGAGCAGAGCCTTTAATGTTCCATGACTGAAAAATCCATCAAACAGATTTACGGCAGAGGCAGTGTGGCATAACAGCCAGTGGACTGGCCTAATGTTCAGAAGTCCTGGGTTCAGTTCTCAGCTTAATCATTGACTTTCTGGGTAACCATAAGATAATAATTTCCCCTCTCTGTGCCTGAAGATACTGTTACCAACCTCCTTCTTAAAATGGTTTGGGTACTGCTAATGCGCAGTGGTAGGTATTTTGATTGTCTACATATATAATAGTAAAAAGCTCTAAAATACTGATTGCTTCCCCAGGACATTATTATTCTGTTTCCTGTAAGATACAGCTAGAAAATACAGCCACAGTTATAAAGTGTACAGGGATACAAAGGAGCAAGGAAGGTATGAGACAGGAAATTCCCTCTTACTCACAGATTTTATTTGTCCACAGAGCAGCAAAAATCTTCCACTGGAATGAGGAGCTGGAATGTTCCTTCAATGAATCGCATGAATTTTTCCGTATATGTCATCTAGGGTGGCGGGATGAGGATAGCGGAAAAGAGAGAAAAAGATAATTTTAAATGCAGAGAGATGTAGTAGGACCCAGTCTATGCAACTGCTGAAAATGAGGTCAAAAATAGGTCTTAAGTGGAACATAAGTGGCTAATATGCTCTGTGGGTGAAACCACTACTTCTGAAACTCCCATTCAAGATTGGTTGTTAAGGTATAAAAGCATTTTCTAAACTGTCATTGTTGCATTGAGCTGAAGAGTACTTTAATGGATATCTTATGTGGGAAATTTGAAACAAGCTTTTCATGATAAAAACAAAACAAGGTTTATAAAGTCATTCTACTTTAAATGAAAAGCTAGAGAGTGGATTTTTGCCAGTAGCATTAGCTATAGATGGCTAGTAGTTTTGTCTTTGTATATTGCAGCAGCAAAACGACATAATTTCTTCAACCTGTAGGTATTCATTTTGCATTTAAGATGATTTCAGGTGTAAGAGTTCCTGGATTCTGCATGAAAAAATGCATAGCCTTCAGTTACCCTTTTAAAGTACTCTCTCTCTTGCATTATTTTGATTCATACTTCCTGCACGGAAGAGTTACTCCTTCTGAGAGATGTAAATCTCTCCCAGTTTCCAGGAAATGCATATTTGCCTGCATTTGCATGTTGGAGGTAGCAAATGGAACCTTTATCCTACTTTATCAGTTGCTTTTGTTTGTTTGTTTTGACGAATTTATAGTGTTCACAAATCCAGTTTGGGCTGCTTTTTCCTCGAGTACAAATTTTAAAAATATAAATTATGAGCAACTTAGTTCTGATTGTATTGGAAAGATAAGGAAGTAAATATAGCAGTTTCACTGATAGGGAGTCATTCCTTTGGCTTCAGCTAGGACATGGTTAATGCAAGGTCTTGTCCACTTGCATAAATCCTTACAGGACTGTGTACTTGACTCTCTATTGTTTTATTCCTAAACAAGAATAATTCTTCTTCATAGCAGAAGGCCTTCAACCTACCTGTCTCAAAGAGAAAAAGGAGCAATCAATAAGGAGAAAGCATCTTTTTCAGCCTGAAAAGAAATTGTCTAATTTTTATTCTCCGATTTAGTGTAAACATATGAGAACTACATGCTTTGGCCCTGATTCACTGAAGTACATTAATCCATTCTTAATGTAAGCACGCAAGTATTCCCCTGGAGTTAAGTAGTGTCCTTGTCCTTGAGGCCTCTGTTGGACTGGAGTGAAAGTACTCAGCACCTTACAAGATTAAGGCCTGTATGAGGTTGCAAGAATTTGCAACTCACTGGTTTGTTTTGTTTTGTTTGTTTTTTTCCCTGTTGAATGAAGATTAAATACAGAAGCTAGTTGTGGGGTACATCTATATTATCACAGGCGTTATGTACATCACACTTGATATTGTAATCATGCAAACAGTAATCTTGCCTTCCTGACATAAACAGTAAGCAGCGCATTTTCCTGAGGCTGAAATAATCAGAGAAAAACATGGCAGTGACGGGGGTACAAGAGGCAAAACACTGCATAATGATGTTGTTATCATTGTTCCATTGTCACCCATCCTTATTCCTTAGTGATATGTTTCTTTTCTCTCTGAACATAACAAAAAAGGCCTGAGTACAAACAGAGTAATATATAAGCAACAATCATAAAATGCAACCTTGAAAAAGTATACTTAAAATGCTACAAAATAAAAAAATCAGCTTGATAAATACAGAAAAAGCCTACTTTATATATGCATGTTATGCAATTATATATTACATCCAGCACAAGGCAAGGCATAGACTTGAAAACAGTAGCATTTGGTGAGATTGTGTTAACTGCCTTGATTGCATTTCTAATTCTAAATATGAATATGAACATTTAAGCCCAAGTGTCTTTTGCATCACCAATTTAAACTACTTCAGGTGTCTTCCTGAAAATGGGATGAAACAGCCATGTCTAGAGGCCTGCATTGCATATAGAGATAAACAAAAGGAGTAGGTACCCCCAGTGACTCATTCAGAGTATCTGGGTTAGATATTTGTACTTCCAAAGCCCTGGAGGATTTACCCTAATGGAGCTACTGGAATCTATACTTACACTATACAACACTATTCGTGTTTAAAGATTGCTGTAATAGAATGCACAAAACTCAGATTCAGATTTTCCCTGAAGTTTAGTTCTTTAATTGTAAAAGTACTTGCAAATAGAATATTTGAAATATTTGCTTTTAAACCTTTATAACTACTACCCACATATAGAGTAGAAAAAGTACATTTATTGCTATTTGATAACTGATTATTGCCCCATGTAGTCCATTTTCATCACAGTTCTTCCAGGATTGTTTGATCATGTCACAAAATCTGACATGTGCCTATCAGAAGGCACAGCTGTGAAATGATGGAATGAAAGTATCTATGAGAACATCATCTATCTTTCTCTTAACATTCATAGGTTTAAAATCAAACATATATATGTGTCTGTCTGCATGCACTTACATTTCTATATTGTTCATAAAAGAACATCATATTGCTTCTCAAGATGTTTGACCACTGCTGTATGTGTATGTCTGTGTGTGTGTGTGTGTTCTGGATTTTTTTAAGACCTCTCTTTTCCTAACTTTGTGTGCAGGGCAGCTGAATTTGCTTTGTGCTGTTGAGGTTAGCAGAACACCACAATGAAATTGAAATTGGTGACTTCTTTTCTGCCTGTTTTTTTTCCATTTCAAAAAAATTGTTGTGCTGAACCTAGAATAGTTCTTCTGGTTGTTATACTGCTGTGGCTTCTTGCTAAAGCTGTGTTTTCAGCCTGGAATATATTACTAGATGACTGAGACAAAAGGAGATTCACAGTTTTGAGGCTAGTAACCGGATCTCTGATCTTCTAAATTCTGTTCTGATTCTAATGCATGAAAATCAGAACAGAATACTTTTAATAAAATTCAGTAACAAACAGAAAAGTTTGGGGAAGCATGCAGATATACGTACAGAATCATGGCATTGTCTAAATTCGGTAAAAGTATTTCTGTACACTTCTATGGCATTTCAATGTCTCCATTTTTAAATACTTGGTGAAAATGAGGCCATAACTGACAAGGTCCAACCATCTGCTACATTAAACTGAAATACAGCAAAATATATATTATTATTCCTCTATAGTATTTAGTATTCTCATAACTCTAATGTTAAAAATTTGCATGCCATTCTTAAGGTCTAAGAGTAGCTATTGAATTGCGTCTGTTGGTCACTTTACAGCACAGAGAAAAAAACCAAAACCCAGTTGTGCTATTTCCTAGAAGTGTATGTCAATTGTAATTTGTGTTTATTTTTATCTGTCTCTGAAAAGCGCCCATGTATGTGTTTAGTTAAAAGGAAAAAAAAAATTTCAGTGGTTGCATTCAGATTGTTTCTAATTACAAGATAAATAGATTTGGTCTATACCATTTACCAGTCTCCCTTAAATCCAGTGAGTGATACCTGATGTTATAAAAGAAAATTAACTTCTCTCCCTAGAAGGCTCCCAGTTAATCATCTGTGGATGTTGGTCAGGAGGGAAGGGAGCAGCAGAAAGGACAAGGGAATTTCTCTTTGACCCCGGCAGTTGAACAGCTTACACTCTGGAACATGAGATTTGATTATCTTAGCATGTGTTACTACAAATGTTATTAACAGTCATAAAATTATCCAGCTCATTTAAAAACAAGTGGCAGCCCAAGCTTTGGACTCTTTCTGACCTCTAGTGAATTCTACAGCCATATTACGCAGAGTGTGAAGTAGTAACTACTTTTGTTTGCTTTAAATTTACCAGCTGTTAATTTAATTGTTTGTCCCTTTGTTTTTCAAGGACTCTTGATTTCTCATCAGTCTAAGGTAGAATCTCACAGTTGGTGTGATTTTTTTAATTTATTTTTTTTAATCCTTACCTTTTAGTTGATGTGTAATTTTACTGTAGGCTGCAGTATGATTTTGCTGCTGAAACAAAGAGTTAATCAGAAAATTCTCAGATACTGCCATGCATCATGCCTTTGTGCATGAATAAAAAGTTGGAAACCGCATGAAAGCAGTAGTTGGGTTACCACACAACTGGATATGCTTAAGTCTGAACGCTTCATAACTCTAACTACTGGGGAGTTGCAAACTTATAAATAACCTTGCAATTGGTTAAAACCATATTAAAACCATATGAACAAAGACATAAAGCATTTGGTTAAGGGGGCTCAGTAAGTGCAGTAATCCTGTTGAAAGTAATCTAACCAGGGCAGATCCATAGCTTAGGAGTGCCTGCAAGTGTGGCAATAGTTATGGGTATGCCAGGTATGTCAATACTTCATGTGTAGGAGAGCATAATATCCTACTTAGGTGGAAACATTTCCTATCTGTTCTTTTTTTTTTATTTTAAAAATATTTTTAAATTCATACACTTATTTTTAAAGGCATGCTTCAATGCACTGAACTCTATTAACTTATTAGTATGTGCTGAATGCTCCCAATAATCAGGGAATTCATCTAAATCCTTCTCATTTGCGTTCAGAGCTTCAGGATGGCTAAGGTTCACACTAACCAGAGGCTCTAGGAATTCTGATCCTTAAAATCAGACTTCCAAAATAATTAGCTAAAGAGAGTGTTTACAAGCAGGCTGTTCGGGTTTGCATTTATTTATCTGATGAATTTTTTGCCTTCAGCACTCCAGTTCCAAACTGTATTCTAGACACTTTAAATTTTGATGAAATTACAATTCTCTATTTTGACACCAGAACCTGGGTCTTAAAAGAAGAAAGCCCATGTCATGACAATCACTATGAAATTCTGTTACTAAACAGCTCTGGAGTATTTTCTGTTTGTGATGGTGTTGCATATGTCACATTGTCACGTGGAAGCCAGCTGAGGCTTGCCAGTCAGGCAAAGAAATTTTAGCGTAAATTCCCTGTTATCTGCTTTTAACCTCTTTTCAGTTATGCTTTAAGATGGAAGAATATTTGCAAAAGGGGACCTTATGGTTTCTCTCTCCCCGCATCTTTTCAAGCAAGCTATTTGCTTTGAGGCACTGCAATGCAACACAAATCTTGAGCCCGTGGCAGGGATGCTAGTCCATGCTATATGTTCAGCACACAAAGATAGTACTGGAACAGTTTATGAACAACACAGGGGCCTTCAAAACCTGAAAACAGCAGTATATCAGGGTGAAAACTCACTAACTGTCCCTCTTCGGTTCCTGAGATCTTTGAATTCAGGTATTTCACTTACATGAAAAATAAAGTAAGGTCAGGTTGTATCAACATCATAGAACTCAGAATATCCTTCATTCATGCAACCTGTAAATCAGTGGTTGGAAAAGATGTACTTTGTATCTTGTAATATCTTAAAATATCAGCACTCCTACAATAAGTTTGCCTGCTTGCTAATTTCTCTGGTTTCTTAGAGCAACTCCTGCTGCTATGACGTTGAAAACAAGTTCTAGATATTCACCACAGGTCTGCAGAACCAAAGGCCTTGCTTCTAATTGTAACAGTAATTCAACTATTGTGTTTATCTACTTTGCCATCCAAAGAATTCCAGCAGTTGCATGCCTGCGCACCAGTAGGATGATTGACATTGTTGTAATACGGTTAATGTTTAAACTTCCCACCCATAATAACTAAAATATCCAGAGATAAGGCTGAAAGTCAATTTGTAATTATCCCTGCTGTGCCAAGATGTTGCAAAAGATTCTAAGTGGAGGGTAATTTAACTTTTCAGACCTAGCCCTTAAAAAAGTAGTAAGAAGGTGAAAAGCGTGGGACATTTGTATCTCGACTTTGCGGGGGGGGGGGGCGGGGGGGGGGGGGGGGGGGGGGGCCAGGTTTGGTGATTCCTTTTTATTCAAACTGGGAACCATTTTCTCTGTGTTTTGCTGAAAATGTCCTTTTTATGTTTTGAATATAGTAAGTTGTTTGCCTGTTGTTTACTGTCCATAGTACATGAAGGGAATAGATCACAGTTAACAAATGCGCTACTAGAACATTTAGTATGGAATAATTAAATTGAAATACTTTTCATATGTATAGACAATGTGCGATGATTATTTGTAGTCATCCTAACTAAAGTACTGTCCTCAGAAGAAATAATACCCCTTCAGTCACACGCTCTGTGGCTTCTGTGAATGACCTGTATTAATTCAGTTTCTAGAAACTAGCTCTTTAAATTAGTGTTGGTAACTGCTTCCATGCTAGACTTTGAAATAAAGGGTATTACATCATTGTCCAAACATGTCTACTTAAATAAAAAGTATTTGTTTGCAAAAAATATATATATTTTAAATCTTTTACACAACGATCAGCGTGCATGCCATTTTCCATTTCAGACTAAGCATACATTTCAGATGTGGAAAAAGCAAACATGTTGAAATAATTTGAGGCATGGGTATAGTCGGATCAGTCTTGGTAATCCAGAAGGGAGGGGTGCCCAGTGTATTATTACATTTCGTATATTATTTTTCAAGAGATGGATGCAATCAGTCATCTTCTCGCATATGGTTTGAAAAAAAAATTGTCTTGCTGGCAAGTAAACTGTTATTTAAGTACACAATCCACGGTACTACAGAAACAGTTTTGCCAAACTTGTCCAAGTATTCTCACATCCTTAAAGATGGTATAAATATCATTTATAGCAAGCCGTTTACTTCAGACTATATGGAATGCCTTCCTGCTCCCCTGATCTAAGTGTCCCAGTTTGCATTATGGCCTTTATTGCTTCTGTTTGATGGAGTGATCAGTAAAAATTTAATGACACTATAAAATAATAAAAATGTCATTAATTTACCACGGATCTTGGATGCAGTGGTTGTAAAGTTACATTAATAAACAGAATATTTTTTACAACAAAAAGCATTGTTACGTGGGAACATATAAATAACACACATAAATTTAAGAGCAATTTTACTGTTAGCACACACATTATTATGGAATAGCCAATAAGTGTATAAAACATAGTATATAAAATTTTATGAAAATATACTGTGCACATCAAAAATTCAGCTTTTATCTAAGTGCAGAGAAAAGCCATTATTGTGTGCTTACTGTTTCATTGCTGTTCTTTCACAAGATCACAATTTTATATTTGTTTCTAGTCATTTGAAGTTTGCAGCCTTTTCAGAGGTAAAGGCTACTGCTTCCTTTTCCTTTACTACTTGCTTCACTAAATCGCTCTTTTACCTTCCACACGTGAAGGAAGAATTAATACTTTCTGCCAGAACGTCACAGAAAAGTTGCTAATTTAATGCAAAACTAAAAATAATGCCAAAGGGGTTGAAAGGCTTGCTTGGTGACTCTGGAAAACAGGGATAGCTATCTAGCAGTCTATCTGTCATCACTGGGGCTGCTCCATCACTGCCTGTGATAATATGTGAATATGATGGATGCCACAGCCTTGTGGCTCATAACATTTAACATTCATCAGCTCTCACTAACGGGGGCTTTATAATTTAAATATCTTTATTTAATATGCAACATCTACCTCATACATCATAATTTCAAAGCACTTAGAGAACCAACAGTCCTGCAAGACAGTTGAGCAGACTTTAATTTTTTCAATAACTTTTACGTTTTCTCCATGTTTGTGACTGACAACACATAAATAAGTGCCTAATCATATCACAGAATGGAAAATTAAGATTTGGCTGCTAAGAAGAATCTTTTTTCTCTTCTTTTTCTCATTTTAAAGAAGTAATTATTTTTGCTGCGTGTTCAACATAAGAAGCACAAAGGATCTGAATTGTGCTGGGAAGCTCTTTCAGTTTTCTAGTGCAAGCTCCAATTGACTGTGTTGATCTAGTAATGAGAAAGGATTGTCAGTGTTGTGTCCTAAAACTTTTTTCTGAAATTTAATTGGGAAAACTTGATGTGACTGTACAGTATAAGGTCCATAGCCAGTACAAAAAATCAGTTCAAATTAGAGGTCCAAAATGCTTTTTCACAGGAAACAAAACACCTGCACTGACCATGACAGTGCACTCTATTTCAAAATAACCAAAATTTTCTATTCATGTAGGTTAGGGAAGTAGCAATATATCCAGTAGTCAATGTACATGTGTGCAAACACAATGCATGTGTAGGTAACATATTTGTTAGTGCAGCTATGTATAGCCATTTACTTTTAATGAAGATATGTCTTTTCTTGGTCGTATAGGAATATTATGCACCAAATCAATCTTCTTCTCAGTCTTTGCTCATACTAGGAAAAAGATATACTTTTAAAGGATTTTTAGTGCAAGTAACTATTCTCTTTAGCATGAATTCAAGATGGGAGCAAAGACAAATCCCATAAAAAAGGATTGGACCCTAATGGGACAAGTTTTCTCTCTACTAATACATTTCATATGAATCTGTTGTATTTCATGGAATTGCAAAGGCATCTACTGGATAAAATAATTATTGGTATTGAGGAACATTTTTCTGTTTTTTACAGTTCTCTGAATTTGTCTAAACCCAATGCAAATATTGAAAAAAAAATTACAATCACTATGAAGATCATTTTCAGTAAAAAAGCAAGCAAAGGAATGACCTTAAAAGGCATTTCAAAGACTTAAATATTGCTAGCCTTGTTACAGCTTTTTATGAATTAGAAGGAGGGGGTTATGTAATAACTATAAATACATCTCCTTTGTTTGACAAGAGCAGGTATTCTTATGGTATAAGTGCTTTCATTTTACTGTTCATGAACCTTATCATGTAATTTTCCCCTCTCTCCTTCCATGTCAAAATATTGATATTCTTTCAGAAACTTTCTCTTTTTTTCTTCTTTTTTTTTTAACAGAATATTTTCTGGTAAAATCAAAGAGAATGAATGACTAGAAAGATATTCCAAATGTGCATATTGATATGTAGCAGGGTCTGTTGATTTTTATAGCAGAAAGGTATTTCTCTTTCTTCCGAAACACACTTGCAGGGTGTTCTTCTAAGAATACTGCAGGTGCTGTGTTAACATCCTTAAGAAAAAGCTTTTAGCGCAAATATTTTGGAAGAGACAATATATGTGCCAAAAGCTGTTTTCTCAGTACTGCTCTTTGTTTTTATCTCAATTGCAAATCAGCCCTTTGCAGTGGAACGCAGAATCCTTGACAAACATTTTTTTTATTCTGTCTACCAGTAAAACAGATCCCATCCTGATGATTCAGGTGAATTGTTACATTGCACAATATCTTTCAGTAAAATATTGGGCCTCTAGTATTGCAGTGCCTTTCTGCAGTCACATTTCATTTAAAACTCTTTCTTTTCTCTTGAGTTCCTTTGTATATGTAAGCTCCTTAATCAACCACAGATTTTGTAGAAGAAAATAAGAAGATAACCAAATATAAAATGCAGAGTTATTTTGTTGAACAACTGGAAGATTCTGAGGAACTTACAGAAATGCAGTTAGTACCTGAAATGCCTCAGCTGCATGTTGTGGCAAATCCAGTGTCAGATTGTGCTTTCTTGTCTTCCTCTGCAAATTAAACAGAAAATAATTTAAAAAAATCCATGGCTGAAGGAATCAAAAGAATTCCTCCATTGTTGGCCTGGTGGGGTTTTATTACTGAAAAATAATTGAAAAATAATCACATTGCAAAGCAGAAGTATTTGGAGGTGGAGCAAATGAGGAGTCAAGGCCATCCAAGTATGTTTTGTTCTTAAGAACATTTCCAATTTTCTAACCATCTTACAGGAGAGAAACTTCTAATGTTTTCTTCTTATGTCTACTATGCACAGCACAGAACTAGGTCATTGAACAATAGACTGAACAGCAATCAGCACTCTACTTCTGCATAATGCATTAAGTATAACATGGAGAAACTGTTCGTAGGGCTGAAAGCTGGTATTTCATGTCTGTAAATTCAAGCTGACATGACATTTAATATTGTTTCATAGTAATGAACAACAAGGTTTCATTCATTCACAAGTACAACATAATGCCAAGTTTAGTCTGAAGAGGTAACAACAAGGCAAGAGGGAAAACATGCTATGTTCCTTCAAATGAGAACGTTGAATTAATGATAACCGTTGAACACTTTGCTACTGATACGCAGTGCTACAGAGACTACTATTGTGAGACAATATTACACTGTCATTTATAGTAGCCTTGTCCAGTAGTTGATTGAGGAACTGGGTTAACACATAAAATACCTTTCAGTTTCCACTTTCTAGTTCCAGGTTTCCTATGGAGGTCTTCAGCTCTCAAACACTTTCTGGTTTTCTAGGAGTGTGCATTCTTTCTCCTTTTTTTTTTTTTTTAATCTGCTTAGGTTCCCTTTTCACCGAGGTACAATTTAAATTCCTAGACAAAATAGTATCAGTTCTGTCATCTATTATTCCTTCTTTCAAATACTTGTCTTTGAAAACTGCTTGCATAAAATTCAGACTTGTGTTTTCTCAGAGGTATGAATGCAAACTTAAATATAGTGGGGGCAAAAGTGCTTTTTCCACTAAATTAGCAGGATATTTTAATACAAACTCTTCTTTCGGCTTCTGAATTTTCATGTCTCCCAAATGCTGATTGTCTTTTCCAGTTTAAGTTAGAAAATAAGTGGAACGGCAAAGTGAGCAGCATCGATCAGCACTGTTTGCTGCCAAGAGTGTTTTGTATTTGCATGTACAGTCATTTATGCATTATGGCAGTGCAGATCAAAATAATCTCAAAGTTTCTGTATATGTTTCACGTTTAAAACTGATTTTCATAAATGCAAACATTCAGAATCTGTAAAAAAATGTCCCTGGGTTAAAATTGTAATTAAATGCACTCATTATTTGTTCTGATTGAAAAAATAATCCATGTATCAGTGCATAAACATACGCACAGGCATATAACAAGAACTAACATATGGAGCATTAAGACTACTTCTGTTCCTTTCCAGGAAAGAACAAGGTTTGAAAATTTAGGCCCACAGTTAACAGGGAAACCCAATGAAGATGGAAAACTGGGTCCTGGTGTCATCGATCTTACAAGGCCAGAAGATGCAGAAGGTGAGTTGCAATTTTGACTACGGGTTATTGACCACCGCATCACAGAATGGTATGGCTGAAATTCTGCCAGCGTCATAAGTACTGTCTAGCTTACATCCCAGGGAAACACCTGAATGATTTCTGTGTGGTTTTGAGAGATTGTAGTAAGTCCATAGAAAAGAGTGAATACGTGAAAAGGACTGTATAGCCCTCTAAGCCCTTCTGCAACACAACTGGGTTTTTTCCCCCAGAAGCTGTCAATTAAACGTTTACATTTTATGCTATTATTAGAAGTGTAGGAAACATTGAGAAAACTAGCTCTGTAAGGCAACACATACATTTTTTTTTTAACCAATTTTTAAGGATTTAGCAGTTTTGAAGTTAGAGCTCTTTAAGGAGTCTACCCAGCAGTGCACTCACAAACTATTCAAGATATAGCAAGCACAATTTTGTTGACAGGCAGCTGTCAAATGATAATGGGAAAATATTTCACATTTTCTATATGAAAATGCCTTTTCCCTGATATAAACCTTCAGTGCCTTTGTACTCATTTCAGTGAGAGTTCTATATATCAGACATACAGTGTCAAGCCATAGGTGGATGAGTTTAGCCTCTAGCGGGGTTACCATGTATGCTCTGGAAGCGGATGCCACCAGTATCCTCTCTACCCTATGATACATTAGAAGAGAACATGTAGATCGATAAGAACCCTACCAATCATGGTAGTAAGAAATAATGTACTATTCAGATAGAATATTATGCAACATTTTGCCCCCCCAATTTACTTCTATTTGAGAATGATTTTGCTCTTTTTTAACCTGACAAGTTCTAGTTATGCCCCTGTTCTTAAGAAAAGATTAAAATATCTCTAAATTTTTCCATTAATAACCAAACATCTGACAGTTTCAAAATTTGCTTTTTTTTTTTTTTTTTTTTTTAATCAAACCGTGGCAGGTTTACTTAGGCAGAATGCAGGTATATGGTAGTTCATTGTGCACTTTCTAGGACAAAAGCGGTGGGAAAGCTGCTGTCTATCGATGGTGAGGGAGCATGCCTTCTACACTGAAAACATGAATCCACAGGCTCCATGAAGAAATGAGCC
>JAVJGI010000002.1:31548962-31587410 GCA_035590275.1 Ibycter americanus | reverse complement strand
TTTTTTTTTTTTTTTTTTTTTTTTAAATAAAAAGAACAGGACCAATAAACTTGTGACTGTTGACACATAGGGTTATTTTCAAATGATTCTTGAAATACTGTGACAGAATTTTTCTAACAAAAAGGCATTGATATTTTCTGTACAGAGAAATATTCCTATAAGCACATTTTCTGTTCTGTCTCTCTGTGATCCAGAAATAAATGGTTCAGGTAAGGTCTCACAAATTGTCCCTTCATTTTGAAGTCCAACAACAGCACATGCAAATGTTATCTTTTCTTTTCTGCATAGGTAGTACAAGATAAGCCTGTGATAAAACATCTTAGAGCCCTGATTCTCCTTGCTTGCCAACCAACATACATTATCTTTAATCAGTCTCTAGGCAAATGAAAAAAGCTGAATTTAAAAGTATTTTGGGCAAGGACAGCAATGGAGAAGCTGCAAGTTCAGTTCCAAGATGTTCGTGTATTGACTCATCCATACAGAGGAATAGTTAACTCAAATTTAATTCAGCAAAATATTCCTACTTATTGGATTAATATCATGATTAGCTTATAACTTGGAACTGACACGTGTAGCAGGAGCGCATGCTATTTTTTGCTTAATATTTTTTTTTAAATATTTTGACATAGTTAAGATTTCAGGTCTCCATAACAGTTAAGATTAAATGATGACTGAATTTCGTCAGCCATTTGCTACAAATAATGTTCAGAAGGAGGCTAGCACCTCAATGAGACATTTCAGATTTTCCATATATATATATATTTATATATGTATTTTATTTTTTTAATAGTTCCTTACAAAACCAATATTTTCCAGATTTTCTTTTTTGGGGAGTGATCATTTATGAGTTTCATTTATTCATCCTGTAGTGGCTATGATTGGCCACTGTTGTATTGTCTTTAAGCAGAAAAATAATGAACAGAAGGTAGGTAAAAAATAACATTCAGACAGGTGTTTCGCAATGATTTTTTTTCTAGACAAAAGGACTTAGGAGATACACTTTCAAAAGTACTTATTGATGAATCAGTTATTTATGAACTGCTTTGTAAAGGAATTTCCAACCTACAGCAACTTCTCATATTTCCACATGTTGAAGGGTATTTTTTTCCTCAGTTGGGATGAAAAGTTGCAACAGAATACTTACAGATACACAATTACTGGTTCATATGACATCAAGTCCCTGATGACTTTCTTGGTTTAGCTCATTTCTTTCAGTTCATCCTTTCTCTTTCTAGTGTCCTTAATTTAGTATCTTGATACACCTCGTGGTACTGACAGCCCCCCCTGTTACTGGATAGCACAGAACGAAGCTTTGAAATGTGTAACCCAAGCTTCAGTGACATGTGCCAGTTTAAGGACAGTGTACATGTCTTTCTAGAGCTAGCGGAGCAGTTTGAGGCACAGTGTGTTGCCACGTGGGAAATCTGAGTTCATGAATGGATTCAGATTTCCAGACTCTGCTTAGCAGCCAAGAGATGTCTCTGGAAAAAAGGTTCTGGATGAATACCTCTGCTGATCTGAAAAAAAATGTTGGCAGGAGTTCAAAACTGAGCTGCTTATTTGTCCTTTGAGTTGTAGACAAGGTGAATTTAGGTATTAGCTGGATATAAAGAAAAAGACATGCAAAATATCACCCAAGTTTTGCCCCTTATCTTTGGCAAGCTAGCTAAGACATGACACTTCTAGCATGGCATCATTTTGAGTGGAAGTCCATTGAAAACAGTGCTTCTGAAATATCAGCAGTTAAACTGTGGCCTCTGATGTAATATCCATGCTACGGACTCTGATCTTCTTCAAGAATATTAATGCTTCTAATTGTCATACTATTACAGATCTTTCTAGGTTTGCCATGTCACAAAGTTTTTATATGTGTTGCTATTATTTTGTGCTTCTGTACATGTCTGTTTCAGCACTGGGTTACTAAGAAACTTCACAACTTATTCTTTAGAATCGTAGAATCGTTTAGGTTGGAAAAAAGCCTGAAGATCATCAAGGTCAGCCATTAGCCTAACACTGCCAAGTCCACTACTAAACCACGTCCCTAAGTGCCATGTCTACATGTCTTTTAAATACCTCTAGGGATGGTGACTCAACCACTTCCCTGGGCAGCCTGTTCCAATGCTTGACATTCCAATGCTTTAGGTGAAGAAATTTTTCCTAATATCCAATCAAAATTTCCCCCGGCACAACTTGATGCTGTTTCCTCTTGTCCTATCGCTTGCTGCTTGTTTAGAGGAGACTGACATCCACCTTGCTACAATCGCCTTTCAGGTAGTTGTAGAGAGCGAGCAGGTCTCCCTTGAGCCTCCTTTTCTCCAGGCTAAACCACCCCAGTTCCCTCAGCTGCTCCTCAAAGGACTTGTTTTCTAGACCCTTCACCAGCTTTGTTGCTCTTTAGCCTTCTCTAAGAAGAAAGCCTTGTTGTATTTTAGTGTGTTGCCAAGGTCACAATCGTAACTGAATGTCAAAGGTTCCTAATAGCCATAGCCATTTTCTTCAAAGACTTAGTGTGTTTCACACCTTCCTTTCTGTTTTGTCATTGTTACTTACTTTTAATCTTTTTTTAGATACCATTTGAGTGCAGGTTGCTGTAGACATCTCTAGATAATAATTATGTGGTTTGTTGTGTGCTTTTACACAAATAATGCAGTCATATAGAAAATAAAGATTTCTGAAGTAATATAATGGTGGTCAACTTTTGACCCCCATCTTTCATCAGAAATACATCCAGATCTCTGAGGTCCAAGTGCAGTTGTGACAGAGTGAGTGTGTGGCTGTTAGATCTGTCAGATGGTTTAACTTCCATCACCAGAATTTTAGAATTTCAGAGTTATGAAATTTACTACATTTACAAAAGATATATTGACTATTCGTAGAGGGCTTTTAGGTGGGGAGGGGAGAGGGATGGGGAGGTGGGGGAGTAGTGTAACAGATTTATTCCTGAGCCAAGAACTCCAAATTTAGTCCCACTGCTGGCCATAAACTGGGAGGAAGTGCAGTTCGGGCTGCATCTTGATCCCTCAACTGATCTAGACCAAGGGGGCTATGGAAGTGCAGGTCCACTCCCTGCCTAGCTGCACACCTGTGTTTGCACAGGAAACTAAAGTGTGCGGAAACATTGGACATGTCTGTCTCATCCCAACAGGCAGCCGATACAGAACAAATCTGGTAAGCGCCCCTGGTTCCCATAGCTTTGACACACTTCAAGGTTCGAGTAATTTGTTATAAGAAATATCAGCAGACTTCTGTGTTCTATGGAATGCCTTTGTAATAGTATCTAGCAATGATTTTTCTCTATTCCTTATATCTTTTCTATAACATATGGCAGTGATCTGAGTTTGACAGATCCAGAGTCATGTTTTCCTTTAATTTTAGGAGTGCTTGTGGTACTGGCTCATTGATCAGAAGCTGAAGCTACATGTATTATTTTTTTTGAATCATGAATTATAAGACAAGTCTTGAAATTCTTTAAATTTAACTCTATGCAATTATAAGACAAATATGAAAGGATACTGTAGGATGACTTTTAAGACTTAACTTGTTGTCCCTGCCCAGTGTCCCTTAAAAAAGAAACCTTTTTTAAGATTAATGGTAACAAGGTGCACTTTCAGAGATGACCTGGCTTATGAAGTCGTATTTGAAGCTTGTGTTACTCATAATGGCCTAACTGTCATCTGAAAGGAGGCCTGAAAATCATCAGCAAGAGTTTTATATTAAATATGATATAAACCAACATATCTATTACCTCCTTAGCTACCAGCAAGACTGGGCTAACTGTATTAAAAATTATGCTCAGACTGTGTTCAAAACCATTGCCACTGACTGTGACACCATTGATGAATAATCCACAGCTATTAGACTTATATCATTACCTGGAAATTCCAGTTGTCATGTTAAAATATATGATACATTTGTAGCTAGCAAAATACAAAAACATGATTTGGAGCCTCCTACATGTTCGGTGACTGGTATGCAAAATTATAAACAACAGCCAATTATATAACTAAACAAGGGTATTTTTTTTCTTTCCTCCAAACCTCATAATTTTAAAGGAAACCTCGTTCTTTATGTAGGCAGTTTCATAATTTTGAACATTTGAGATTGTCACTACTGAAACACAGCTAACTGGCATGGACACACCAAGACAGCTTTGAATCTAGCTATAGCTGAAACCCCTTTTTGAACATGACTGACATATGTCAACTGACCAGAGTGTGCAGAATAGTCGGGTGACCCCTGTTTAAATTCCAGGTAGGGGAACCTAAAGTATTTATTTCTTATTTATCTGACAATATTGGATGATCTAAATATGTTTTTTTGGTTCACGTTCTAAAAAAAGATATTCCTTTCACAGATGCTCATTTTTGGTGATAGTGCTGCTTCTTTTGAATAGTATAATGTGCTCTATGTTTATGGATCTTGTGCTTGTATAATGTGCTTTATGTTTATGGATCATTCTGTTTTAGTGGTTATGGTCAAATGCTTTGGAAATTTGTAGGAAGTATGTTAAGATTTTGTTTTGTAGTAGATAGAAATCTGCAGAATAGACCTAACGTTCCTGTTGACAATTACTGATTTTACCTTAGTTCAGGTTGCAGTGTGGTTTCCTTCAGCAGTCACAGTCAGGGATTCAAATTCCACCAAGACCTGATCTTCATTCCTGCCAAAGAATTGGATCTGTTAAAATACAGTTTGCTTGATTGGATCCTGGGCTCAGTGCAAAAACATCTGAATGTTATTGTTTTGCCACTGCCTCACTGTGATTTTGTAAAAGAGAAATAACTTCTTTGTGTCCTGCTTTCCCAAGTGAAAAATCAGATGCATTCTGAAGCTAAATTCATTTTTATAAAGCAATGGAAACAGATGAAAATGCTGTATTAGTACTTAACATTTAGTTCCATATTCATTCATGTTAACATATTAGAATCAGGGGCTTGTGAATTAAATATTTGGCCTCAGTTTGCCATTTTGGGACAGCACATACAAAGCCCTTTTCTTCTGAGTCCTGCTTTGATGGTTTAATTTGTTCTATTTCTTATGTGATAGTTTTCTTGATTCTGTAAACTTTGTGTTTAGCACTTGCTGATTTTTGCTTTAACTACTAATCTACCAGTGTGTGTTAAACATGGACCATAGTTCTGAGGATAGGTACATGCCTGCTGGTTTGGATAAAAGCAGTTTTAAATAATGTGGTGGGATCTCTCTGTCCACTTCATCTGTATCTCTGTATTTATTTATCATTCCATTAAAATGTTACTTTTCAAAGTCTCTCAAAGGATAACCTTTGCTATGAAACCTGTTGACTCGGTCATTAAAAGGTATCTTGGAGTCCTCAGCATGGGATTGGTGCCAGCCAGTCTTCTTAAATTCATTGACTTAGTGCCTGTGTCCTCCCTTACACTGCCTGCTGTCTCTTACTTTAATTTGTAAGTTCCTTGGTTTAAAGATTGTGTTTTTCTATATAACAAGTCACTGAGATTACATAGCTTTAAGCCTTATCTGTTTGATCATGGTATCTTCAACCATGCTTCAAGTAGGCTGAATGCAAGCAAGTTGGGGACTGCAGGCTGCATAACCATTGGTAATAGGCTGGTTCCAGCAGTAAGCCCTAGCTTCATCTTATTAATTATAGTTCAGATATACACAGTTTTTGGTCTGAACCTGATTTTGGACCTGAACCCATGCTTGGAGGAGCACAAGGTCACCTTTGCTTTTAAAAGAACGTATTTCTGTTCAGCAGTAAGCTTAAGAACCCAGTTCTGCAGCATTGTAGACGGTGGATTTGCTGACCAATGTACAAAGTCAATGAATTGCTCAGTACGTGCAGCAGTTAACAGCAGTCTGTCTGTTTATGTCCATAAAATTAGCAGTTCCCATTAATATCTGACTTGGGCTAGTCACATTGCAAGGCATATTTTAGTAAAATGAGAGAGTCTACCTGCCCAAAAGCAAGGAAAATTGAATGGAAAAGAAAGAAATGGTAATAGGCATCATCACGGATTTAACCAGTTGCCAGAACACGGTGAACAATAAGTGGTTGCAATGGCAGCAACAGCAGTATATGTGGAATAAAGAGGAGAAGAATGAGCTAACTGGGGAAAGACAGGGAGGCTTTGCAATGCAGAAGGTAGTTTCTTGGACGTGTGGGGAGAAACATGAGAAAAAGAAACTACAAAGGGAGCACAAGTCTGGTATCTAAGGGTGAGGAGAAACTGCCACCTTGTCCAGCTCCAAATTTCTGTCCAGCTGTCAAAGTTCATTTTCTCTCTCCTTGGTGACAGAGCAGACGTCATGACAAGTGCCTGGGTTTTGCAAATCCATTAAGTAAAAAAACAGATCAGTGCTTTCGTATAGGAGCACCTCTACCATATACGCAAAGCCTCAACATTCTCATATATGCCCAATAGTAAATAATTCCTTACACAGAGGGTGATACAGTTCCTTCTTAACTCCAAAAAAAGGTTGACTTTCAGCAGCTGAAGAGATAGGTGAAAGGGAACCATATATTTGCAGCAGATCAATCTTGGCAGGCTGCCAACACAATCCAAACCTGAGGTAACTTGTTTAACACTCTCCTATGCAGAGGTGTAAACAGCAGGTAGTACATGCATGACAAAGCATCACCTACTTTTGTGATAGTGCTTCATAAATACTGGAGGAAAGAATGCCTCTCCATGCCAGTATTTGTCGCCCATAAATATTTGTAATAGTTGCTATGGCAGTTGAGAGGGGAAAGATGAATATCAGAAAACAGTGAAAGCTGTCTGAAAACAAAGAAGTGTTTCCAGAGAGAATGCAGTAAGCTCAAGTACTGGAATTTTTATTCCCCTGAATTCTTGTTATAGATCTTTGATCAAAAAAAATCCCATAAGCATATCTTTATGATTTAGAGTAACTTATCGTCTTGGTTAATTAGAACAGATGCTAAAAGGTAGCTTTCATTAATTGTGATTGCCATTTTTAACACCCATGAATCTATTTGATTGTGCCTGATACTTGAGTGATATGCTTACATTTTTCAGAATAACGCATAACAGATTAGGAATCTGGGATAGAGTACTTGGGCACAGTATTTCAGTTGTGTTGGATGAGATTCAGTGCCTCAGCCCTGGAGTAACTCGATGTCTGCAAATGGGATAGGAATAAGACGTGCTGTCTTTCAGAACGATCCCATCACTTTTCTGATGGCAACCACTTCATGAATCTTATTGTTGCCAGCATCCTCATAACATTTTACAGAGGGAACTCCCACTTTGAGTGCTGAAAGATCTGAGTATGTGGACTGATCTTCCCATGGCATTGAAACTTATTCCTCTCAAGGCACTAATATTAAATATATAGTATGCTTCTCACTTTCCAAATTATAAATCTGAATGTCCTCCACAAGTGTTACCTTTTCGTTTTCAACTGTCTTAGGTATTTTTTTCCTACTGCTAAATATGAGGCTTTCTTGTTTGCTGTTTCCATGCTACAGTAATTGATTCTTATAGAATAGTACCTTTATTTAAAAAAATTCTAGTTAGAATTTCTGATGTACAACCAACCACTGTTACAATGCCCTGAGTTTTACATAGGGGTGCCTATTAGCACAGTTATGGTTAAGGGCTTGTCACAATTTCCATTATATAGTAAAACATTATTTTCAGGAATTTAGAACAAGGCTGTAAAAAGTAACTGTGAGCTGCAGTTTTACACAGAAAATCCTTGCCCATGAGAAAATTATTGTCACAAATACTGAAAGCATCAGTCAGTTTGTGTAGCTATTTTTAAGTGGAGTGAGTGAAAAATTAAACATAGTAGTTCAGTGGTTTAAAACATTTTTTCACACTCATGTACAGCTACCACTGGTGTAAAACACCCTATGGTCCTGATTCTTAGCTCTGCACATATTTTTGCATTGCTCCAATATTGCAAAAAGAGCTTGAAGCTGCCTAAAATAGCATAAAATTTCCAGGCACGACTGAATTATCAGTTGACGGAGAAAGCCACTATTGTATCATACTACATGGAGGATGGAGCAATCTTGCCTTTTTTCCTTACCTCCTTGAGCACAGGGAGTGGAGCAGAAATATGAATACATCAAGGAAAAAAAAATCATATATTCTGGCTAAGCACGAGCAATTGATACAGATTCAGACAAGTCCTCTTCTTTGTACGACTGTCTATTTTTCTAAGTCTATGCTGCACACCATTTTCTCCTTCGGTAACCTTAGTATCTCAGAAATAGAAAAATGTTTAAGAGCATCTGCCTTTCTTCCACATAGATATGTCAAATATCTAAGCAAGCATTTAGTGCAGAACTTAGTAGCAGGGGGACAGTATTTTCTTAATTTGTACTTTGATATAATTTGATAGAATCGGGTGGTCCAAAATATGCATGCAGTAGGCAGTACAGTATCTTCATAGCTTCTGCAAATATTAAATGCTTATTTTGTCAATTTGGCAGGGGTAGTTTCACAGGAAGTGCAGTATTTCAAAAAAAGAGTAATTTGTAAATATTCACCTAAGTGCCTATTTCTTGGAAAATCCCCCATTTGTTATCCAAACTAGGTAAATGTGGTAACGTATTTGGATGTGCCATTGCCCTGTTTGTAAAAACATCTTCCTGGCTTCACTCACAAATCCCAAATGCACAGGTGCAGCATATTTGAAAAATTAGCCTTAAGAGTTTTTCCTAACATTTATTATTACTTGTCAACTTACAGCTCCTGTTATCATGCTGCTTTTGCTTCTCTCCCTTCATGATGTATTATTTACTAATTATATTATTATTTATTATAATAACAGCACCCCATGTGAAAGGCAAGAAGATATGGCATATGCATATCCTAGCCCTAGGTCCTTGCCATCTAATTACTGGTATGATATGACAAGTAAGAACAGCAAACCTTCAATGGAAGGAATTAGTTATATTGATACAAAGAATGATGTTGCATACGCTAGAAGGTGACAAATTCAATTGCAGATTGAACATAGGAAATGGGCCACTAAAGCAGTGATTCCAACACACATTAAAACTTTTTGCAAAGTATCCTGTATTTCATTAATAATATAATTTGAGAGAAGTGGTTTTGTAAACGTCTTTCCCGTTAAACATAGTTTCCTTTTCTAAACCACATTGTACTTACTTTTAAAATTCATTGGGTTTGCTACATAAGAACAAGCAAAGGTGTTCATTAACAGTGTTCTGCTACACCTTGAACAATGCATCCATCAAATATGAAGTCAGGCTGCCTTTTTTCTCTGTGGTGAATTCCTGTCTGTCATTTCTCCATCTTAAAACAAAACAAAGCATTGACTAAAATATGAATGGATCATATCCTATGGCCCTTGTTCAGGCAGGATTTAAAAATACCCAAGCTGTTAGGGATGACTGAAGACTGCAGAATCAATCCCTGTGTTTTAAATCAGTATCATGTTTTCTGGATGTTCTAGGTGACGCTGTCATGGCAGGAGAAATTTGAAACTATGCAAGTAACAGGTCCACTAACTATAAAGCTGTTACTCTTATGGAAACATTTCTATGTTAAATAGATTAGTTCAGTCCTCTTTGTATTGTTTTTACTTTGAATATGGTTAATATAGTAACAATAATTGCTTAGCTATTAGAACAACAGGTTTTTTGAAAAAACAAACCAAACCAAAACCAATTTGCAGCTTGTCAGATACCTAACAATTATTAGTAATATTTCTCTTGGGCTGGGATGCTTTGTATCAATGATATCAATGTCAGAATGGGGTTGTTAGCATTTAATTAATTATCTGTGAACAGTCTTGAAATCTGCAAGTGGCACATGATTGAAAAATCTTATGACACTTACATACCTCCCAAAATTTATAGCAGAGGCTATTTCTTCATCCCAGTTTTTATCTAGATGTTTCACAGATCTTCACAGAATAACTTCTCATACTCTTATGTTACAGCACAAGCAGCCACTGAGGGCTTAAGTCAGGCCTTAAGCACTAATTAACTCAGTTAATATTCCATGTCATTTAAAAGACTATTGTATTGTTTTAGCTGTACTCCATGCCAAATTTCCATGAGGGTTAGTTTTGCCATAAAATGTGGTCAAGAAATCTAAACTGTTTGTGTAAGCCATCAAGAAAGTAGTTGCACTTAGCAGTTTTAATTCATTTAAATAACGTAGATTTCGGCATAGCTGGCTGTGGAGCATGGATATGCTAATAGTTTATTTAGAAATATTGTTTCAGTATTTAATATGACCAAACTAACAATTCAGCTTCAAACACTGGTGAGTGAACTGCTACCACTGATGGGGCTGAGAATAGTTGCTTTGATTTCACTATTCATTTTAGCTCTAGACTTTCAAATGGGGAAAGTCATACATGCAGGTTGTGAGGATGGCTGTGAAAACTGGCGCTGTGTTTTAATTGAGATTAAGAATTTTGCTTGCATATGTAAAACAAATGTACTAAAAAAGTAAACTCACTGCCACCAAAACTGAAAACAAGGCACTTCGAAAAATATATGCTGATATATAACTGGCTAGAATTTCCTTCATTTTGCAAAGCCACGAGCCACATGCATCAGCTCACCACAAAGTCATTAGGTCTTTTTAAACTCAGATGAAAAACATTAACAAATACCACAAAAGGCTTTAGTATGGCCCCTTTGTTCATTCACATATGGCAGTTTATAACTCCTGCACCACTTGGGTCGTGTGTTTGTTTAAGCTGCCTCCATCAGGCCAGCCCTGAAAGAACAAAAGACATCTTGAGCGATCCTAAGCAGGAAATGGGCTAATCTAAACATGGCTTGTGACACTATAAGTAGAATAGAAAGGGGAGGGATTGATTAGTCATTAATGTCCAATTGACTCCATATGGATGTTGCAATAATAAGGCCTTTTTCAGTGCAGTAGCGGAGTTATTGAATTAGAGGTTTATGTTTCCTCAGAGCTGACCTTAGGGAATTCCCTTTTGGTTCTTCTTGTTGATGTTTTAAAGAGAATGGAGTCTCTTAACAGGAAAAATAGAAGCCTTACCATAACTAAGTGTTGCATGGGTGTAGCTAACCTGTGCTACAGTATAATCCCACCTCTTAGTATTTACTTAGCACATTTCAGAACCCTTGCAGGTGAAGTATTTCAGAGCCCATTTAAATATTCCAGTATTTCATGAATCAGTCATGTCTTTCTCAGTTTTTCCCCCCTTTTCATTCACTGACATGTAGCCTATAAGAAATGTTCAGCCCTCAAATTGCAGCTGAATAATATTTGTTTAGCATTTGGAATGAAAGCAGCTTGGCAAACAGACACTTCCCTGCAGAACATTTGTGCCACTGTGTGACTACAGGCATCCCTGTCCCAGAGCTAGTCATGTTTCCAAATGGGTGTTAGTTTTGCCTAGTGATGACAAGACATGCCAGTAATGACAATAGTTCATGAGATAGCCATTTATTTTGCCTCTCTTTCTGGTAGTAACAAATGAGAAAGTCTTCTGAATATGGATAGGGATGAAGAAGTAAAAGGCAGACAAGGGGCAAAACAGATAAATGTTACACTAACACTGCTACAAGTCACTTAGATTACAGTGAAGGAGTAATTTTTGTAACTTTCTCCAAAATTGAACATTGAACTTAATAATTCAAAATAATAGTTAAATGATTACTCATGTATTCTAAGCTTTCCAAAGCTTCTTTTGTCATTCTGTTCTTTCCAGATTTGCATTTTTCTACTTGATTTCAAATATTGCTATATCTTTCATAAAGGCTGAATTTGTCAGTCCACAGGTTAGGAGTAGGACAGGGGACTGCCAAGCCGGTTTTTCATGCTCCTTGTTTTTATGGCATTTCCCTGTTTATGAGTAACCCATCTCTAGCAGTAAAAGAGTAACTCCTGTTTGCATGTTCATTAGGTTCTGGTTACTGCAACGCAAGCTTCTAGCAGTGCTGGTTGTATTACCATAGACAGGGCCAGATAATTTGGAGGTCGCAATCAGTCTCTTCCAAAGTAGACAAAAAAGTCATCTCAGCTTAATGAATAACTGATGATAGGAATTTTACTACTAACCAGTCACTTTTACACTACTAACCTCAAAAGATTGTCTTTATTTCTATATACCCTATCTTGGTACATGTCTATGGAAGATGGTACACAGTATCTTCTCTGGAGTAGCCAAAGATTCATTATCTGCTGTATGTGTGTGTGTGTCAAAGAAAATGTATCACTTCAGACATGAATCAATGGCTATAGTGTGAAGAGTAATTAAGGAATAACAGAGTGCCTGATAAAAATCTCTTTCTTTTTGCTGTCACTTCTTTCCTCATCTTTTTCTCAGCCCTTTTTTGCTCCTTTCTATCACGTTTATTACTGTTTGCATTCTGGTAACATGTAAAGGCCCAGTCTGAGGTTTTGTTGTGCTAGATGACATATAAAATGGAAGGTAAAGCCATATCTCATTAAAGACAGTAGGATTAACCCTAATGTGGCCAAGATTTCAGGGAACATGCAAAGACATGGTGCCTGTCCTAAAATTCTTGTCTTTATAAAAGGTGAGAAACTCAGATAAAGGAAGAAATAAATAGATAAACAATGTAACGATTGTTACTGTATGTTTCTTAACATATAATTCATGTGGAAATGTTTATCTTTCCTGTTCATGATCAGATTCTTTTCTCTTTTGAAAGAACAGGGGTTCTTCTTCCCTGCACTGTGATTAGAGAGCAATCAGTCTCTTTTGGAACAAAAGTATTGTTTGAAATTACTTTAATGAAGCTGTAACATTTTTAGATTAATTCTGTGGTGTTCTTTGACCCAGTATTGTCCCTAGAGTCTAGTCTGGAATTCAGCTTCCACAGAGAAGTTGCCTGCCATATATCCACAAAAAGTAATAATTCTCCTCTAATCTGCTTTTAGTTTTAAATCATCAAAGTCATGACAAGTTGAACAAATGCAAAGCATCTAGAAAGTTAGGCAGTCCACACCTTCAGAAGCTAAAAGTGTCACTTTGAGGACAGCCCCAGCCTTTAGGCCAAAGTGTAGACTTCTTTGCCAGCTAGGCCATTAGGGCAGCCAAACTATACTGCTTTTGCAATAATTTTTAATTCTGACCAAGCTCTTAATTCTGAAAATCAAAACCTCCTCCTGTGATTGCAGTATGAACAGTAACTAGCAGATAAAGCGTTAGCTGCCAGAGCCAATTACCAACTTCCTTCTCTCTTCCCACCCTGCATTAGTAGTACATTTTTATTTTATGTTATTTTGGGTTTATTATTTATTAGACTTTCCTGAAAATATTTTCAGAAAGAAGTAAAGCACCTACTTCTTTACAGTTGTGTATGTATTTTCTTTAAAAATTTCAGGCACCTCTTTCAGCCTCTGTCAGTGCTATAATTATCACAAGAAGAAAAAAAAATCCATACATTGTAAAACCTGTTGAAATTGTTTATATAGGGCACAATGCTGTCTAAATATCTGATTGACAGGATAAAGTACCTAAGAACAACCAGTTTGAAAGCTTGTTCTTATGTGTTTCAACTTGTAAAAGCTCACTGAGCATATGTGCTTTTTGTATCATTAGCGCCTCATTTCTAAGCTAAAAAGGTACTGAGACTTTCTGGCTCCCCATGTAGAATCACATGCTAACAGAAATATTTTCTTGTAATGCTTTATATGCTGAATATAATTCTGTAGTTCTAGGATAGTTAGAAGAACATGGAGTTTATATTATTTTAGTTATTTTCAGAAATTCATTTTGCAGATGCTTTTGTGATGGCCTATGGGTCAACTTGCAAATATTCCCCCAGAGATCAAGCACAAAGAACATCAACTCTTTGGCTGCTTTTTCAGGTCCTTCAAGTACGGACTTGCTTAAAGCAGATGCAGCCAGAGCTTCTTGGCCTTCTTGGGATGGTTGTAATTTATTACTCCAAGTAAGAATTGTTTTCTAACATAACCTTTCTCTGAAAACACATCATTTATGGTGGGGTTTTTTGTTCTCTTTTTTTTTTTTTTTTCATTCTATCAAAATTGCCTGCATTAGGATTGGAAGGTCGAGCCAAAATTGTATTAGAAAGGGCTAAAGACAAACTCCTTAGCCATAGTACCTTTGGGAAAGTAAAAGATGGAAAATCATCATATGGATTCAAATATGTCTTCTTTCCTTTGCTGTGAGTAGAGTAGCTGAATAACAAATGGCAACTTTTGCATCAATAATAATTTAATTTTTTGTCACCGACTTCCTAATTGCCCACATACTAGTTACAAATTTTAGAGTAGTATTTTAAAAGATGGAACAACCATTGCATGAAATATTTGATTTTTCTCAAATTATATAGCCATTTGTCTCAATAAATGTTTCAGTGTTGACTTACTAAGTTTGTAACTGATTATAGTTTCACAATAAATATATTCTCTCTCAAAATATGGCATCTTTGATATGCACGTTCCAAGCTTTCTGACGACAATGAACAGAGACTCTTTAACCATACACATCCCTAAACAGGTCCTACATGCAGGTCGCTCGGCAAAACTACTGTTCCTTTTTGCAATAAAAAGCTGACTGCAGCTGCAGCCCCCTGTAAATACTGAACACCTGTAGCATGGTACTTAACTTAGAATAGTATTAAAATAGTTTTGCATCTCATATTTGCCACAAACCTGTCGTCTTTTATGTGCACGCATGTTAGTATACAAATTGCCAAATTGGTGTCAGTTGTAACATAATGGCATTGGAGGCATCATAAATTACCATGGTGATCCTCAGGAGAAGACACTGCTGTATACGAATGAGTGTTTTGCTCTCAGGGTAATGTATGTCTTCATCTGGCCCAGTAGTCAGCATATCGCCCTGTGTTGATGGATATAGTCAGCTTGAAACTGCACTACATTTCACTGCACAATAAACATGGCTGTCAACACCATATAAAGCAAAATCAATTTATCCTGTATGGTCAGTGCGTTTTAAATGAAATTAATGTACTGTGGACCTGGTAGCAAAAAGGTAGTGTATTAGTTATGCATCCTCTGTTTTAGGACTTTTTTCATGTAAATGTATTTCCTATATAGAATTTTTTAAATGGTATACCTGACATGCAGTGTTTTCACACTAAATTAGGAAACTTAGTCTTTGCACAATTAAAAACTTGTGAGTCAGTCACTGCAATCAGTGCATCTGCAGTGTTTTACCTAGTGTAAAGAACTAATATTGTTTGGCAAATAAATTGGGTAGGGAACTGTAACAGTTTACAAAAAAGGGAGACCTATTGCTGTGCTACTTAGTTGCCAAGTACATTGCTTTTTCAAGATATTGAATTATATGAACAGTTTGATGAGACCTAAGACTAAGTATGTCACTCTCCCACTGTAAAGACTTTTTACCTTTCTTTTATAGCTAAGGTATAACCCTAAAAACATATGTTATCATCACAATAGCAGAAGTTTTTCTGGTAAAAGCATGCCTTATCTAGGCTTGGTTATCTCTTTCTCCTGCATTAACTAGTTTTACCCCTCCTACTCAGCTCTGTGAACTCTAAAACCCCATGAAGCTTTGCTGTCTGTGGTCAAGAAACAGGGCTGGAAGCATTCAAAAAGCTGGTTAAGGTTAGCACATACAAGTTGAATTGATGGTGGGTCAAGACAAGACACGGGGGTACATTAAAGCACAGCAGGCATGGAGAAGCTGGAGTGCTGGTCTCCCATTCCGGAAGCCCCAGGATGCTGTGTATGTACCTGTTGAAGGCAGGCAGTTTTATTACGTATATATGTGATCAAATGCTCCAAGACACATCTAAAATTCAAGTAAAGCAGATGTGACTTTAAAATGTTCAGCTCCAAATATAATCAGATCCATACAACTAGCAGCATGTACCTGGTGTACTGTATAATTTATTTTATTAAATGTTTGGCATGCGCTTCACTGCTCATGCAGCAAAGTCATTGTAAATTACTTGCGTGAACAGGTCTACATCAGTCTGGATTCTCAAGTGTAACTTTTATGTGAGTGTTGTTGAGCATGCAGAACATGTATGCTATGTTAAAGTCCCAAACGGAAACTTTTTCAAATCTCCATACCTTAACTGGAGAAATACCAGTCCAATTTATTTCCTTACTCAGATCTTGATGCCTTCAGCTGGGTGAGACTGATCAATTACACTGAAATCACTCGATATCCTACTCCTGCCATCTCTCCCCATCCCCCACCCCCACCCCCGATCTGGCAGCAAAAAGAGAGAGAGCAAATGAGAATGAGGCTAAAATAAACACAGCACTGAAAGTGCTTGCATAATCCACGTAATAATGTTTTGCATCCATCTTGTTTCTTCCTGCCCTGACATTACAGGAAGTAAAGCAATGAATGGCTCTGCAGCTAAACTACAGCAGTATTATTGTTGGCCAACAGGAGGTGCCACTGTGGCTGAAGCTCGAGTCTACCGGGATTCGCGGGGCCGAGCCAGCAGCGAACCACACATCAAACGACCAATGAACGCTTTCATGGTCTGGGCAAAGGATGAGCGTCGAAAAATTCTCCAAGCCTTCCCTGACATGCACAACTCCAACATTAGCAAAATCCTAGGTAAGTGCAAGACTGAACAAATTGTGATTGTGACCGAACCAGAGCTGAGGGAAGCTTAGAAGGCTCTGCTATAGTAGTGGCAATTGGCAGAGGTTAGTTATTTTTGGAGCTGTGGAAAGATGAGATTATTTCTACTGGTGACATAGGCTAGCTACTTCCTTCTTGGATATGCAACTTCTCTAATTTTAGGACGTATTTTGTCTGGGAGATGTTCACTGGAATTGGAATTACTGAAATTTACACAAATGAAGACTCATGGGTTGTTTTCATTTTCATTCCCTTCCTTTTCCCTTTCTGCCCCTTCCCTAATGCTTTTTATTTTCAATAGCAGTCGCAACATGCTTTAAAGGCTTAGCAGCATTCAAAAGGAATGTTTTGTGAAATCTGTTGCAAGAGTGTATCCTGATAAAAGGTTTGACTGCAAGACCCCATTAGAAATCACTTGAACTACAAACCACCTGAATGCAAAATGGTACTTGCTAGAGTAAATACTGGGGAAAAACTAATAAAGTACAATAGAAAAATCAAAGGTTTATGTCAGACAGTGCAGTGTCAAAGAAAGAAACCTGGCACAGTTCAAAAGACATGTACATGCATACCTTCTTGCATGCAAAATGATGTTGATTCAGAATGTTACAATGTTCAAAAAGCTAAGGAAGCACTAGTATTACACAATTAAAGTATTGCTTAGTTAGAAAACGCCATAGTTAATATTTAATTTTTATAGATTGGGACGATCAGGGAATATACTGTGGATTATATTTTGCCACTGTGCAAATAAATTGGCTCATTTATGAGAAATTTTGATTTGCTTTTTAAGACCCCTCCAGAGAATTAGAAACATACGTGAGAATGAGTGGTGAAATGTTAAAACCTATATTTGCTTTCTGAGTCTTTGAAGTGAAAGACAGATTCCAAATGTAACTCGTAATAAATAAAAGTAAAAATCAAGTTTCCTCTGTAATCATTTTATTGTAAACTTTGAGTTCAAATACATTCTTACCAAAGTTTGTTGCATGTTAGTTCAATCAGAGGCAGGAATACATAGAAATAAATGTTACTTTGTCCTAAAACTTCTAAAATCTTAGTAGCTCTCTTATTTTTGTCTACCATATAAGTAAGTTATATGAATAGCCTTTCAGTTTTGTATAAAACCTGTACTGTTTCAGTGTTGGCAGCTGTAGGGAATCTATATTATTTGTGTGCATTCTGTGAAAAAACTATTAGGAGCATAGTAACTGTATTCATTAAAATGTAAACTTCCAGCATAAATATTTCATAAGTGCCAGAAACTGAGTATTTGTTAACCATGGAATTAACCTGTCAGTATCTGCTCTGCCACAAATAACTCTATGTCCATATAATATCTGTGCAACTTTTCCAGGACAATGAGAAAAGAGACTGAAATATTAGAACTGACACAGAGTACTGCTGGCTATGGATAATATTTACACAACTTTTCCATTTGTTGATGTATGAAAAATCTTGGTAAAAGAATAGCTTCCACCCACGTTTACCACAGCTGTAATCGTTTTATTCATCTAAAAGACACCAAAAAGCTATTTTCTGCATTTCTTATCCCCTGGAAAAAAAATATCCCTTCTCTATTCAAGTGTTTAGATAGCTCCTTATAAACAATACGAGAGATCTGAATACTTTTTCCTCTTCCTGTGTACGCTGTGTTAATTTTTTAACTTTTTTATTGGTGCAGCTTTCAATGAGAGTTTACAGTACCTGAAGTGGCATATATAATTACAATGTGCTTTCTGTTTTGTTTTTTTTTAAATAAAAGTTTGTTAAAGGTAACTTTCTCAGTGCAGTCCTCTGCATTTATTACATCTGGCTGGAAGATAATATGCATAATAGGATTTAAAATATGGTAGGTGCCAGTATTATGCCAAGATTAGTAAATTTAACACAGACAGCAAGGGATTTCTCAGAATTTTTTTGAATCTGTAAGCTTTTGATGATTTTTTCCTGTTACATAGCAAGGTATTAATATCTATTAATAGGAATATATAAACCAAACCCTCATAAAACTATCGAAGAAGCATGTATTCCTAGGCAATGTGTTAAGCTTTTAACAATAAAATTATGGTTGTAGACCTTACTTAACCACAATAATGTGCATTGTATTACAAAGGTATAGAATTATTCACAGATTAATGCTCATATTGTGAAAAATTGACTGTTTTGTAGAATGAGGCTGAGATTTTGAGAACTACTGATTTTAAGTGCACCTATTTAACAGAGATTTACATATGTGTGGTCTGCAGCAATATCTGAATGTCAAGGTTCTTTTAAGGTGTCTCAGGTTGTGCATCCCAATATATGTGCTGGCTGATGTAAATTCAAATCAGTTTAACTAACTTATTTAAAATTTGTTTATTATGGTGAGAAATGTGTAAAGCTAAACCTGCTTTACTTGAGCACTCACTAATGTTTTGTGTTAATAGGATCTCGCTGGAAGTCCATGTCAAATCAAGAGAAACAACCTTATTACGAAGAGCAGGCACGGCTAAGTAAAATCCACCTAGAAAAGTATCCTAATTACAAATACAAACCTCGACCAAAACGTACCTGCATTGTTGATGGAAAGAAATTGCGTATTGGTGAATACAAACAACTGATGAGGTCTCGAAGACAGGAGATGAGGCAGTTTTTTACCGTAGGGTGAGTACCATTGTTGTAATTGTTTTCAAAGACAGAGCATGCTGTTTGAAAACAGGCTGACTTATCTGTTTAAGTCACTGACTAACGTCATTTAGAAGGTAAGGATTTGAACCTGTAAAACCTTATTAAAAACAGAAGATATATCATGGAATATGGAACTATCAGCTTGCCACTGAATGTTGATTATGAGACTGATTGTGGAATTCTTTAAAGTCAAAAGAAGTTGTTTCCCATTAACCTGAAAGTTCTGAATCATGTCTTTTGTGAGTTATTAGTAAGCTAATCCATTCTGGGTTAGTAATGACTCCAGGATCATTTCCTAAATTAAGACAAGAACAAAGAGAAAAACACAGATTATTCCCGTGTAGAATAAGGAGTCAGGAGAGGGTGAAAAGGGGCAGGAGCAATAGCAGTTACATTAGGAACACACATGAATGAATGATATCATAGCATGAGGCTATTAGGAATTTTGTTGTATATAGAACTGTGGAAAAATATTTTTTGGAAAATAGATGTTTTAGGAAGAGCCATTCAAGTAGTGCATAGATAGACTGGGTAGATTTACAACTCGGAATATATGGCTCAAAAGGATCCTGGCACAGGTTTTAAAACATTGTGTGTTTTTTAACAGTGTTTCCTCTAATCTTCAGCAGAGAAAGCAGCACTATGAAAGATCTCCAGGCTAAAGATAAAAAAAGTCCAGTGAAACAACTGCACCATAACTGATTTCTCTCTCCTGTTTTTTTTATGAATTAATCTGTGATGCTCAGTGCTCTAACACAATGTTTCTGGTGGTTTACAAAGAGTCTAAAAGCTATCTCCAGTGCCAGCCTTTCCAAATTCACAATGTTCTGCTTATTTCTCTAATCACAATAGTCTCCTTTTGTTGGGTACTTCACTACCAGATAATTGACCTTGACGTCGATTATGTGCCCTCATTTTTGGCTTGGGATGCAGAACTCCTGTTGCAGTCAATTATTTTGTGGTACAGCCTGCAACAATGTGGGCTCTTTCTTCAATCAGTAAATAGAAGTGTTTTTGATATCTTGAAATAGCCTTCCAGTCTATAGTTTTGACATTGTTTTTTATTCTTCACTCTAAGGGAAATTGTTTACTAATAGGCTTCCATCAAAATTGTACATAGAACTCTAAAGAGAAATCTGAATTTATACAGCACATCACAAATTACATTCAGATTGAGGGAATGAAACTCTAGCTTCTGTCTTCCAAAGCAGATTGGCAGAGCAGATCACATCTACACAAGAAATGCAAAATAAATGCCAAAACACCAGTCTGAACAATTTGAGAATTGTTTGCTAATTCAAAACAGTATTAAGCAGTAGCATTTTACACATTGGAAGTGGTGGCTAAATATGGAAGTGAATGTGGAGGATGGATTTAAGAAACTTCTAAAAGTGCCTACTTGTGTTTAAAAAAAGTAATGTAATGAAAACTATTCAGAATTAAACTGCTGATGCAACCTAAATGTAACATCTTTCTCATATATCAAACAGTATGATTACAAAGACCATGAGAATGTAATCATTTTTTTGAAAGGATTGGTTTTAATTCATATTTATGCTAAGTCCACTTCACCATGCTCTATCCGTGTTGAAGAAGTTTAAAGTGAGAGTCAATTGCCTTTGTGCACTTGTATAATGATGCAGTGGACCTTATCAAAACCAACAACTTTTAGTTGCGAGTGATGAAAAAGGGGGTATTGAAGTCTAATGGATGCGTTCAGTAATGGTGAAATGAGATCCATGTTGCAGTTCAATATGAATATAAATGTTCATATTGAGGAAACACAGGCTGTGATTCAAACAGTTATTTCATGCTTTTCTGTGACTTCCCACTGTTGCCCCAAATTCCCTTTTTCTCTAAAGAAAAAATGAAAACAAAATTCTTGGAAGAGACCAAGCAAAAAGGGTGAAAAAACCAGACCGGGACAGCTTTTTTGAACTGAAACACAAAACATGGCATCATTTATTTCAGCAGAATAGTTTACTGAGTAATAAAAAGCAACATTTCATCCAAATCAGATTATAATTAAGTGAAACACAGTAATTGAGCCCATCAACAACTTAAACTTACTCTTCCTTGTGTTTAACCTAAATATTGCATAAAGTATCAGTTGGAAGTTTTCCTAACTGACCTTGTACACCCATCATTTTTCCACTGTTTTGATGGAACAAACAGTATAAACCGTCCTTCAGAACTGTAGACGTGAGAGTTGAGATGCAGTTTCCTTTTCAGATTGAAATAGGAGACAAATGTGTATTTTAGGATTGAACATATTCTATGTTTACAGTAAATATTTCAGTGTAAGACGGAGAACAAAAGTACATAATAGACTCCAATGAAATGTGCCAAGTGCTTCATACTTGTTGAAGTCCTGCTGTTGGGTTGTTTTTTTTAAAGAACATACCAATTAAGTTGGGAATGGGTATCTCAAAATGGCAAAAAATTATCAACACAGAATAAAAAGATAAATAGGAGATGTGTGAAGACAAAGAGAGACGATCAAAATAGGTGGCTAGAGGAAAGTATAAATAGTAAGAAAAATTCTATTCTTTCATATCTGTGTTTGGTATTCTCTTGTACCAGATGTACATTTATAGCTTAATCCAGTAATGGCTTGCTCCTATCAGATCCCCTTGGGTGAGCCATTGGCTAGCACAGAATAATTCTGCCATGTGTACAGCTAGAACACCCCACCCCCAAACATACTGGGTTTTACACCTCTTGACCTTTTAAGATGCAAAAAGCTCATACTGCTTACTTCAGTGAGCCGCATTCTTTGATAAACATTGTTAAGATGTACAAAAGTTGTTTAGAGAATATCAATATACGAACTAGCCAGAGTTTAAAATAAAATAGAGAAATAAGCTAGTGAATGGCCAGGTTCTGTACTGATTTTTGAAAAAAAGTTTCCAAACAACTGAATGAGAGTGAAGATTTCTTGGAATAAATTGGACTGGAAATTCATGTTTTGAGATGTTATATATGTGATAGCCCAGCACAAAAATCCAGGAACTGGGAAGTATTTTAAAGAACAGAGTGGAACTTAAAAACGTGTGTTGGCCTTCTATTGCATCCCTACGTGAATTAATTTTGTTCCAAATGAGGCAGATAATATACAGAAATAATTTGTGTTTAATGCAGAGTATATTAAAAATTGCTGGTTTTAACCTAATGGAAGCTGAATCTGGAGCCAGCTATGTCTTTAAAATAATTGAGTTCTTTTTAATAACAAAATTATTAATGGGAAGTTGTGAGTGATAACTTGAGTGTAAATTAATCCCTGAACAGACTTCAAGTGATTTACACTTTATCTTCAATAGTAGTTTTTTTGTAATGCATAAATAAATGTGAACAAATGGATCATATATAAACCATAAATTCAGACATTTTAAGTTAAGAGTCTGTCTTTTGTTGCCTTGTCTTACAAAAATAATTCAATTCTCAGTCATTTTTACAGTCTAATACACTCAAAATACAAGTATATGATATATACATTTCTCTGCAAAATGATGTAAGCAGTAACTTTTTTGTGTTTCACCAGTGTAAGATGTTTAGAATAAAGCCTTTATAGTGTTTATAACTACTGTACACACATAGCCTGAATGTTGCTAGACTACAGTTTTGAATAAGGCTGTAATATTATACTCCTGTAGCTTGAACGTAAAGTAAGTACACAATGGGTGCTTTTGTGAGATTTACTGTTATTTCATTCCTTATGGGAATGTAAGTTTCAGGGGTGTGTAGCATGTAAGCATTTTCCTTAATGCAATTGATTTTGCTTCAGTCATTTAAAGAGCTGTCAGAAAATAGTTGGGAAGGGATCAGAAAACAATGGTAATTTGCCAGTTTAAATGTTTACCTAGTTTTGCAAAAGTGGAACATTCTCCAGGAAAGTCCTGAGAATATTAATGTCACAAACTTGTGAGCAGGTCAATTGATCTAAGAATTTTCATGTTACCTCTTTTTTTCTTATATTGACCTAACTATTTTGGGCCAAATCTTTGGGCCCCAGACCGGACAGACACATTAGCAATGCTGGCAGAGCAGAGGGGCAAGTGACCTGTAGTAACTGGCCACATAAGGATTTCTTTGGCAAAGAGGAGATGGTGGAGATGGGAGTGGTTTGAAGTCAGGGTATGCAGCCATGAGACACCATTCCTCACAGATCTGAAGAGATAGGAAGATTAATGTTGGGTCCTGGAAATCTTAACCAGGCAGAAAACATCCTTACTCTAACCATGTGCAGCTGAGCTGAATTATAACTTGTAGCTTGCAGTAAATCATGTTTTTATCTCCTCAATCCAAAGTCCTATGATAGGCAAAACTCTAGCTAGATAGAAGGATTAAAAATGTGGAATTTAATGTTATAAAAAATGCCATTAACATGAATGCCTTTAGGAACTACAAATAAAAGAAAACATAATGGCCAGAGTCATAGGTTAGAAACTCCAACTCTTCCTTTCAGGGAGAGTGGTTAGCATTTAAATAAACGCTCTGATTTCTTCTCCCTTCCCCACCCTGTAAAATTTAATTACTTAGATAATGATAACACTCATCTCCAGTAATGTATGCCATCGATATAGTTTGTGATACCTTAAAATAAGGCTTTCTGGGATGTAATGCAGCAACTTGAGCAGAATTTACAGCGACAACCTGATGAGCTCTAAACAATAACAGGGCTCAAGTGAGACGTAGGTATCCAGTTACTGGGGGTGTGTGGGTGCCCATGTTTAAGTGCTAGAAAATTTTTGCTAGCAAATGACTAGCAATTGGAGAACCTTCCCGTTTAGGTAGCACAGTTACCACATGTTTACAGCTCTACAGTGAAATACAGGTAATTTAAAGCTCACAGTTATTACTCACCCAACAGCAGGCATGCACACTATGTCTGATTTTTGTTTAACACGTAAAAAAGAACTGCATTTATGAATGACAAATTGAGTAAGCCTTTAACTTTCCTGTTACACTGGTCAAGTTCTTTACCAGTTAGATTCACTCTATAGTTTGTCACATATTTGGTGCATTCTCTAGTAAAAGGTATCTCTGTAAATTCTGCTTCATTATGCTCAGATGACCGGCTCCCTTTATTATGCTCAGATGACCGGCTCCCTTTATACTTTGAAATGGGTGGTACTCGGACAAATATACCCTGTCCCATGAAATATGGATATGCAAAAGAGTTTTGCTGACTTGATAAGCATTTGAAAGATTATCTGAATTTCTTAACCTAGGTCTGTCCTTTAGGAGTTAACACTGACAACCATCATTTTATCAAGACACCTCACAGCCTTGTCCTAAACAGATTTTTTTTCCCTTCTTGCTACTTATAAAAAGGCAATTTGCTTCTAAAAAAAATGAAAACTCTTTTGGGGGGTAGGGGTGTATATTAGCGTTCTGATCCTTAGTGTCATCTATAACACAAGAGCAGCTTGCAATCGTTCTTTGAGTATATTCTACAACTGTCATTAGAAGAGTTGTAAAAACAACTTTTCTCAAAACACGGCATTAATACTGTGGTGTTCTTTAATGAACTATTGGGGATGCTTTGTTTTGTGAATTTATTTATTCAAAAAATATCAGAAAAAAATTAGTACCAGCAGTTGTCTCCTGGGCAGATTAGAGATAATTGTGTATGGCCTGGTGACAACTATGTAGAATTTTGCTGTGACCATGTGTGGCTTTCTTTTTCCTTTGCTTTGTGGAAACGGTCATTGATGTGAACATGTTGTGTGTCCAAAAGCTGTGCAGGAGATACATGTGGGTTTTTAACAGTAATAGTTTATACTAATCCTAAAACAGAAATGTTCCCATGTGAGGTAGGTGTTCAATTTTATGGATAAAGTATTGAAAGATGTTTGCAGAAAATCACTTGCAAGCAAATACATTGGCTGAAAATTGTTTTCACAGAACATTTATCAGACCATTTAAAAAGTGAAAATTTAGTGAAAAATCCCTAGCTGTTTGTAAATCATCTGCAAATCATCATTTGCAAACAGGAGTATAATGACTGTGTCAAATGAATTACTGCAATGTTTTTGCTCACTGCTAGCCAGGTGTACCATACTTGTACAACAGATGTTTGAATTTCTCAAGCTGTGCAGAGGCTTTAAGAATCAGGCTAGCAGTACCAACAAGGGCAGTACTACATGCTATTTTAATACTATCTTGCATGGGGTGTTCATGATTTGATTGTATTGGTTCCCAAAGTTGAAGGACTTTGGTTTCACTGTAACTCTGTAGTGTGATATTTATCAAAATCAGAGTCTGAACAATGAACAATAAAGACTCAACATTTAGGGTCTTGTAAACAAGCTTTACAGTATTTTGCGTATTGATTTAGCCAATGATTAAGGATTTGTGAGAGACTGGTTTATGAAATGTGCTTTTGAATTTTAGTATAGAATGACACAGTGGTCAAGCAGTTATAGACTTGTTAGACTATTCAAACACACCTGACTGGTTCTCCTGCTAAAATTATATAATAGTTCTCTAATACTTGGTCAATATTGCTCTAAAGAAGGTTGGGAATACACTGGAATATATGATTCTTTAAATAGATTATGCAAATAGGCATGTATGTTCAATAACTAGTCAATACTAAAACAGCATCTTCCAGGACACTTAGGTATTTCTGGTACTGGAGTGTATTCATTCAGTGTTACATCTAAAGTACAGTGGAGATTCTCTTCCTTCAGACAAGTTACACCCCTTCTTTTTCTCTTAGCTTTACTAAAGGTAATGATCCAGAAATATAAGAGAGTATTTCTATAAGTACTTTAGTAAGAAATTATGTTATTAGTTAACTAACACAAATGTAAGAAGTAGATTTAATTAATTTGTAGCCATTAAGGGCTTGACCATGGAATGGCTTCAGCAATCTGATCTTTACTCAGCAAAGCATTTTAATATACATACATCACTGTAAGAAAAGATATTGTGTCACTTAATACAACTATGTACATTCCTACAGTAAAGCTTGAGTTGAATTTCTTGACTGGCAGTGATATAAGCCTATTAGAATTGAAGTGTGGTACTGCTCCAGAGCACTTAAAATCACACACACATGAAAAAGCAACATTACACAGTGCAAAGCTGGGTATCAGAAGGTAAGATGTGTCAAAAGTAGAGGCAGTGCACCCTTAATTGCGTCTTCTCATGTATTTGCATTGTCAAAATAAATCAGATCTGACACTGGGCCCTCAGGAGGATGTCTTAATTTCTGTAGACTGTCCATTACCATAGAAAAAAAAAAAAAAATGTTCTTTTTTTTAACATACTTTGCTTCAAAAACTCAGTCTTACACATTACATCCTGAAGAACAAATGGCATTCTGATCATGGATTTAAATAAAAATCAAAACCCAGCAATAAAGTATCAAAAGTATTTCTAAGTGATGTAGGAGTCTACCTAGCACTTGAATAGTAAATTACATACTTATGGTTAAACAATGTTCTTTAGTCATCTGTCTGCCATTTTAGGTGCTTACAGGTAATCTTGAGGTCCCCTCATTAACAGAAGGTCTTGTCAGGAGTTTGGAGGATTTAGGTTTTGGATACATGGCGTTTACAGTAGCAGTTAGGCATGACACAGGTGCCTGCAGCCTTTTGATGATCTCTGTCCAAGTGCTTATTTGCAGTATGGTTCAAAGAAAGACATAAGAGACGTAAAAGAATCAATGTCTGGTAGTTACTAAACAGTTTATTCTCCCGTTGTCCTTGGGGGGAGCTAAGATGAACCAATACCATACAGGACCAGACTGCGAACCCCAGAGGAATGCATGCAGCCTTTCTAGGAAACCACCCACTTTTCTTTCATTTGGACTTGCAGAAGGTCTCCCTTCCTCTGAGCACAGGAAATCACGTTCCCCTCTTGTTTTTCCTTCCAGACAACAGCCTCAAATTCCAATCACCACGGGAACGGGGGTTGTCTATCCTGGTGCTATTACCATGGCGACTACCACGCCATCACCTCAGATGACATCAGATTGCTCGAGCACCTCTGCCAGCCCTGAGCCCAGCATCCCCGTCATTCAGAGCACTTATGGTATGAAGACGGACAGCGGAAGCCTTGCTGGAAATGAAATGATAAATGGAGAGGATGAAATAGAAATGTACGAGGACTATGAGGATGATCCCAAATCAGACTATAGTAGTGAAAATGAAGCCCATGAGGCAGTCAGTGCCAACTGAGGAGTGTTCACGGAATTAAAGTACTCGGACTCATTTGGGTTTTTTTGGGTTTTTTTTGAACAAAAGTTCTTAAAGAGCCTGCATGCATGTGTGGCTCCTACAGTTACATCAGCAGAATGGTCTTAAATGTTTCTTAATGTGTGAGACAGATTGTTTCCCTAATTTTTCATGAACTTGGGTTTTTTGTTTTTGGTTTTTTTTTTTTTAATTTAGATGAAGACGTATATTAAATATCAGACATCAGGACTTGAAAACTTATATGAATCAATAGCTGTCTTACAAGTCTTACCTTTTGTCTTTTTCCGTTTGGATGCTGATAAAGGTTTAAGTTACTGTTTTAGATGGGGGTTATACATTCTCACTCAGGTATGCTGTGCCAGCCTACAGGTTGTGAATGTGTTTTTATTCTGGATTATTTTAGAAAACAAAACCTGCAGATTTCATATTGTGAAACAGAACAAGTCCACAAGTGTGCACATCTGTGCATCATAGCTCGTCTTTAAAAAATAGTCTCTGAATTCCATTTTTTTCCATATGTATAGCTGAACTTCTGATGTGCCAAACTTTTCATAACTTTTGAATCTTAACATTTAAAAAAAAAGTCTTAAAGGAGACACTGTAAAGTCTTAGACAATCCTTTGGCATCTTAAAACAATTATATATAAAACCTAATTTTTCCAGAATATGGTAAAGTACTCAGGAATCTGGAGACAGGATATTCTTAAGTAGTGAACATGGTTGCCATAGTGCATGTGCCCAATTGCTTTTGCCTCTTGATGTGCCATTAGTGTGAAATTTTAAGTAAGCACAAAAGAGCGATCACCAGCTATGGACAGGCCTGTCTTAGCAGTGTGAGGCCACCTCTGATTACATTCTGTACCCCTTTGCTTTTAACCCTTGCATTCAGTCTTAACACATTTTCTCTTAAATAATTTATTCATTCCAGAATGTCAAGGGTCCAAATACTTAATATTTATTTTTAAAAGTACTGTTGGTGGCATTACACTTACAATTCCTTATTGATATTTTAAAGAGCCCCTTCTTCCTCCTCCCCTAAATTACATAGGTATATGAAAATAAAAGTGCACCTGCTACTAAAATGAACATGACATTTATGAGTGAGAAATTCAGTTGTTCCAGTAACACTGTATGTTCAAGGAGCACTTGGAAACACTCTATGTAATGCAAAATAAAGTGAGTACTTTTGTATGTACATACAGTAGAGATATTCCTAAAAAATTGTGTTTATGGTTGCAAACCTCTATACTTAGACAGCAGAGGCAGATGTAAAATCCAAACTGCATGCAGAGTCTACCATGATGAATTTTTAGGGCCTGTAAAATCCTGCAGTGAATCATGGCTCCGTACATCATGTTCCTGTTGTCACCTGAAGGAACTGTTTGTTACCTGAAGTATTTATGCAGTGATTTATATGTGAGACTCGTAGTGGGGGAGGGAAGGCCACAAAACTCTCTGATTTGCAAAGCTGGGAAAATGGTGCATCAAAAATATTTCTTGAACATTAGTCGTGTGGGAATGTGAACCAGATATTGATGAATGATTGTCAAGTGCTTTGGGATCTTTGGATGTAAGGTGCTATAGAAACTAAAATTTTTATTTGTGTTACTGCTAGAAACAGTGCAATTGCTACAGAAAATTCTGGGAAGCATACGTGAGAAAGATATTCAAAGATTGCAAATTTATTAAATTTCAGAGACAGAGAAGAAATTGCATTTATTTTTTTCCCTCGCACTCCACTCCTGTTCACAAATACATCACTGTATATATATGCACATCCAATGGGCCTGATGAATACATGTGCTGAAGCTCAACTCCCTCAGCTTTTATTTTGAATTGGATATGTTCAGCACATTGGTGATAAATTCAGACTCAGGCTGAGAGGTATGAGTGGGCCTAGAGCAGCTCCTCCTGAAGTCTGTGGGAATCTTCCCACAGAGCTGAACGGGCTTTGTTTAGGGCCCAGGCAATGAAAGAAGTATAGTGTTAATGCTGGCTATCCTCGTGCTATCATCCTATCTTGCAGAAATTCATGTGAGCTGCAATGATGAGATGCTGTACTGGGAGTAGTCATTTTCCTCATAGCCCCACTAATACCTATTTGAGCAGAGACAGCCACTGTTGCCACTGTAGGAATCACGTTTAAGTGTGCGAGAACAACCCCCAAGACAAAGAAGATTGTTCAGTTTACAGGACAATTTATAAAGATAATGGCATAGAAACACAATGGTCAAATTTCTCTGACCATCTTGTAATTTGGAACAAAATGCTATATTTTTAATATTTATTTAAATGTGTTCTGAGTCCATGTCTAATAAGCAATAAACTGGTCTAGCCAAGACTTTAAAGGCATATGCTGTGTCGTTAGCTGGTGAGCGCCCTCTTTAAGCTGGCTAAGGTACTGATAGAAAGTGGGTTTTGTTCTTATAATTGCTTGGGAATTTGAACTGTTTTTAATACATTCAGCTCAGATTGGGGGGAGGATACCATTGTTTCCTAAAAAAAGTGACTATTTATTAATGTCTTACATAATTCTCCAGTTAGAAGTTTCTCTCGCTCCCCCCATGTCACTTTCTCTCTTGCTCTCTTTTTTTTTTCTGGTTTTGTTGCATAGGTAGAATGCTGTATTGCTAGCATTGTATTTTATGTAATTATTTTTTTGCACAAAGGCAAACATTTAGATTAGTTGGTTAATTTTTTTAAATTTTATGACCATGCCAAAATAATATTCTGCAGGCTTGTGGAGAACAAAGGACTGTTCTTTAGGACTGAAACTTGATTTTGCTTGTAGTACAAAAAAACACACACTCACAGATGTTGTTTCGTAAGTGTTATAAGCACTGGATATAAATGGTATTTTTTATCACTTCTGACTAATGTGAAACTGTTGTACGAAAACTACATGAACAAAAGTCATCTGTTTCGACTCGTGTGGGCCTGCCTCACAGTTGCCGGATTTGAGTCATTTTTATGTCTTGTTATTTCATTTATTTATGCAAAATACATGTATGTATGAACACTTTGTTTTAGCTCCAGCCCTGCCTCAATGCTGATGCTCTGTACGTTAAAGCCACATTCTTGAAAATGACTGGCTGTTCAGGAATTGCCAGCTGGTAAAAATTGCATTTATTGGCTGGGGGAGTGGGAGGAACATGTTCGAATCTGAATTGTGCCTATGAGCATTTTATTCTATTTATTAGCCGACATTGGCTCTAAAATGTCAGTAGAAATCAAGGAAGGACAATCATAAGGATAAAAAACAACATTTTTACTCTATTAATCGGAGCTCAAAACAAAGTTTTTGATGAATTTACCATCTCATTTTAGATTTTTTTTAAATTGTGTAAATATAACATAGGAAATAGAATTTTATTTTTTGTTCATGGATACTTAGTGAAGTATAAGTTATGTATTTACTTTTGTTCTATATCAGTGTATGTTGGTCCATATTAAATGCTGACAAGTCACTGTACCTCATGTAGATGCTGAATTTACACCCGCAGTGTGAGTGCAGTATTGTGGACCTGTAGCTGGGACAGCAAGATGCCTCACTTGTGCTCTCACTGATTTTTAATAGCATATTCCACAAACACAGAATACTTTCTTCTTTTTTAGAAAGTTGATACATTAAACACACCAAATTTCTGATACATTTGATAGGACACACAGTCTTCTGAATCCAAGTAAAACTGATGAGATATTTTACTTCTTAACAAGAACGGCATTTGGAAGACAAAAGCATATCCCTGGAAAGATTATCATGACTAAGATGGCCCTTGCAATGCAGTCAAGATTATGATATCAAACCTTTATTTTCTACATTCATTAAATCATGTTATTGTCATATTAGGCTATAATACCAGGGGAAATTGTTCACACAATACACAAAGAGGACTTGTGGAATTGCTTTTTAAGCATTGTGTTTGAGCCCCCCTTAATAACTCTGACTGAAAAAAATAACAACTCCATTCAGGTAATGCACAAATATAGTAATACTATTTTCTCTGTGAAGAGACAGTTTATTTAATTAACAGATACAATATATTTTCTTTTTGGAAAAATATAAAATACTTATTTTCAAGAGAAGAACACTCCTGAAACAGTCTGATACCAGCTAGAATAGTTCACTTCATATTTCATAAAAATGGAAGATAAAAGTCTTAATGGAAACAGAACTACTTTCCAGGGTTCAGGTTTACATGGAGAAATTGCTCTGACGAAGTGGCCCAATTCTGCTCTGCCTGTATGTTTGGGTATCACCACTCAGCTTACGAAACCACCTGCTGAGAATACATGGGATCACAATGCGCTCCTAAATCAGTGTACTCAGGTACAGCACGAGGCAGGGGGTGGGCAAAGATGGGATTGCTCTGGGATGGGAATGCGAATCAAACAGCAGCATTAGTCACAATAAATATGATACCCTGTGCAAAGTGTACAGCAGTCAGCTGTGGGCAGTTCCTGCTATTGAGTACAAACACAACCACCTCCCAATGAAATCTAAAACAGTCCTCTCTCTGGGTTGGCTTTCTGGTTTTGTTTTTTGGTCATATCAAAGGCACGGCATTTCAAAATCATTTCCTAGCAAAACATACTACAAGATTGATACCCCCATTCTCCCCCAGCAAAACACTTATCTACCTGCTTAATATTAAGCACGTTAGTACTTCCATGGCAGTCATGAGGACCAGTAAAGCGTTGGCGTTAAGCAGGGCAAATTTTGCTGAGCCAGGGCCACAGTGTGAACAACTGCATTGGAGATGCAGCCAGCAGAATGTATGATAGAGTTCTTCATGTTTTTATGAGAAGTTAAAGAATGGGCTTGGACCCTTGGTGTTTTGCATGCTTTTTTAAGATTCAAGTTGGCACTTAAGCATGTTCTTTTAAAAGAATAATACTATATGACCTCATTTGATCTTTTACAAAACACTCTTTTTCCTTTAAAAAAACTTCCCCCAAACCTTTTTTTTTTTTATAACCCATTAATATTTGTGATTTTTCTCAGATCAAACTACATTTTTGATATACTGTAATGTCCTGCTACAGAAGGGGAAAAAATGTATATGCAAATATATTTCATTTTAATCCACTGCCCTTTTTAACTACCAGGTTTGTTGGAAATGGTGACAAAGAAGTATTCTGAGATTTCACACACTGGGTAAAAAGGGGGTGGGGTGGGGTGAACTGGGCTAAAGGAAAACTTATCAAATTGGTATTTATGGCAATATGAAAGCTATAAAGCAACTTAGTGACATGGCTTGCTTTGTAATTTCCGCTTTCTAAAAACCACAAGTGAGGTCCTTGGTGCTCTTGGAGTATGGGGAATGTGCAAATATTTAACTGTTTGTATGCTGCACATTGCAGACCTGCTAGTGTGCATTCTCCGTTTGTCTTCCTTTGTCATTTGTGTTTTGCTTTCTAGAAAGCAACGTTTTTTTTTCTTGTACCCTTCTTCAGCTTGTAGCAAACTAGAATGCTTAGCATTTATGTTCGTTCATTATTGTATTTCCCATGTAAAAATTTTTTTATTACATTAAGACAAGCTTATAAGCTGTTACTACATAACTTATCTTACTGTAACTCTTATTTCCTGACATTGTAATTTGTTTGTGATGTATATTGTGAGATTGTACTCTATGTTAATTTAATCAGCACAATTCACTGACATGCTGGACTGACATGCTAGCTGCTGTTTCAAATTGTAAAGTTTGTGTAGAGCTGTTGGGACAACTGAGACTCCTTGTCAAGGTACTATGCTTTGATTCCTATAGCAACACTGTGGGTGCAGCTCTTAACGCGAGGGCTGCTTGTTGGACACCCACTGGCTAACTTAATGGGCAGGTTTTCTTTGTAGAAATTCTATATACAATGCAGGTACCTACCTGGGCCCGTGGCTGGTAATTATTTGGGCGTTTAGAGGAAAAACTAGTGTCTATTGCTGCTTTGAATATGTTTTAAAGTCTGAAAATGTAAATAGTTTATCAAAAAAATCTTGTACAGTCCAGTGTAAAGTTTTTAAATGAACTTAAAGGTTGCCATCACATCTCACACTCTCCTCTTGATACAGTAAAAAAAAAAAAAAAAAAAAAAAAAAGAAAAAAGTTTGGTAAGTATACTGATTTAATAAAAAAATATGTTCTCAATTTAAAAAAGAGAATAGTTATTCTTAGCTCTGCTTCATTGCATAAACAGACTTCTTGGATTATGTTGTGCAGTATTGACGTGAGGTAAATTAAATATTAAATAATCTTTCAGTGGTACTTTTAAGAGTCTTCTCCTCCTCTGCCTCAGTTATTAATGGAAAAGACAAAATTGAAAGACACTGTCCATATACAGTATGTTCTGGTGTATGTTGGCACCTTACCTACATGTTTCGGGTGGGGGGGATTTTTTAATTTTTTTTAATTTTTTTATTTTTTTTTTTTTTTTTGCACAAGGTGCTTTCCTGATATGTTAAACATGTCATCCTTGGGTGATACAGTATATGCCATGATAGGGGTTTAGACCCCTCAGGGGAGTGTCTATAAGACTGCCTATTTATGCTCATTTACCTCAAGACTGTCCTCTCTACCCTTAATCTATTCACCATCACTCCATCTTTTGTACTGCTGTTGACACTTACAAATTAAAGATAAATTTTGTTTTATGAGATGTGTGTGTGACTTCTTCTGTGCATCCCTTATTACTTCTTTGAAGTTGGCATTAAAGATTGACCGTGATGATTTGATGGACAGCAAGATGCAACTAGGCCTGCTCAGCTGGCCTCCTTTAAATTTAGCAACTGAATCTTCCAGCTTTTAGGTTCTCCCCATGCCCTTCCATTCTACAAAGCTCTGAAATCCATTAACACCACATGCTGTAAAAGACATGCATGATAACCAACCTAATTTGATAATATTCACTGGGTACCGTCACTTTTGTAAGCAGGAAGTGCTGTTGGTAGCAACATAATCTCAGAAGGCTTGTTATTGAGTACAAATGAGACAAAATGATTCTCATGTTTCTTCTTTCTTTGCCTTCCCCTTTTCCACTGCATATAACATTAAAGAAACTAACCAAAGTTGACAACAAAAAACCCTATAGTTGCCATATTGCCATGTCTGTAGACTGCTGCCATTTGTGTATTATGATTGGCTTTTGACTTAGCAATTAGTCACGGTTCTCATAGGAAAAGAGTAAGTTACATTGAAGTGTGCTGCACTGTAACAGACGTGTAAGAGAACATTTTGATTGTGCATTACCTCAGACTGCAGCCTAGTTTCAGTTACTGCACAAACCACTCTGAAACACCTAAGTGGGAAAGAATCCTTACTTCCCTGGAGAGAGCATCATACATTAAATTATTAAAAATTACATACTGCATTATGAATATATGTGATAAAATAGTTCAGGTTCAAAAATGAATGTAATGAAGTCGCTGACCAACAAGTTATAATGGATAAATGCATAAATATTGACTTGTGCCATTTAAGCTTTGGTTTCTGGTAAGCAATCAACTAGTCACTCAAACTGGCACACTAAAGTGGTCTTGAGGAGAAGGCAGCAAAAAACCTGTATTTCTGCTACTGAGTCTACAACAATTTGACAAAATGTGGCAATGGCCATACCATAATTTTGAAAAACAGAATTAGGCACTAGATCGCAGTCAGTCTGGCTTAAGCTACTAAGGTCAAAGCTACCCGGAGATGAAGCACCATGTCATTGGGCTTGAATTTAGCTTTCATATGATACACCTGAAATGGGGTCCGACGCTCTGCTGCTGTATTTTCATATTGCTCCACTTAAGCCAACATGCCATCCAAATTTTAGCTTTTTCTCTGTTTTCTCCACCCATCCCCCCACCCCTTACCACATGATTTGTCTCCTTTTCTTGCTGCAGTGTGCAGCTGCGAATAGTGATGGGTAACCTGGGAAGCACTGATGGTGTCAGCTGGGTTGTTACATAGGTACAGCTAAAAGCAAGCTGAGGAATGGCATACAAACAGTCACTGCTGCCTGCAGCAGTAAGAGACGAAACATGTATTTGATGCCTCAAGATGTCAATCTAAAAAAATACGCACAAATTACCATGCAGGACAGGGTACCACCTCCACACATGCAGCAGTCTTCTGGAGAAGGTAGTGTGTTGGAGGCCGCAGAGCAGCACACATGTTGTTCCTGGTGCCAAGAGGAGCAGTGTGGCCACACAGAGGAACCATCCCATTTCCCACCTCTGACCAGCTTGGTTGTGTCGGCTTCCCTGTGCTAGCCTTGTTGTTACTCTAAATGGCCATCTTAATCTTCAGAAATTTTACTAATAATTCAATGTATGCATCGGGTCACTGCAAGGGAAAGAGAGCACAGTGCTGGATGAGTAATAACTAGGGCTCTCAGCCCCCTAGGTTACCATTGTTATTCCAGTCATCACAGGAAGGATCTACCCCACTGGAAGCCAAGCCACTTCGCTGGCACCAAGCGAGTGACAGAGCACAACCAAGATGACAGCTGAGGTGCTTCTGCTGCTCAGGTCCACTCTCTTTCCCTCGGACGCGTTTCTTCCTCTGGCTGAGCACCGAAATGCAGTCTCAGAGCACAAACTGTGCTCACCAGCTGTAGGCTCCTTGGGAGCCGTTAGGACTCACTGCAATCAGGGGTTTCCAGAATTACAAAGTTTGGCGTGATGGTCTGTCTCCCCACTGGTTACTTCCACTGGGATTTTCCTGTGGCAATTAATTGCTACCACAGTAGCCCAACAGCAGCAGCTTGCAAGGGATGGGAGTGGGGGAGGAGGAAGGGGAAAAAAATAGTAGTTGATTTATTTCTTTAATATGTGGTTTACAATAGAAAATATGAGCTCCACGTTGTATCTCTGAGCAGTTAATGACCAGCTGGGTTAAGGGCCTTCAAATACTGCCATTGGTCATTAACTGCCAGGAAGTATCCTTCCTGTCATCTGTTATTGCTTAATTGTATCAAGACCCACTACAGTGGAGGACTGTTGAATCTGCAGATTAATTGGTATCTGACCCTTAGTAGTTCCAATAATATCAAGGCCATTGCAGGTTAGCATTTGGGTACTTGACATGACAGTCCATAACAAATTTCTTCAGAGCTGTTCTGCTTTATACTAATGCTTGTTGGATGATTGACACAGTAAAACATAATTGCCTTGTAAAAATCGCTGTGGTCAGTTGTATTAAGAACTACTTAGGGACACTTTAATTTACTTTGACACCACAGACTTTAAAAGCTTCTATACTTGTATTAAAACCTACTTAGAGGTCTGGTTGCTGTTGTAGCTCATCAGCAAGGATCACTCGGTAAGAAAAAAGGTAATTACAAAAGAAATATATATTGATTATTTGGGGGTGGGTGTGTGTGTGTGCCACTCTTCCAGTTAATTAGCTACTAGCCGGACATGTGAAGAAACCAACTAAGCATTTTAAATTAGGTTTCAAAAATGGGATATAAGCTCAAAACCTGTAAACATGAAGTACAAACACCTCCCCTGACTCTTGCATGATGTCCACAACACCCAGCTTCAATTTTCTGAATGAGGTACCTCGCACTTCAGACACATGGCTAAGCTTCTTTGTATAGAGTCAGGCCGCAGAGGGTTATCTTTGGAAATCGGGAAATCTAAATATTGTGCTATGAGCCACAGCCATGCAGATCTCTAGCCTGCAATACAGTACAGTCAGCTAGTGGAAAGGTATCTTGGCCACCAAGACCCCATGATGGCTAGTAAAGTCTTCAGAGCTACTGTATGGTCACAACTAATTAGTCACAAGTAATCTACAAAACCAAAACCACAGCAACTGCCCTACTCGGTTAGATTACTAGTCCACCCTAGCCCAGTAGTTTTATGTTCAACAGTGGCAACTGGAGAGGGTAGCTAAGGAGAGATCCGAGCCAGGCCAGCACCTCGTTCTCTTGTTGGGATGCTAGTGGGTACAGCCCTTTTCCACTCGGGAACACGGTGTGGTATTTTGGGAGATGCAGTGGCTGGAGACAAATCAGCAATTAAGTTTGCAGTCCGCTCTTTCAGTGAAGGGCCTTGATAAGGACTTTTGCAACAGCCCTGGAAGAAAATCAGAGAACCCAAAAAGCCCATCTATGTTCAACTGAATTGCCAAGTCCATCATATGATCTAAAATATTTAGGATGCTAAACTTCTCCCATTTTTTGCAGGATCTTGTTAAACTTAACAGACTTAATGCACAAAAGCTGGAGATCATCGATTTTAATGATCAAATTACTTAATCGCAATGAAATATCTTTTATTAAGACATCAGGAAATCCACACTTGATGCAAGACTTCGTTGGTTCTAGAATAGCTGCAGCTGCTGGAAAACCAAAGGGTAAGTGCCGGAGGGGGAAAAAGAAACCCCCCCAAACCCACCCACCCACCCACCCGAAAAGAAAAGCAATCCTTTTGCCACATGGCGAGGGGTCACACAGGAAAAAGGGCTTTGGGGAACACCTTTGGTTACAAACTGCCTGTTTTGAGGAGTGTGAGTGTAGGGACTAGCAACCTCTTCCAGTTTTCACAACTATCACAGGGGTCGAAAGAAAAAAGTGGGAGACAGCCGGTACGTGTGGCCTTGCCTGTACGGCTTCTGCGGCGGGCTGAGCCCCCCGGCCGCCCCACACTGCTGCGATGCTGTGTGGCGCCAGGAGGGAAGCACTAGGCATCCCAGCAGCTTTCCCTTATTTTAAGGAAAAAAATGACTTATTTCCAGGAAAACGAGTAAGCGTGGATTTTCACGTTGTGCTGTTTCACTGAGCCGCCGCGATCCGGGGCACGGCATCGCCTCGCTTCTCCCGTGCGTGTGCACGTTTATGAAAGATTAACGGCTCTTTTATCATACGATAAAACGTTTAATGGTCACTTGCTGTACTTGCAATTCCTCAGTTATTTAAGGTGGGCCTCGGCAATGACAACACTACGAGCAGGTTACCGGTGATTCCTCCGGCGGGCACGGCGGGCAGCGGCTCCCGCCCGGCGCAGGTCGCAACGCTCCGGCCC
>JAVJGI010000002.1:31532003-31548509 GCA_035590275.1 Ibycter americanus | reverse complement strand
GGGCACGCACGGCCTGAGGGGCAGCCGGTAGCTCTGGGGGGTTTGCTCCACCGGTGCTGGCTGCGGGCGGCCGGGGCTGCGGGCAGCCCCTGGGAGAGGCCGGGGGGGCTGGTGGCACTGGGAGGGCTGGTGGCACTGGGAGCGCTGCGGGGGCCCGGAGCCGGTGCCGCTGGACGCAGGAGCGCCTGCAGAAAGGCCTCAGAACGGGCGTAGGAAAGCTCCGTTTTCCTGCCTTGTGCAATTTGGTAGTCGCAAGGCACGACCAGTCAGAGAAACTTCGATCCCTCAGCTTACCACTTCAGATTTTGACCCAGCCTGTTTTTCCCCACCGCGGCCTTTGCCGCTGAGGAACTTGCGTTCAGTGCGTGTGCCCGGCTCCGCGGCGCCGGGGGGCTGCGGCTCCCGCCCCTGAGGCGCCGCCACGCCGGTGACTCGCTGGGCTGAGCCGATGCAAAGGGCCGAATGAGCCAAGTGCCCAGCAGGCACAGGTGCCCGACCGCATGGGACACACCTGGCCCGGGCGAAAAGTCCTCAGAGTTACCTGAGAATGTGAAGGCTGATAATTTGTCCTGTTTTTTCTTTCTCACAGTAGAAAAAGCAAAAGGCAGAGGTTGGAGCATATTCTTATGTTTTCTTCAGAATGTTCTCTGAAATTTAATGGAAAAAAAACCCCACAACAAAAGGAAAGGAGAGCTCCAGTGTAACTGAGCAGCCTCGGTAGGCACCCTACCCAACAGGGTGTTCGGGAAGTGCTAAGGCTGCGATGAAGGATGTAGAAGAGCTCACTAGCGCTGTCTTTTTGACAACCTGTGTGATGAAAGCAAGAGTGGAGTTACAAACATACACTGTTTGGTCAAAACCTCATGGTATAAAGGTCAGTGAATGATTTAAAATCATCTGGGTTTTTTGGGGGTTTGGTTTTTTTTTTTTGAGATAACAGGTTGCAGCTTTGAAGTTCCGAGTATGTCCTGCTGCCACTCATGTTGGAGGAAGCGGATAGTTGGTTCGGTGCTTGGCAGTAAGTGCACAGTATTTTCCCAGATACAACCTTAGGAGTCATATTAGATGTTACATGTCTCAGACAATGATTCATGAAGCTACCTTCCCTGATTTAATCCCTCCCTAAAAATCCTTAGACTGAACATGCTTAAAGACAGTACACACTTCTCTTACAACCTTTTGATTTTTATACTGCAAGGAGTTTGTGATTGAATTGCAAACTAAACAGATCAGACAATATGCAGACTTAAGATGCCTGTAAGAATTGCGGGTTGTGAAGAACTTCAAATTGGTTTAGTTATTTATTTAAGGGGATGAAATAGTGGATTTCCACAACAATAAGACTATGCATGGAAGCAGTCTGCTTTTCCCCAAACTTCAAAGACAATGAAATTCTGAAATAAACATAAAGCACTCGTGAAATAATGAGAAGAAAAATCATGCTCTTTTTCTCTTTTGAAAATGGTATTCCCATATGACAGATAAAAGTAAGCATTAAACAGCTCATACAGAGAAATACAAAATTTGCTATCTTTCTTAAAGCTTTGTGCAAAACATGCATCTCAGCTATATTTGGAGTCTTACAGTAATCACTAAAGCATCTTAAAATTTTGAAATCTTCTGTCTTGATTTTGCCTATCTTCTCTCACACACTTGCTTTTAATATCTGAACACTTAAAATTCAGGCATCATAGATCATGCTTTCCATCTCTCCTCATTTACCTCCGACAGCTTAACCTGCAATTTATTGCAAGGATTGCACCTATAAGTAAAACAGGATCAGACCTTAATTTGATCTGCTATTTATCCGTTGTGTTAATTGTAGCCACAGGGTTGTATTAAGAAAGTCAAAAAGTACCACTTGTAACTACGGAGTGGCTCTCACCTTTTAAATGGAAAAACACTCATTTTCTAGAAAAAATAGGAAAAAAGTGGTTATGAGCTAAATGAAGAAGGCAGAAGGGCTTCTGCTTTTCCATTTTTAATGTAATTAATATAATATTGGCACCCAAAATGTAGCTATCTGGGTGCAAGCCTGTTCCTAGCTTTTACTGCTGTTGGTGGGAACAGATGCATAATTTCTCACACTTTTGTTTGTTTGTTTTTTTTAAACTGCAAATGGGGTTCTTGTTAGGCTAATGGATGTTGGGATTTTTACCTTATGCTAATCAGGAATTTCATCTGCTTGTATTTCTGAATGATGCATTCTTCTTATGCTTGCTTTTTTTCCTCCCAATGAAAGAAAGAAGGCAACAATTTACAGTACGAATGACTGAAAAGCAAAATTTAAAAATTGCTAAGAGAGATTCTAGTCCTACAATAGCCACCACAGTGGTAAATTCCTGGTGCCCTGGATGGCTTTGGCTGGGGGTCTGTGTTATGTCTCCCAGTGCCCACTGAAAATAAGGCACCAAGATTGAGAACAGTAAATTAAAAGGAAAAATCCCACCTTAAATCTCTTCCAGGGCAGACTTGGAAATAGAGGTATTTAAATTCCACTGAAATGTAATAGGTTTAGAAGTACCGAATTCTCTTAGGCCCCTTTGAAAATCCTAGCCTTAAGATGCTTGATATTTTTGGAAAATGAACAATAAACACTTTCAGTTCTCAACTTTGGGGAGTGGCTTTTCTTAGCTTGCAATGTTTCTGCTTCCTTTCACAGAGCACAAAACTCTGCTGCATACTGAGGTCTAGGGCTGCTCGGTGACTTCAGAGTCACCTTAAGCCTGATATTTTCTAGATTGCAAAACAAAAAATTCTGGTAAATTATTAGTCTGTCAATAATGTGTGGATGCTGCACACTACAGTGAAATGTGACAGAATACCAGAAACAGGAACTCATTCTCACTTTCTTCTTTTACATAAAATGTCACTTTTGTCTGTGATTCCTTTTATAGCTTATTTAAGGATAAACATGCCAGCTAATCAGTGGATAATGTGACTGCTAGAGATGTATTAGAATGAGAACTATTGCTGCTTCTGCCTTTCCACCCTGATAAACATTGGTTTAGCAGGACTCCCCCTCACATTACAGCAAAGGTGGGAATTCTCAGGGGTTTTTTTTAATAATTCTTGCCTCTCTTCCAGTCCTCTGTTTTCAGTCTGAAAAATCTGACTGGGAAGTTCTGGATGACAAGTGAGCAAACTAGCTGCACCACGGGTGGCTTGGGAGTGTCTCGCACCTTGACTTCACTAAAGCCAGTTGCCATAGTAAATCCAAGGCAGGATGTGTGTAAAGCAGGGCCCAAGTACCTGCATAGTTTTCCAACAATGAAGAGTGGCAAGGCTTGTATTAGCATTGACTGCAAGCAGCACAGTCCTTGACTTTAGCTTGGCATTACTAGGGTTTGCTTCACGGTATTGGGGTGGCGCTATAGACCTAGTATGTTAAAGTACAGGTGAGCTCAACCTGTCCCTTCCCTATTACCTTGATAGAGAGCTTTTCAGGAAGGAGAAAACCCCCTTAATCTGTGTGCTGCCCAGGTGGATGTGGGTGAAGAAGAGGACACCTGGGAAACTGAGACGTTTCCACAGGTGTCTCAAATCTCCATTTAGTGAAGAAGCCCCCTCATTGGAAGACTCCACTGATTCACATCAGGGTCTCATACACACAAATAGGTTAAGAAGGTGTTACACCTGTTTCTATAAAAGAAGTAGAAGGAGAGCTCTGCTTTTTGCTCTGGTGGAAGGAGGGCTTATATCTGCAAAGCTAGAAGGCTTTACTACAAGCACTTGCAAAACCTTGCGTTGCTGTTTCGGAAACCTGTGGTGTCTCAGGTGAGCTCTGTGTCCTGAGTTTGTTAGATACATCTATATAAAGGAAGAGGTACTGTAATCTGGTGCTCCTAATATTCTGTCTGTCTGGTTATTAGAGTTCTTTTTCTCAGTAAATTGGTTCTTTGGGTTGTTTTAAGATGGTTTCTTCACAATAGAGCATAATGATATCTGTTTCTTTTATTACTCTTTACCTATTAAGAATGCATGTGAAAGTAGGGTTTCTTCAAAGTCTTGAAGCATTTCAAAGTAATTTGGAACTGAGCTTATCCAAGGGAATGCTGCTCTGATGTTAAATGTGAAGGTAGTGGTACTTCTACCTCTATGCGTTGTGGTGGTGAAGTTCAACACAACTCCTAATCAAATGCAGGGGAAATTTGTCTTTGATATTATGTGGAGATTTTCCAGCACAAAGGCCAGGGGAGATGGAGTTTGGTGACTAATGGCCTTTGAAAACTTCCTTTCCTTTGGTTGATGAGCTTAAAAATTTTGCACGTAAAACTAGTTGGAAAAAGAATTTGTTTTGTTCATATGAGCTGTGAATACTTTCAAGAAAACTTGTGGTTTGCACTCTTATTTTTGTTCAGCTTCCAGCGGATACAGATGGATCTCTCTCATGAGTAGAAACTAGTGCCCAGGCCACTAATTCCAGCCATGCTAAAATCTCTGTGAGACCTGATGTAGAATTCCTGAAGAGCAGCTATTTCCCTAAAATGCTGATTCTAACCAACTGGATGTTTTGTGAAGTTGGTTGGCTAGTGCACGGTATCCTCCACCCATTTCTTTTCCATCTCTTTTGGTCTGAGTGGGTTATGGCAAGACTATGTGGGGCAAGATATTTAAAGTCTAGAGAGGCATAACTGTAGCCAGATTTCCTTGTGCCAGTGTCATGGGATGGTGATTTTCCGGGCTCCTTGTGTTGAACCATCCATTAAAACTACAACACCATGGGGTAGAGAAAGATCCTAGGATGTGGGTGACAGTTTATAGAAAACAGTACTGGGAACCTTTGAGGTTACCGCAGCTTGCCTGTTTTGGTTTGTGTGCTGTGAATCTATTGGACCCTTGAGATAACTGTGACCTCCTTACTGTGTCTTGTGCCAAGTTGGTATCTCTCAGAGATCTCTGACAAACTTCTCAAGGGAATTTTTCTGGGTGTGGAACTTCTTCCTGTCTAGAAGGCAACCCAGCTTACCCAGTTATGGAAGGACATATTACTGATGCAGTGATGCTATTTTATGCTAGTGGCAACTACAAGCAGTACGTGATTAGTCTGTTTCTGAAGTATAATGTGAAGTTTTCTTAAGCTGAGAAATAAGTGGAGGAGAGGGCTGCAGTTAAAGACTGGATAAAGATATACCTACAGAATGTGCAGTTCCAGTCCCCTGCTGTCAATGGATAGATGTAAATAACCATTTTCTGCAACACCGAGTTCCATACCCCTTCCTGCTGGCCCCAGAAGGCACTGGCATCAAGGATGTGCTTTGTACTTGTTTTTGAATCTAAGTGCCGAGAAGCCTGTCTGGCACTGTATTATATAATATGCTGTTCCAGGCTGCAGTCCACACAATGTGTATGTTGTACTAAACATCCTTGAAAGTGTATGTGTGCCCTTTCTTTTTAAATATCACCCACAGGTATGTCCTATTTCTGGAGCCATGCTTCTATGTCAGGACACAGAACAGTGCTGTGCTGTACAATACCATGTTGTTTTCTGCATGACAGTATAGGGTCACTCTTGCTACCCTGCATATGGTTGAGCTGACTGCTTGATTACAGATCAGAAGGGTTTTTTTGGCAAGAGTGTAACAGCAGAAAGCTGAAGAAAGTTTAACTTTCTGAGACTTAGCTTTTGGTGGACTCTAACTGTACTTTATCTGTCTTTTTGGGCCTTGTTCTGTCTATGCATTTATCTAACAACGAAAAACTTTTGTGATGTCCTCTATTCTGAGTCAGTCAGTGTGTTACAAGGGATTCTCCGTCTGCTGTTGCCCATGTATAGAATTTATGGTCACATTGACATACAATTATAGAGTGCTAATGAATTGAGTGATGATTAAGAGAGATGTAGCTGCAGAGAGGAGGCAGACAAAAATTAATGGTTATTTCTTAACTCTGCCTGCCCTTTCTATTTGCCACTCTGGTTTGCTGAGTAGTTCCATTTGGACTGATGTTTTTAATGCTTATAGCCCAAAGGTGTTTTTTTGTTTTTTTGGTGTTTTTTTTTTTTCTCCTTAAGAAAGAAAATTGGTTCCTTATGTTCTGTATGTTAAGTTTCCTTAATATTTTTTTCAACATGAATAAAATTACAGATCTCTAGAGAGAATGAAATACCACATTGCACATTGTAATACCGCACCCAATCGCTTGCTTCTCCTCTCTGCTGCCAAACCTTCCAAAAATCATAACATAGTATTAATACATTTACAGGCACTGGTTTTCCATGCTTGATACAAAGTAAAAATATAACTGAGTAACCAGGCATAAAAATGTGATGTCAGTTTGTGGTGGATAAATACAGTTATGGGGAATAAAAATGTACCTTTGCCTGCTGCCTACAGTCAGAGTGGAGGACAGATTTGGTGTGTGAGGACTAATTTTAACAGTGCCATCCCGTGTGTGTCTGTGGAACTGCACTGTAGGTTATAATCGTGAGCTAGCACCCCTGAGAGAATCAGAGAGGACATCAATTTTGATAGTTGAAGCAGATTTTATGAGGATAGTAAATGGTTCCTAATATAAACCAAAAGATAGAAAAAGATGTTATTCCAGGGCCGTCCTTCTGTACTGTAAACTTGAAGCATAATACTGTCTTTGGATGTATGAATGTTTGCAAACCAATGAGAAAGGACGTCAGGTTTATGGACTGTTGTGTATTTTTCCCTTTTTGCCTGATTTGCATTGGTAAAGCAAAATGCCTTTTCTGGGTGCCAGCTGTGGAGCAGACTATGCAAAACATTTTTTTTTTTTTTTTTTTTCCCCCTTTTCTCCATTGCACTGGCATAGAAGCAGCACGGTATGTCTTATGGTTTGCTCTCCCCTTGATAAGCTGTTCCCAAGGATGCAGGGACATGGTTGTGGAGCTTGTTTCCAGCTACATCCCTGAGATGAGGCACTCAGCACATTAAAATGATGTTGTTGTGCTTTGTGGCTCAGTGAGATGGATACCAACTCTGCTCTAAGTCATTTATTCTGTTAATGCACCCTCCCACTGTTATTCATACTGGTTTTTCCACTCACATTTTAAAATTTTTGTTTCTAACCTTTTCCTTTCCTCAAGCACTCTCTCCATCCCTGCTAACCTCTCATATTCTGCATGTATTTCTTGCTGTCAGTTCTGAGCTCCACAGTCTCAATCCTCTTCTCTGTAACCCCTCCAGGACTTCGCTTTTTCTTGTGGTGTCCGTTCTGGCTTTTGCCACTCCTCATCCCTTCCTTCTGTTATTTCCCCTCTCCAGCTTGACTTGATACAGTCCATGCAAAGTGAGCTAGTTGGGAGTGTATATGGAACATTTGAGAAAACCAGCATAAAGTGAAGGAAGGTAAGGGAAAGAAGTCTCTAGATGGTTGTTTAAAAAGGGACTTGTGTTTCCAGTGCTTGGGGGGGGGAGGGGGGGGTGAGGAGAGAAATGGAGAAAAAAAAAAAAATAAAAATGAGGGGGAATAAAGAATTGAGAATTCTGTTCGGGTGAGCTCCTGTTCATTTTGGATCCTGTCAGCAGGGGACCTTGCTACAATAACAAGAAGTCATTAGCTGCCTTGTTCTACGTCCGTTGAATATGACACAATTTTTACAGGAAAATCTGTTGTGACTTCTCCCCCCTCTCCCCTTGCCACAAAATAATTTGGAGAAGGGATGGGATACCAAATATTTCAAGAAGCCATTTAAAAAGTCCTTTTTTTGTTCTTTTCATCAACTTTCTCCCTGTCCACTTGCCAGCATGTGCAGTAAGTTCCTGTCCCTGAGAGTTTGCACCAAAACCACAGTTTGAACCAGGCTGTACATAGTGGGCGTCTCTGTTAGTTCCCGCCAACTGAAGCTCTTGGCAGTAAATGGAAAATTAGACATACACCACTACACAATAAATCTTACTGTAATTCACCCAGCTAGCATCACCGCGAACAGGCCTTGAAAAATGTGTCGTGTGTGCTTGAAATCATACTTGTGCTCCTGCCATTAAAGAAGGAGGGGAAAAAAAAAAAGCTCTCGTAAAAAAAGTTTCATTTACTTTTTTGTTATAAAATACTTTTTACTGGTGCCAGCTGGAAGGAAAATGACCCAGTTAGATCTCAAAATTATGATGTAGCTTTAAGTGCTATGTTTAGATTAACTGCCAAAATGTTAGTGTAAAGTGGTAGGTGTTTGTGCTGCAGATAATAACTAATGTACTGTTGGTCAAGATAGGCCACTGTTCTGTTATTATTGTATGTATCTTATGACTAAACATTGGAGCAGGCCTAGTGGAACAACAATATTTTACTGTGCCTGGAATACTAGCTTGTCAGAACTGAACTGGGGTGCCAAAAATCTAATGAATCAGATGGGGAATATGTCTTTTTTTCTCTCTGTGCTGATATTTCTGATTTGTATTCCCTTCTGTAAGGTGAACTGTATTTATCTTATGTATTTCCTGGCAAGTGTTGTCTCAAATGCAATAAAATCCTTCTGATTGTCAAATGATTATGGCCTTCCAAAGACAGTGAAAATGTTTTGGTGTGTGTTCCCCTGGCTTGTGAGACTGGGTTAAATGTGTTGTATATTCTAAAGGACCTGGCTTACAAGGAAAAATCAAGGTTAAAAGCACTTCAGAACTCAAGTTGTGCTGATGTGTATGACCTTTGGGCCCAGAATTAGCTATTTTTACTCTGTTGATATAAAACATTAACCTCAGTCAAATGCTTCTTGCAAGAAATGAAAACAAAACTGTGATGTTTAAATACACAATCTAGATGTACCTACACCAGTTGCCATGAAAAAGTCAACATTTCCTAACAGACACCACATGGTGGATTCTGTGGTACTGCAGCTATTTCTTTCAATAGGAGGGGAAGTACCTGTGGGAGAGGAAACATCTGAAATACCTTGAATCTACATGAGCCCCTAACCAATTTTCTGTTGTCATTAGTTCAAGCTTCTGATTTTTCCCCAGTCCTTTCTCTCCCCTGTTCTGTTGTATCCCAGGCAATAACCATGACCAGATACTGTTCAGTAATGTTAGGTACCTGTCATCTTGCCCTTGCTCATGACTCCAGTATTACCGCTGTGTAGAGAGGTTTGGTAAATTGTACCAGCTGCAATGACTGTTGTATTGGACTTTTTTTTTTTTTTTTTTAAACAAAAGAGAAATTAGGTTGAACCCAAACAGGCAATACTTATATGTGTTTCTTGGTCTAGTTCTGTCTTAGAACTGAGCTGATCTCAGTGTTGCGTTTGGTCTTGCTTTTCGTAATTGATACGGCTTCTAAATACAACTTGGGACTATTTTCAGAAAAGAGGAGTTCAGAATAACCTCTAAATCCTGGGTAGTCCTAGGCTAATGGATGGAAGTGCCATCTTCACCTTGCTTAGAGAAATAGCAGATTTCCAGGGGACATGTAAATAGCATGCTGACTAGCAATTTGCTGAGAATTGCTGCATTTTCCAGAGCTTCCTCTTGGTACACCACTTTAAAGGAAAAGGATGTTGCCAACAACATAACCAAGAAAAAATTTTATACTCAGAATGTACGCTAAACTTGCATTGTTCTTCCAAAATTAGCTTTCAAATTATTTTTCTGTTGTCTGTGTAAAATCTAGCGCAAAAGTTCTGCAGCTATGGTATGCAACTGAGAGAGGTGATTGACGGGTTAATATTTATGCTTCACTTCAACTGAAGTTAATAAGATACTTGCTGTTTTAATGTCTGTGGTTTCAGGAATGGATAGGGAATAACTGGCAATGTTTCAAATAGGGGAAGTAGTGTACTTCAGATAATGCTATTACATTGATCTTTTTACGGTAATGTTTTCCTTAACATTCAGAATGACCAAAAATTTATGCAAAATCATCTGGCTGCCAAATTAAAAGAACAGCGGGACTCTTTACCGAGTCATATTACTGTATATTTGGAAGAAGGATATATGAATACAGCATGGTGTAAAATGGATATGAATAAAAATACCGGTTAAAACTCTTTCACATCTATATTCATAGCTACTAAGACAGCTGTCCTGTGGACTACTTTGTGTTGTTGGAGTATTAACATTTTTTTAGACTTAGTAAGTTTTGAGTCTTCTGCATTATGAATGCTGTAGACATTGATGTTTTGAATTCACTAAAACCTATAATATTTATCTAATGTGTTTTCCTAATCCACTCAATCTATTATTAAATACACTTCAAGTTTTATTGCAAGTTCTTCTGCTTAAATTCATAGAATGAAAACTTAACAACTTAGCCTTTACCGTACCAGGAAGTGATCAGTGGAATGCTTTAGAAAGCAAACACTGTTTATTTTAATTTGCTACTCCAATTAGTGTTCAATAAGAAAATACTTTTAATTAAAATATAGATGCTAAAAATATGACATTACTCTTTTTCAAAGTAAGATGTTTAAAATAGACAGCCCTTTGGAAATATAAAAGTTTCTACTACTTTTTCTGAAAGATGTGGCAGAAACGTTTGCATAGATGGACAGCAGTGAGCAACAGGGACGGTACCACCGAGCTGGCACAGGGGACTTGAATGGTTAGAGTGAAATGGTGTAAGGTTATTGAAGCTTTTTTTTGTACGAGTAGAAGAGGACCTAACATAGTGATTAATGGACCAACACAGGACTTATGAATACATCTTTGAACTACTTCCAGAAACATGACAGTAGGCAAATTGCAGCCTAGCAAGCTGTGATAGAAAATTAACCTTTGGATTTTCAGGTTGCTGAAGTCCTGATTCCTGAACTGTGAAGCCTTTTATCCTCCTTGTTTCTACTGGCATCACCTCTCAGAAGTGGGTCTGAATTGATGCTAGAATACTTCTATCACTGTGCTGGGGGTTTAGGTATGTACTTTGACATGGGTGAACAATGCAGCTTTTGTTTAGTCTTACCTGAGGGTTAACTTCCTAACTGCAATATTGAGACATTTTTTTGTGTGTGTGTTTATATTTGCTGTATAGGAGCTCTAAGATGAAACTTCAACAGCAATCAAAGTTCAATGCTGTTTGGTATTTACTTGTTTTTCTTAGCAATGTGAACCTTTTGTAGAAATTAAAAAGATCAGATTTGGGTGTTGGTTTTTTTTTTGTTGAGTGGGTTGGAGTTCTTTTTTTTTTTTTTTGACACAGGGCGTGTAGGTGGTAATACCAGTACTTTACTTGTCTGACAATTGTAGTTTGATATTGTGTTTTTTCAAAGTGTTGCAGAATTTGCCAGGCCAAAATCTTGACTATTAATAGCTCTAGGTTTGTTGAGATGGGAATGGCATCCAGTTCTGCTGAGAAACAGCTGAGTATCTGGGAGTTTGAGGCATGCACCTCTTTTTCTTTTCCTTAGTGAATGTGTAGTATCCAATAGGAAGGGTGTGGCTTAAGAATTATACGAGTACAGGTATCTCTGTTGGCAAGACTGATGCTGTGGTAAATGCCATGTATTCTGCAACTCCCCTGTAGACAAGACACGATGTTTCCATGAACTGTAGCAGTCTTAGAATGTGTACCATAAATAACAACACTGTGAGTTCATCTCATGTGTTCACAGCATATAGGATAACCATGGCGGGGGAAATCATTAAGGAAACACTATGTAGAGTGATAGCTGCAGAAAGCTACAGCTATAACTGCATTATTTTTTTTTATAGTCTAGAGACAGAACATGTAGCTATATTCCACTGAAAATGAAGTTACTTCCTTATTTTGTTTGTCTATTTCTGGGCAGCAAGGCAGTCCAAGCCAAAACACAAATCCAAACCTGGTTCATATCTGAAATGCCTTCAGATCCTAATTGTGTGGAGTTGAACAACTTTCTAGCTTTTATGTTTAGCTTGCTAGTATGTAAATTATAATGATAATTCACCTCGATTGCTGACGTGCTTGCTGTCTTCAAAAATTCCCCCTAATTTCCCTGGGATAATGAAATTATGTTTTGGACAGCCCATGATGCTGCCTTAGGTGTCCTTAAAATTAAAACACTGGAAGTTGGATTTGGCTGTGTACTACCCATGGATGATGAATAAAGGGATGTCGTGGTCACAGTGACAAGCATTACTGATGAGAGTGCTGCTTGGTTTTGCACTGAAGGAAGCTTTCTGTTGCCTGACTACTTCAGCTACTGGACAGTTGAAACTTCACAGCCTGAATCATACACCTCACAAAGCCGCAAGGTTGCTGCCAGAACTGAACATTTTAATTGTTCTTTTACAGACCTAATCCTGCTTTAAATCTCCTGCACTACATGATTTACTTAGAGATGTATATTGGGGATTCTGTTGGGTCCTACCATAGTTTCAGTTTTAGGTGGTGCATGTTGTCATGAGTTGCATGCTGTGCTGATTAAGCTGCATACTTCACTAATCAAGCTGCAAAGTTAAGTAGGTGAAATTTAATACACTCTGCTAATCAAGGTGAATTCTTTGTTGAGGAAGCTGAATATTTTAAATGTAGAGGTTTTTTTATGTACTCTGGTAACGGGCTTGGAGGCCTTTTATTGCCTACATACATGGCTAGCAAAAAGCCACCAGGAGCTATTCCATTACTGACAGTGGAAGGAATGTGAGCGTTCACTTTGATACTTGTTTCAGTGGAGCTTAGGGAAGAAGTAATCAAAACTAGCCCTAGTGAGCAAATGACACTATTTCCCTTTGATAAGTCTCATTGGATTACACTGGAACGCATTCCTACCATAGCAGTTCCCACCAATAGCAAGGATGCATGCGTTCCATATGACTTGCACCTCAGTTTGGTCTGCAGGTTTCTCGCAGAAGTAACTGACCTTTAAAGCCACCTCATGATGATTGTTGTCCTCGTTCAGATAATCTTAATTGAATTGTAATTCTAAACTCTCTTCAGTGCATCTCAGTCACATCTCTAATTGACAAAGGCAGAACGGGTTTTGTCTCTTTCTCTCTTGCCGACAGCAGACAGAACATATTGGGGAAATATGTGAAGCCACGGAGGAAAAAACAGTTGCTGCAGAAGGTTTGGTAGCAGAATTGTTCAGCACCAGGACTGAACAAGTTACATGGAGCCAATGTAACAAGAAACAATGCATTCTAACTAGTTTAGGGAATAATGATAAAGTGTGCGATTAAGGAGACAAAGATCTTATTTTTTTTAAAGAGGGCAAAGTGCAGCATACAGGTAGGAAGTGAAGCTGAAGGGTGAAAGAGGAGGGGGAAAGAGAATAAATACTGAAAACTCGAGTAATTCCACAAATTTCTACTCTGCATCCACATGTGATGGTAAGGGCTAGTATCCTGTCTGTTTGCAAGTTCACTTATTCTAGGCTTGGTGGTCGTCTTGGTCTAATTTAGGGGTAGATTACTCCTCTGTTTGCAAAATGCTGACAGACTTCTTGGCATGTATTGCAGCAAAGAAATTATTCTTTTGGTCCAAGTTAAGTCTCCTTCTGCCATTCTGTTTGCTTCACTCTATGGATTTTAACACAGGTACACTTGTGGTCAACAGTATGCAGTGACGTTATTCACAGAGGAAAGATTTCAGTCTGTGTGTTTCAGCGGCTTAAATAATGGCATAAGAGGAATATTGGCTGTTTGAAAAAATGCTTGTTGTTACTGCTGTCCACGTGGAAGCAAGGCAAGTAAAGTAAAATCTCCAGTCAAAAAAGGCTTTCTGAGCTTAAAAAAAGGAAAGGTAACTAAGATTGGTGTGAAAACAGAGCTTCTGCAGGTACCTCAATGTAGGGTGCTATTGGAAAACAAGCAGTTGTATAGAAAGCTAGGGGGTTTAGTTTCAATTGTTTGGAAATGTCTTTTGCTTTGTTCAGTCTGCGTGGAGTGCCACCCACTTGGCTTCAATTCACCAGCTTGTTTTACATCATTGTCTTTATACCTGTTAGTTTTTGACTTATATCCTCTGGATCCAACCATTGGCATAGTTTGATCTTTAGGCCATCAGTAATTGAGCAAGTTGGTGACTTTTTTCCTGGTTGCTCATTGTGGAGCAATAACTGTCTCAAGGGGCATAGCACTGTCGTACTCTTCGGCTCAGAGTGATTACTGAACATTAGATAAAAGATGACAAGAAGATAATCTTGATCCTTTTGTTGGGGTATATTCAGGGAGAGGTGAGAGATGTGTGATTGCAAGGAAGGTATAACTGCAGATTTGAAATACCTAGTTAATGTCTGCTGTCAAACTGCTCACTTTCCAAACTATCAACTTCACACACACACCCACCCCCCAACACAGCAGTTTCACAGAATTATTGAGATGCCCTCTAGTTTTACAGTGCATCAGTAAAATACTGTATTACACTTAGTAAGGACAACCAAGTGCCATGAATTATTAAAACTAAATTGGACTTCTCAACAATAATAAACAATATAGTGCAGTGCGATGACTGTGGTGCATTGGTTTGGTTTTTTTGCTTTGTTCACCAGCTGATTTGCTCAAAGTAGGATTCCATGTTAGTGAGAAATAATCAATTCTGCTGTAACTTTAAAATTCTGAGTGGTAACCAGTGCCAAATGTAATGTGCTCCCAGCTTCATAGAGCAGGGACTTCTTGTTGGCTATGTACAGCATAGGCGTACATGGTGTACACAATAGAGATCTGATCCAAAACAGAATTCTTGAATGTTCAACAGGTATTAGTACAAGGGACCAGTTGCATAAGAAAACTAGACACAGATTGAACTTCCTCCTTCTCTTTTAGACTTTCAAAGTAGGCATTTCTGTTGTGTGAACTTTTTATTATTTTTTTGAAGGACCAAATGCCATGGGAATTTTGTTTAAAAGTTGTTGGAAGTACAGTTAGATTCCTAGGATGCTTCACAAATTTAAACTGCAAAGGATGAAAATGTCCATTGCATACCACACAGTGTCAGTGTAAAGCCTTAAAGAGTAAGTAAATTCCACAAGATGTAAATTCCACTCAGTAGTGTGCAAGTTGATTACAGCTCAACATTTACATAGGCTCTTTAATTAAGAGTAAAGGTCAATAGGTTAAATAAGTAACTTAATCAGAAAATTATGCAGAAGTGCCACAAATCAAATGCATTATACAACCCTTGAGATCGATAACGGTATGCAAATCGATCAGTAAAGTATATACTGTATGACTTCAAGTACTGAAACATGCAGTGCGATATTGCAAACACAATAGTTTATAGAGTTTGTCTCAGCTGACAACCCAACATTTATTTATTTATTTATTTTTCAGTCGCAGCTTTCCTTTGTCATGCATAGTGTTTGATTCCCTTGATTCATCCAGAGTGTCGTACAAAGCTGGAAGCAAAGTTGCTGTTTGGATGAGTGAGTAGAGGAGAGGTTTCAAAGCATGCATGACGTTGTATAATCACCAAGGTTGCATAAGGGATGGGGAAAGGACACAAAAGTTTTTTAACTAGAAAATTAAGGTGTAGGCCCTCTAGAACATCAAAGGAGTGTGGTTCACGTTCTTTTCTCTGCTGTGGTTTGCTTGGCACAAGGAAGGAGGAGGGGACTGATTTATGACTCCCTCATTCTCCAGTGCCAGCTCTCACCACACCATAGGATAGAGAACTGCTTTCTCTTATGAGAATTGGGGCAAGCTGAATTGCAGGGTCTTCCAGCCGCAAGCCTTCCGTGTCCCCATTAATTTGACAGGAGGTGAGGAGTTAGGACCAGGTGTTCAGCATGTGGAGGTGGGTATAACTCCTGGCACTTCTGTGGACCTATGCCCATATCTAGCCACCTTCCTTTTCTTTTGGGCTTGCTTTGCTGTTTGTTGGAGTCTTGTTCTGCCCCTGTTGTGGAACCAGGTGACCTGTATGTAAGAGCTCAGACCACTGTTACTGATGCCGTGTTGCAGGAGGAGGTCATTGCAACAGTTTTGAGGGTTGTCTGGATTCGGAAAAGCCTATGCTGTTCTGAAGGATTGTTAAGATTGGAAATACATTCCATAACCAGTTATTTGTAAGTGCTTTTCAACTGGTGGGAGCAATTTTTATCACCTGGTGGGATGCAGTAGGTTTTTAGTGCATACCAATGCATTATCAAGTCAGAAATGCATTAAGGTCATAAGTTCTGCACCTCTTCAGATCAGCAGGAAACACAGGGATACAGCCTATCTGGGGGAAAAAACCAACCAGCCAACCAGGTATGGGAATAATCTGACTGTCCTCACAGTAAATATGCAGATTGATTGCATTTGGTTGGGACTGTGTTCACACAATGTACTCTTTTTCAACTCTTCCACATAGTTACTGAAAGTAGCCAGAGTTGTTAAGGGAATAAGGCAGATGGAAATCCCCTCCTCCTGTAATGACAGTATGATGGGCTCCTTGGCAAAGGAGCCAGGATTTCCTGCCCATAAGCACAAATACAAAAGTCATTGGCATTTAGCAGTAGAATTGATAGACGCTCTTGTGCCCAGTGGCATTCTATTGTGTATCTCTTTTCATTTTCCTTTCCACTTCTTTTGTCTGAGAAACTCACGGCTGAATGTATTCCAAGCGGCTGCGTTGTTGCTAAGGTCCGTTGTGGGAGGAGCCCACTGATTAATACAGTATTACTGAGAACGAGGTTATTAAAGCCACTGG
>JAVJGI010000002.1:31496835-31523296 GCA_035590275.1 Ibycter americanus | reverse complement strand
ATGGGGGGGGGGGGGGGAACCAGTAATCTAACAAACATTTTAAGCCCACTTATTCAAAAAGTAAACCCTTAAAGAAGTGATGGGGGGAGGGGTGGCGGGGGTGTGTGTGTGTTTGAAGAGCAGAAAAAGGGATAAAGCTGAATATATGGTATGAAGAAAAATAATTTTCTTCATGAAAAGTTGAACATAAAGGAACTTGCAGCGAATATTCATGGTAGAGAATTTTTGGTTAAAAAGATTGACATTTTAATAAACTGATCTTAATTAACACTACTTTGAAATTCTGAGTTGTACATTCCCTATCTCAAAACACTAGAACCAGTGGCTTTTTAAATAATTTGCTGCTTGTGGGTGATCTCTTTTTGAAACAAACCCAGACCCTCCGGTCACAATTTATTTTTTATTCAAAAATGATTTTTACTAGCAAATTTTGCTTTGGTTCAAGAGAATTATAAATCATTATTACACAGCCAGACACTTCAAACATTTTGTAAGAGCTTTGTGACCAATGAAGCATCAAAGGCAATGCTGAAATTCATGATTACAGCATGGGTGCACGTCCATTCATTAATACATTAAAGTTCAGGACTCTAATGTTGTTAAGGTGATTTTTAGATTGTCGTGCATTTCTCTCTTAGAAAAGGTGGCTCTTCCTGCCAGACAAAGCAAAAGGATTGTTCTTCATTAATGCCCGTTTATGGAAACTTTTTTTTTAGGCAGTTCAGGACTGCAGAACTTAGCCAGATTTCTTAGGAGCTTTTTGCTCTTATTTAGTCACCAAAGACAGGTTTATCTTTGATTTCCCCTTCTCTCCTCTATATGTTGTACTGTTGCTGGTAATTTGCATAGCGAAGGAGGGAAGACAGACAATTATCAATAGATACTTTTCTTGACCCCTTCATTTCTGATATGAAATTATACTCAGTGATCACGAATCTTTATTTAGCTCTCACTGTAATAGTTTCTGGGAGACATATGTAACAAGGAACAATATAATTTTGAATGTACTTCAAACATTAGATATTTCTTAAAGGCCCTGCTGCGTTCAGATCTCTATTGTGTTAGACGCTGCACAAATCCATAATAAGAGATGGCCCCTGCCCTTCAGCATTTACAGCCTGTGTAAATGAGACAAAGTACAGAATAAATGAACTGTCGCCCAGTTCTTAATGCTGGGGAACCCAGAGTCAGAGAGGTTAAACAATTTGTTGAAATTGTACATCGAGTCTGTGCCAGAACTGGGAAGTGACTCCCTTTCTCCTGAGATCCCACCTAGTTATTTCTTCTCAGAATAAATGTGGAAAGAGAAGGGCTGATGTGCACTGAATTCCAAAGCACGCTATTACTTTTTGAGTTTTATTAAATTCCTGGGTAGTTACTGGAGTTTTTGGTGTTGCGTGGCATTTGAGTAGATGTGATAACAGTTGTATTAGTTTTGTGCCAACACAAAGCTGTTATCAGTGGCTTTCTTGGGGACCTGGGCAGGTTTTGAAAGTTGGGAAGTGTTCTCTCAACAGAATTCAGTCTCCTTTTCCAGTACTGCCTAACAGGTGCAGGTATTTTTCAAAACTAACTTCTTCCTACTAGCAGAAAGCCCCCTCCTCCTAAGCAGAGGAAGTTTCTCAAGTCCCGGTTAAGTACTTTCTTTCATCTTCTTTTCTTCCTTGTTTCTGACTAACACCCAAAAAGGTATTTCTAAATCAACTTTCTTGTGTTCCTTTTCTGTTTATCCTGTTGTGGTACCACTTCTATCTCTCTGGAAAAAGAACTTCACCCAAAAGATTAAACCTCAGTAGCCGCTGCAGCTCTGTCCTGCACATAGAGCAAACATACATGTAACTTCTTTTTCTCCTGAATTTCTTAACAGGTATGTGAGTAGGAAAGATAGAGCATGCTGCAGGAAAAGGTCATATGACTTTCTGAGTTAGCTGGGTTCATCATGGTCCTCAGCCTGCCCTCCTTGCCATGGAGATGTTACCTGGTGCTGACCTGGAAGCTATTATATCCATGTCAGTGCAGCCGTCTGCCTGTGCTAGAACACCTTGCTGAGGAGCTCACTCACGAGAATGGCCACAGTGGCCAAGGCACTGCCCTGTGCTAACATGACTGCTTGGGTTCTGGGCAACTCAGAGTTTAGGAAGAGAATCTCAGGTCAAACATATTTGTCTGCATTGACAGCCCCTTTTTAGATCAGCTGAGTATTGAACACAGAACTTCTCCATTGTGTTCAGTCGCTTAGCAACAGAATGACTCTTCTCCAGGAGAAATGGCAGTGTTTGGGGAAGAGTTGTGACCTGAAACCAATGTGTTGGAACAAATGTTTCATATGATCAATAACTCAGAGGTCAAAAGGGCTTTGGCAGATACCAGGTTGACTGATGTTCATTTTAGCAAGGAGAGAGCTCGGGAGGTTATGTTTAACCCAGGGTCATTTCTCTCTTTTAAGTATGCTTTTCATGTGCTTAAGGCAGCTAGAACTAGTTGTAAAGGTAGTGACAGAGATAGCTTGAATGTTTGTTATATTTCTGATACCCTTTTCCCCTGTTGTGAAGGCAGAAGGGCCCAGTTTAAACTGCTTTGCTCAATTTCTGAAGCAGTTCCCTGCAAATTAGGGAAAAGCCTGTTGTGAGACCATGTGCTTCGTGCTAACTGAAATATAAAATGAGTTCTAATACTTTTCCTTTGAGTCTTACAGGAGGTTTGAAATTTACTTGCATAGGAAGAGGCTTTGATCCGCATATTTTCATAAGTATTCATAAAGAGACAGAATTAGAAGCTCCCCTTTATTCCCCTTTTCATGTGTGCTGGTTTTAAAACACATTTGAAGCTGTGGAATTGATTGAACTTCCAGTGAAGCTTCTTTCCAGAGATGGGCCAGACTAAAATGCAGGGTGTCACAGGAAGCAAAAATATCCTGCAGAATGCTATTGCTCTTCACACTCAGCTGGAGCAGCAGACTACGGGGAATGTTGAGATTTAGACTCCATAGTTGCTTTCTTGAACTGCCTACATAAGCACTAGGGCTTTCATGTAAGCATTTCAGTGGCCTCTTCCTGCTAATCTGCATGTGAGCAAAAGACTGACTCTTCACTGGTTTCTACCCTGTGTGGAATTTATACTTTGACAAAAAGGTGATAGAATCAGACCTTTGTCACTGATTGTGTTTGAAGACTATTTAACATGAATTTTTCATACATACAAAGAAGATAGCAAACCAGGGCTTTAACTGTAGGTTAGAAGCTCTCTATTTAGATTGAATAAAAAAGCCAGTACCTGTGGAACAGATGTTCTTGATTTTTATGAGATATTTGATTCTTCAATTTTATTTTTTTCCTATGCAGTTTACAGAACTAGTCAAAAGCATCTGAAAATAGATAACCTAAAATACATCATACCTTTTCAGCTAGCTCTATTTTTAATGTCTATAATTTATTAGAACAGTAGTTGTTACTGGAAATAGTTCATATCTTGGAATAGGCAGTTTTAAGTCTAGTACCTAGATTCAGGGAGGCTTCAAATCTCAAGCAGACAAATACACAGAAAGGAAAAGAAAGGAAGGAATGTCATAATGACAAAGGAAGTCTGACCACATCAGTGTAGAATGTGAATATTATCTGACTGTGCTGATTTGGTTCCTTAAAACAGAATGAATGGGGTATTGTGTCTCTCAATGCCTCCTTCAAATATTCTGTTTAGTGTGCTGTACATCTGGTATTCTGTCCTCCTTTTGATATTATTTCTGGAATTAATATCAGTTGTATTAAACTGATGCAACAAAATATGCTGTACTTCAAAATGTTAGCATCTTCTACGTGAGGTTCTGAGAGCTTTGCCAGAAATTTCTGGTGTCACCCTCAGCAGATCATTTAGCCTCTTGCTGTATCGGTTCCTTTCTGTTAGATGAGAAGAATATATTATGAATTTCACAAGGTTGTTGTGGAGATGAATATAGTAGAAAGTGAATGCCATGATTCTGAGGACCATGCAAGTACTTTAAATATGAATAAGGGCTTTCCTGAGAGTTATCACCATTTTTCTGTCTCTCTCTTTCTATGTAGGTAACTAAAGGGAAAATGAGGCACTGTTAAACATTACGTGCAGCTAATCTCTAGTACAGTCAATGGCACATCTCCTGACTTTGGCCCAGTTTCTTTATTCTTTCAGGGTCTCTTTCCACTTGCAGAAGCACAGCAGACCCTCCTGTTTACTCATTTTCCTTTGTTTTGTTTTTGCCTCAACCAATAAAATATTTAAACACAATAAAAATATTTGTTAGTGGCAAACAGCACAGTAACTATGTTTAAAGAAAAAATACACAAAACCACAGTGAACAGATCTTACTCCCAGGTGTTTCCTTGATGCCAGCCATGAAAGCTGGAAAACTATTCATTATAAACTATCAGTTCTGTCAAGATCAAGGATAGATTCCTGGAGTGAACAGCACAAAAGGCAAAATAAAAGGATCTCCTCCTCTGTTACAGATAGTTCTACATATACATATGTATATGCTGTGCATGTATGTTTGTGCATATGCATGTGTAGGTTTATGCACAGTCTATATAAATCAGTAGTGCTATCATCTTCTATTGAAAATATTCATAAAAGTGTGCTCTTTGAAATGTGACTATCAAAAGATTTCTTTTCTCCATTGTGGGGTTCCCAGAATAAATCAACTGTAGGGAGAATTTGACCAACCCATCCAAGTTACTGCCTATTTGAACATGCAGCCTTTAATCTCCGCAGAGTAAACCAAGCCTTTGGTTACTATTCAGGTTCTGTTTCTCAAATATGTGATGGAGGCATATGTGAGGGGCTGGAAAATACCTTCTTCCCCCTTCCCCAGCCAAGAAATTCAGCGTGTCATCACTAAGATGTGCTTGGAAACAGCTCCTGGAGTTAGTGGTCAGGGCCACTAAATGATAAGTACTTGGTATGCGGGTGTTTGATTTTATACCTTTCGGTTCTGACCACACAGTCTTTAATCTTCATTCCAGACCTAGCAAAGCAGGAATTTGCTACATGAGACAAGGCAGTAGTTTCTAGTTTGATTAACATGCAGGCTTTGTTTTCAGCATTAGCAGTTGAAGCGACTGCCTGGAGTTTTGGAAAACCAGTGTGGGTAGCCTTCTTACATCAGACTACCTCACATTGACTGTCCTGAAGAAGAATAAGCTTCTTGTATTTACCGCTAGCTAATGCGATACAATTCCTTGTATATGTTGTATATATTCAGGAAGATTAGGTGGTGAAGGAAAAGATGCTGAGTAGATGATATAGTCAGAGTTAGGAAGGGATGGGATAAAGGGTCCTGCTTTGGAGACATGACAGGATAATGGAGCAGGGGTGGTTAGAGGCTAAAGGAGGAAATGTGAGTTTGGCTGAGTAGTGCTAAGGGGCTTGAGATTGTGGTGTGGGAAGGCAGTCAAGGGATTCAATGAATAGATCCTCAAAATATGAGGCTGGTAAATTCATGTTCTTAAAGAATAATTTAGGGCTTCACCTCTTTACTCACTAGAACCTGGGACTGCCTGCAATAATGATTTTGTCATTTGCTGTATTTCTGGTTTTGCGCAACTTCATTCCTCTGTGCTCTTGTTTCCCTATCTACGCTTTGGAGGACTCAATCATTCAGTAGATTAGGGCCCTGCTATTGTTGTAGTGTCAAGTTGATAACTGGACTCCAGTGTAGCATCCTGGGTATTTTGAAGTAGTGTGTAAAGTGTTACAAGTGCCAAATGGATAGATTTTATAAAAATGCAATGTTCTGTTTTTCTTAGTATCTAAACTGCTCCTACACCCCCTTAACCTCTCCTTGGGGTATGTGGAAAGTGTAGTTCCTTGATGGGCTCGCTACAGTGAGAAAACACTTAAAAGTCATGCCCTGGCATTGCTGTATCCTGCACTCTTACTTATGTTTATGCATCTCTGTGTGACCACGCTGTGAGCTGCATTGGTGAACTGTCCTCAGTTAAAGAAACAAACAAAGCAAGTGTCCCACTTCCATCTCAACCCAGCTACTTCAAGGCAGATCTTTTCAGTGAACTAATTTACTAAGCAGTTGTAATGGTACCACTGATAAGGTGGTGGCTGGTAACTGAGAATGAGGGAAGAGGGATTTAAGTGTTGGGGTTTTTTTGTTTTGGTTTGGTTTTTGTCAGCTCTGAAACAAATGTAATACAGAACTATTTACTTAGTGCCACGTAGGCAGTGTGATCTCCCTATGAGTGTATTTTAATACCAGACTGGCTCCAGATGCTTTTGTTAATGAGAGTGGTGTTTAAAAGCAGGAAGACTGATTTCTCTGTGCCTTGCTTAGATGTTTTCAGATGGGCCACAAAGTGGTTGCGCAGCAGTGCCATTCGTATCTGAGCTAAAAAAAGAGTTGGCTACCCATTAAGTGTCACAGTGTCGTGCCCCTAAAACTTTCGTAAGATTAAAGAGGCAGCAACAATTCTGATTTTAAAATGAGGAAAATATTTGTGAGGAACAGACCAATTCTTCACTTTATATTGTTCGGCTTGTATTGTTTGCCTTATGATATGTTGTATAGTACCTGTTTCATTTGCTAACTTTCTAGGCTTTTTGATGTTAGTGTAATAATTCATAGCCATTTGTTCACATTCAGAATTCAGTAGTTCCAGTCCAAGTCAAAATGGGACAGCTCTTTGACTTGGCTAGGGATGAATTTTCACATAGGGGAACAGAATCCTCAGTAACTTTGTGCTGGTGTTCATGAACATTTAACAGTTTGTGCAGAACCATGAGCTTCTTGGAACCGTCACTTACTTGCATTATAGTTTTCAGTGGAGAACCCAGCATCTGAAAACATGGATAAAGAGCAGGTGAGAGCAGCATGGAGGAGTCTGTCCTGTCACTGTCCACATGCTAAACGTTCTGTGGTTTAAACAGGATTTCAAGCTACTGTACATTTTTAAAATATTAATTGCTATGAAGAAACATACAAGTTAGTTAAGAGTATATTTGTAAAAAAAGTCACTAAACAATAACATCTGTGTTTCAGAAACAGTAAAAGCGTGATCAATTGGTTAAACTCTGATCTGAGCTAATAAAAATGCCATGGAGCGTAAGAGTTTTCAAAGAGTATCCTAAGTGAAGAGTGAAAGAAAGGTTAAAAATAATAAGTAGTAAATTTTATGGTTAGCTGGTATTTATTGTTATTGATTCCTAAGGTAGTCTGTCCTCTCTGGTCTAATCTCACAAGTATAGTTCTCTTTTGATTGTAGTCTGGCAGGCACAGAAGTATTCATGCCTGATATGCTTTATTCTGCAGCTGGGTGCAAGGATTAGAGTACCTCCTGCATGTATCCATGTGGGTTTCTTCTAATGAAAAGCCTCATACCTGTGCAGTAATCCCTTTCCTTTCTCTACTCATGTGCTGCCTCACATGACACAGTATTACCGTGGCTTAGCAAGAGCATCCATGTTGATGAAGGACAGGTGCAGAGAAGTCCAACTCTGTTCTCATGACTTATTGGAGGGGAGCAGCATACACTGAATTCCAAACATCAGGCAGAAATCCTTTCTGATGGAAAAGCTTGAGTGCTTGCAGCCAACTTTGTCTGGCTTCTTCTGGCTGCTGGATGTCTGGCAGCATCAAGTGATCCGCTAAAATATTAGATGCTATCTGAATGGCTCTATCTTCCGGATTACATTTCTTTCTTAAGCTTGAGGCTGTCGTGTCCAGTTTCTTGTTCTAAAATAATTTTTGAGACTTCTGTGTGTACTTGTGGGAGGAGATTGGTTTCATTTACACATTGTCAGTTAGTGAAGCTGTAGAAATAAAATACAGTGCTGAACATGGTGGGGCTTAAATCAAGGTTTGGTATCTCAGAGTGAAATAGGTCATGGTAAAATAAAGCAACAGGAATTGTGTAACCTGACATCTCCTTTGCCTGCCTCATTTGCTGTAGAGCACTGCTGAATGTGTTAATTTTCAGCCTGAGCTGGTAGTCTCTCCTATCAATTAATAAATCGTAAAGCCTTGAATGTATTGGCTAGGTTTTTTTTTAATATGCTGCTGGCTGTGTGTGTGCTCCAAGACACAGGCATTCCCAGCTAACGGGGAGTCAGAATGCAATGTGATGCACAGTCCCCTCGTGCACCTGGATTCTCTTTACAATGGAAATTTGGTGCACGAGGAAGGAAGAAGCTACACTGTGCTACAGTAGGTCCCTTGGGACAAATAAGTCTGGACAACTGGGGGGACTAGGCCTGAGCACAGACACAGGCAGGTGCCCCTTGGTCTCATCTTACAAGCAGAAATGCTGCTGTTGATCTAGTCCCATTGACTGCTGTGGTTGCCAACTTACAGCTGAAAATTTGACATTATATTTGTGTAAAGCACATGTGAGAACAGTGAGTGCTTTTAGGATAATGGAAGTTGTGGTCCAGCACTGGTTTGCAACAAATTGGGGTAGAAATTTAGACAGCAGGGAGAGGCAAGTAATAGGGCTTTCACAGCTTAAGGAGTTGCTGCTAATTGCTCATGTGCATGCTTCGTGTGTCTGCTGGGATTCCAAGGTAAGAGGTCTTAGGTGTTAGAATGTCATGATTCAGACTAACAACCTGGTTTGAAGTAATCTGCTTTGCTTTGCAATAGCAGTGAATCAGAAGTGTGCTGTGGTCTGCTAATACAATTCATCTGCTAAGTAGAAATCTGTTAAGCTGTGCTAAATGTAGTTTGCAGTCATCTGCCCATACCCTAATTTGCCACTTTAGGCACTTGTTCTTTCTGTGGTGTTTCCTCTCATCAGGCCTTTGGAATAATCGCTCCCTGCAAAGCAGTACTTGGTTAAGAAACATTTTAAGAAAGGAGCTTCTAGACTTGATTTCAGGCAGTTGCACTATTCATCAGCATTGGACATTTTGGTACAGAAGAGCTGGCTGGCAGGATAGTATAGTAACAGCACAATTCAAACAGATGATTATTACAGTTAAAGTGTGATGATAGCATCTGTGAAAATGTAACCAACCCATCAAGGAACAGGCAGAATTGAAGTGAACAGTTGCACTGGCAGTAGAGACTAGTGATCATAAATCATCTAGCAGCCTAAGTATAGACAAAGCTGAGGATCTGAAAAGCATCCCAAGTGTATGTGGAGTCTTCATTTTCCCTTTCTGCTTTCGTGTCATCTTCTCCATTATTGGCTGCTGAGGAAGTAGAATTCGTCCTCTGGGTTCGTTGTGACAATATCTCAGAGAGTCTACAAAATTATTTTTGGTGTGAATCTTGTCACCTTGCTTGACAATTTTCTTGCCTCTTTATAACATTCCGTGGACTAACGTAAACTACATTTGAGTGGTTCTCACTTCGGAGAACATGTGCCTTAAGGGGTGTGTAAAGGCAGGAGATAAAAAAAAAAAAAATTTAAATGAAAGGCACAGCAGCCTGACTGGGAGTGGCGGGTGCGAGGGGGTAGGCTGCATTGCTTTCTTAAACTGTCTTTGGTTACAAGTATGGCCTGAGAGCTGCTGAACACTGAAAAATGCATCATTAATGGCAGCATGTGATAAAAACCTGTTTTTCTGCAAACCAATTTCTTGTAATCATTCTAGTTTTGCTACACTACATTGGCCGAAGGATGCAATGGGGGGGAATTGCAGAACAATGCAAGTTTTCTCAGTTATAATACTTAACAGGGAATGGTGGCAATTCCATGGATTTCAGTTGTTTGTGTTTAAATCTGTAGCTTGACTCTCCCTGTGCTGCAATTCTTCTTCATTAAGAGAATTTCATTGATTTCTTCTTATGCCAGAGCCATCATAGAATCATTTAGGTTGGAAAAGACCTTTGAGATCATCAAGTCCAACCATTAACCCAGGGCTGCCATGTCCACCACCAAACCATGTCCCTAAGCACCGCATCTGTGCATTTTTTTAAACACCTCCAGGGATGGTGATTCCACCACCTCCTTGGGCAGCCTGTTCCAATGCTTGACCACCTTTTCAGTGAAGGAGTTTTTCCTAATATCCAATCTAAACCTCCCCTGGTGTAACTTGAGGCTGTTTCCTCTTGTCCTGTCACTTGTTATCTGGGAGAAGAGACTGATACCCCCACCTGCCTACAGCCTCCTGTCAGGTAGCTGTAGAGAGCAATAAGATCCCCCATGAGTCTCCTCCTCTCCAGGCTAAACACCCCCAGTTCCCTCAGCCACTCCTCATAGGACTCGTGCTCCAGACCCTTCACCATCTCCACTGCCCATCTCTGGACATGCTCCAGCACCTCCACGTCCATCCTGGAGTGAGGGGTCCAAAACTGAACACAGGATTCGAGATGTGGCCTCACCAGTGCCGAGTACAGGGGGACAGTCACTTCTCTTGTCCTGCTGGCCACTGTTTCTGATATAAGCCATGTATCTTCTTCTTGGGCACCTGGGCACACTGCTGGCTTACGTTCAGCCGGCCGTCAATCAGCACCCCAAGGTCCTTTCCCACCAGGCAACTTCCCAGCCACTCTGCGCCCAGCCCATAGCGTTGCATGGGGTTGTTGTGACCCAAGTGCACGACCTGGCACTTCTCCTGGTTGAACCCCGTGCTATTGGCCTCAGCCCATCAGTCCAGCCTGCCCAGACCCCTCTGTAGAGCCTTCCTGCCTCCAGCAGGTCAACACCCCCTCCAGCTTGGTGTTGTCTGCAAACATATGGGTGCACTCCATACCCTTGTTCAGATTGTTGGTAAAGATATTAAACAGGACTGGCCCCAGCACTGAGCCCTGGCGAACACCATTTGTGACCAGTCACCAGCTGGATGTAACTCCATTTACTACCACTCTCTGGGCTCGGCTGGCCAGCCAACTTTTTACCCAGCATAGAGTAACCTGTCCAAGCTGTAAGCAGCTTTCTCCAGGAGAATGCTGTGGGAGATGGTGTCAAAGGCTTTGCAAAGGTCCAGGTAGACAACATCCAGAGCCTTTCCCTCATATGCTGGGCAGGTCACCTTGTCATAGAAGGAGATCAGGTTTGTCAAGCAGGACCTGCCTTTCCTAACCCATGCTGGCTGGGCCTGATTCCCTGGATGTCCTGCATGTGCCATGTGATGGTGCTCAGGATGATCTGCTCGTCAACATCATTTGAGGCTGCTGTACTGTGGAGGTAAACTACACAGGAGAAAGAGGGTGGACACCTGAGCTCACATTCTGGCTCCGTGCTGACCTAGGTACAAATTACTTTGGTGGTTTTCCTCCATAACGGTATGTGGATCTGAGGAGGAATTTGCATCTCCTTATTTCAGTCAAAAGAGTGGAGGAAGGTATTTGAGAGGTGGAGATTTTAGAAAGGAGTTACTCTGTGAAGGGGCACTGAATGGTTCCCCAGTGAATACAGATTATAAATCTCTCTGAGTAAAAGGGACTTGTGAACATAGACTAAGTAGAAAAATTAAGAATATGTTCTGATTCTGTATTGTGCATTGTTTTTTCTCAGGAAAATTTTTAACAATATTTGAAAATCTGCATCTATTATGATGGTATTAAATTTTGAAAATTAAATTCTGAAACTCAATAGCACAGAATAGATCTTTATTTTCTGACACAGAGAAGTGGGTTGACTTGTATGGTAATACAGAACTCAACGTGAATAAAGTAGGTGGAAGGTATTTGGTAAAATAAGCCCCTTCAATGAAATAAAAATTCATAGCCATAAAATTAAATGGTGAGATTTTAGTCTGCTTGCTCTGCAATGTATCTAAAATCAATACCTGCCTGTGAAGTTCTACTTACTACTTGTCTTTGCAGAAATTTAAACAAATACCTAGAGGTTGGTTTGTTTTGAACTGAAGAATGCTGTAGTTGGCTGCACGCACAACTCTGCAGTAAGAACCATGGCCAAAGCCTTTTGCCTACAGCTGGTAGGCAATGGATACCTTATACTAATTGATATAAGTTACAGACCGCCTCCCAAAGGCTGGGACTCCCAACAGCCTTCATATATGTTTACAAATCAAATAGATGTGAGCTCAGTTAAATTGTTAGTGATCCTTTGCACTTCCCCCAGATTCTTGTTCACATGTCTAGCATATTTAAAAGGTGGTCTCAGCCATTGTTTAATGTCTTTTTGAAGTCTCTCTACCTTGTAAATTTTCTTTGCTTCAGTCTCTCTAAAGTCATATAGCCAGGATCTTCATGGCATTCAGCACAGTGCTCTGGGAATGTGCATGAAGTGGAAAGGATTGGTTAGTACCTGTGGATGGAGTAACTGTATGCAAAGTAAGACACACAGCTTGGAGCAGAGGAGTTTTTTTACCTAAAACATTTTTCATCCTGATCTTTTTTTCTCTCCAATGTAAATTCCACTTTTAAGTTCAGTTTGAATACCCTTAATTAAGACATCAATAAATGGGCCATTTTTAAGACAAGATCTATACTAGTTGTGTTATTAACTTCAGTGTAGTTCAAGCCCTTTATCCTTTAAGAGAAGGAGAGGGACAAATGGGCATCTCCAGAGGAACACAGTGCCTTCTGAGCCCTGGCACTGCTTGTGAAAATTCCAGCAAAACTCAAGTTTGGGGGAGCTGGCAGGTAGCTCAGTAGTGCTCTTTCTGTCCTTCAAGTTTATTGATACTTCTGTGCTAGATTTATAGTTGTCTAGTGGAGATGTCCCACAATGGAGAGGAGGGAAGTAAGTAAAATGTGGTGGTGTATTCCTCCACACCAGAAAAAATTTTCTCATGGTAGATCATACCATCCAAAAATCTGACTGCAGAACAGTGTTTCTGCCTTGCCTGCATAATGAATTTCTTGGAAGACATTTACAGCAGTGTAGAGACACTATATGTTTGTGTTGCTGTCCTGCTCTCTCCGCTTTTATCCCTATAACTGATGGAATTTCTTGGTGGATCTCAGGATACACAGGAAGATTTTAAATACTGAGATTCACCCTAAATATTAGGAAAGGTAGGATATAGGGTTATTATAAAAGAACAGAAGGATAAAAATTGCAATTTTTCCTGTGTATGGAAATATGTGGGAGTGCGCATCTGCTCTGTACCTTTTTTTTTTTTTTCAGAGGGGAACACATGTCTTTGATACCCTTTTTGCTTTTAAACTGCTGCTTTCACGAGCAAGGGTACAGACATAGCTATTTTAGCTTTCAGATAGGGAAACACACTGCTTTTGTTATTAAGGATAAGAGAGCCAAAGATACTCAAGTAACTGGGTAAAAAATGAAATAACTCCTGGGAAACAAAATGCATAGTTAAAAATAAATTCATTGTGAAAAGTTCTCCAAAAGGATCTTTTCAAGTTTATGGCAGAGAATGAATCTGTATCCTAAAAAAGAATAAAGTCAGCAATTGTATGCACTTTTCATGACTCTCATGTAAAACCTGGCAAACAGATTATTTGTTGGCTTAGTAGATTAGACATGAGGGCTTCTGTAAATTAAAAACAAAAGCAGCTTTGGAATGTATTTCACGGTCTCAGTTGGAAAACAAAGATCTCTTTCCCTCCGCCCCTTCTTTTCCTTAGGATAATTAAAAATAAAAAAGTGTGCAGAGCCATATAAATAAAACAAGGGCTGGGATGATAAAAAAAAAAGGAAAATCTTCCTTCAAAGAGATGTCAGCAATCACAGTTTTCATTTGTCTGTGCCAAGAAATGTTCTTGTATGTAGGTCTGAATGTAGTTTATTCTTGACTATTTATGGAAGTTATGCTCTTAGAGACCTTAATATGTAATAAAAAAAAGGAAAATCCTTAATTACAATCTGTTTTAAATGAGCTTAACTTAAAAGCTTTCAAATACCCCTCTAAGCGTTACACAATGTTCCACTGTCTTCCTTTTCTCTAGCATTCCTTACCGGTACAAATACATTAAAGTTTATGCTCTAATTATATAGGATTTTGTTGTAATTTACTTGAAGAAAGTGTGAATACATTCTTCATGGGAAAAATATGTTGCTTTGAATTTCTGAAAAACCCCTTTGGCTATACAACTTCAAGTTTGTAACCTAAAAGAAAGCAGAGTCTGTAATAAAGAACATAGAATACATTTGAAATACAGCTAACTGTTAAAAATCATTCAAGAAGGAGGAAAAACACACAGTCCAGGAGTGTGAGTGCCTGAGGACAGCCCGGAATTATGCCTTGACGTGTTATACAATTATTTACTTTTCTCTTAAGTGAAAAATTTAGAAATTGCCATAACGCACAAAATACATAGTCTGACCAGGAGCTACAGAATAACTCCTTAAGAGATGCTTGCCTAACACACAAGTTTCTGATTGTACTGAATGCTTTTGTCGATGTTTATTCCTTCCCTTTTATTTTGTAGCTTCTTTCTGTGTTTCTCCATCTCTTTATTTCTCTTATACTTAATTTTGGGCTGAGTCCTGTCAGAGTTGGGTGGTGGGAGGATGGCAAGTCAAAGGAAATGTAAGGTTCCCAGGGAGCAGTCTTTGCTCAGTCATGGAAGGTCAAAACTACGTTCATTTTCCAGAAACTGCAGAATTTCCTCTGGTGCCCTGTTCTGCTGGGCTACATTCAGCTTGAGCAGAGGATGTGGAGGAAAAAGAATAACTGAAGGATGATACTGTCCCCCTGGAAGCCATTATCTGTGGCATAGCCACATCCCAGCCCACGTTTCCATCTTGTAAGCAGTGATGACTGAACGTGTGTGTTTTCCTTAACAGTCTTTGAAAGGATGCTTCTGCAGGACATCAGATGTAGTGCATTGCTATACTGCTTTTGTTACCTGGTGATTTGCAGAATTTACTTCTAGTTCTCAAGATAAATGAGTTTGAAACTCATTTACTGCTTGTGGAAAAGTGGAATGCCAAGTGGGGAGAATGAAGTCCTCGAAAGAGATGTGGAAATCTAATGGACACAAATGAACAGTTTGCTGGCATCTATACAGGTTTCATGTGTGGCACTGTTCTTTCTTCCTGCTCTTTCAGGACTTTACAGAGAGTGCAATGAAGAATCAAGACTTTAGGATGTTGTATGAGGAATGCAGAACCAGGTTTTGAATCAGCAGTTGTGAAATATCTTAAGCAGTTTTGGCTAATAGAATCATCTGGCCAGTTATCAGGCATGTTCCATTCAAGACAGTAATTCTCAAGGATATTCTTGATTTTGATTGAATGTTTTTTATCTGTGAACACTGCAGTCTTTATGTCAAAACTAATACTCATTTTCAGTTCTGGGCCAACTGGCAAATCCAAATACAAATATTACTAATTGGCTGCTCATAAGCCTTTCTAGCAATTAATTCAGTTATAAATGATTCAGACCTTTCTGTAACCCAAATAAGATTCATGCTTGGTTTATTTTTCACAGAATTATTTCATGCTAGACAAGGATGTGTAATAAACCATTATTGAGGGTATGGGAAATCAGATGGTTTATTTGACAGTCCTCATTACCTCTGCTGCAAGTGTGGGAGCCAGATAAAATGTAACCTTCATTGTAAAGCTGTTCTTTGATTTTTGTAAAAACACAAAACATACAGTTTTTTAATTTCTAACTTTTGCTTGGAATATTCTGTCAGTAACTTCGAAACTCAAAATATAAGGAAAGGCTTTCTAGGGAAGACATAACATTCTAACCCTGACTATTGTTACAAGGATGAACCCCAAATCTTCAGTAAAAATCGGTTGTTTCACATAAGATTAAGCACCTATATGTTTGTGCACTGTTGTTAGTTTCCAGGTAAATGTTTTGTTATCTAAATCACTGAAATGAGAGGCTGCAAGTAATTACATGGGAATTTCTACACTGCATTTCTAGATGGTGATGAACACGTGTGAAACAGGGCCTCTAATGGAACTCTGTCCACATGGATCTCTGTAAACACTGAGGCATTTCATCCTGGTATTCCAGCTGGATTTACAAGTGATTACATTTGCTTGTCTCAACTGTCCTGCAGTCACTGCTGGCACAGTGTTCTTTCTCTTTCCCAGTTTTAAACTGTTCTCTGTTAAATTAGCTGCATTTCAACTCTGTGACGTCTGCGTTTTGGGGATGGTTAGGCTCTGATCCATACAGGGACCACCATTTCCTCTTTGTCTGAATGATATTTGGCACCTGTTTGGCTTTTATCTCAAAATTCCTCTTTAGTCTCTGTAGTGTTGCATTGTTGGTTGCTGTTTGTTCCTACCTTTTATTACAATTCATAGATGCTGAATGAAATTCAGAGCCCATTAATACTGGAGTCACAAGAAACACACATTGGTTTGCGTATAAAATTTTTAATGATTGTCAAAAATTGCAGGGCTGGCTGGACATAGCAGCTGCTCAGAGTTGAGTAAGATGGGGTGAAAGTAAAGGACTAGTGTCTGTGGGCTGGGAAAAAGATTCAGGCCAGCAAGTCTGTGAACCAGTGGAAGTCACGCAGGCATCTGTGCTGTCCTGTCATGTGAAAAGGCACAGAATGATGATGATGACAAAAGCAGAGATTGCTGTTTTCATTAGCCATGCTTATTGCTGCAATTTTGATGAAGATGCAGGAGGGTCTTTTCTAACACCTTCTAGAAAGTTCAAGGGCTGCCTACATCGGTCATTGCTAAAAGAGGAGTTATTCTGCATTCAATTTGCAAGGAAAATGCTTGGAAGTGTTCCCTATTTTCTTCTGTGGGAATTTCAGAACCTGCAGGACTTCTGGTTGCCATTCTAGAGAACATAAACAAAGTTGAGTGGTTTACAGACACAGCAGCTGGAGATGAAGGGGCAATGTCTTAGAGCATCTGTTCCTCACCTCTTTCCTAAATGTGCTTTCACCTTGTGGCTGTGTTTTCTGAAAGTGTAACACATTGGTCTAGGTACATTTTTCTGGTCAACACAGAGCATCTTTTGTCATCTTACATCCTCTGTGTTAGTTTGCCTCACTCATTTCTGATTGAAGGAGCAAAGCAGCTTCTGACAAACAGGCTTAATCTTCCAAGGTGCCAAATAACATGGGCCTATATAGTAAAGTGCGTACATAGTTGACCTTAATGTGAGTGGGTTCACTCACTTCAAAGGTCTTTCCCCAAACCCTAAGGACAATGGCATGACAAAGCAGAGCGTCAGGCACTTACGTTCGTTATGTTCCCTTGCCTAATAGTTAATTTTCCTCTCAGCTGTGGATGAAGCAAATGGATGAACGGGCATCGTTTAGGGAGAGGCTAGACATGTTAAAAGGACTGACAGACTTGGTGAGGTCTCTTGCACGAGCGACCTGCTCAATAGCTTAAGTTACTTTCATTGTTAAACAGGTAACTTTGTAAGTCTCCAGTAGACACGTGTTTGTGTCTTCTATCTGCCACATGATTTTACTGAAGTTCACTGGGCATTGGATGTCAGTCTTGCTGTTTTGGTGAGATTTTTCAGCCATATGTACTATTAATAGCTTAACATCAGCTGCATTTACTGCTTATTGTATTTTGTGTACCTTTTATTTTGATGTGGTTTTATTAAAGAAGATATACTTTAAATAGAGGTCATCAGATTGAGGACATGGTCCTGTTGGTGACTGAGAGATGAGAGGGTTTTGCACGGTGTTTTATTTCATTGTGTTTTGTTTCTCCCATGTGATAACCTGGAGAATAAAAGCGTACTGCAGAAGCAGAGTTGACTTCACAAGGTCTACTGCAGATCTGGGTCAAACTAGTGTGAAAACCAAATCAAGACAACGTGCAGTAAATATACAGTTAAATCATTGCCATTTGCTTCCTTGTATTTACTTATTTCAAGGATCTTTACAGGATCAGCTTATTCAACTTGTGTCTGGCTCAGAACTTATGCTGCTGTGAACACTACGTCAAACCTTATCTGGTTTACTAAATTCTGAGACAGAACATCTAGGTTTGGTAAAGTGGAAATGAATGTTCATGCACACCTCTGCACAGGCCGTGTTTTTTTTTTTTTTTAAAAGAAGTCTTTTTCTGAGAGTAATAAATTACTATGTCTACCCAGGGTTGTGAAATCCCCCTGGAAGATTTGAGAGGAAAATGTTATTGCGATTACAGAAATCTCAGTAGCTTAACTAGACTGTTTGCTTCTCTTTGGAAATGCTAACAGATAGTAGAGCAGACTATGGACTAGTGTCTTGCCAAGGGCCTTTTTTCATGCCAGAACTATTTTTTTTTCCCCAGATAAAAATCTTTAAAAGCTTTTCTGAGCAACAAACTTCTTTTTCTCTTCAGACATGCGTAACTGACCAGTTTGTGTGCGTGTTTGTCCAGAAACGGTGAAAGAGATAAGATCTCAAGATAGAGCTTAGTCTCGGGTTAGAGAGAATGTTTATGGCTCTATTGTAAGTCTGGCTCACGAGCATCTGAAAGGTAACCCTAACTACCATATAGCAGCAAAGTAATCATTCCCTGTTTAACACCCAGCTGCCTATATTGTTGGTGCTTTTACAGGTAAGGAAGAGGTGTTTCCAGCCTTATGATTTATTCTCAGTGGCAACTTTTTGCTCACTTAAACCAGAACGGTGTACCTCTGGGCAAGCTTTTAATATTTTTTTTTTCCTACAAAGCACAAGCATGGCCTCCCCGGCTCATATATAAAAAAGCTCTGGCACAATTTTTCACCTCTCTTTTAAACATTGTTTTGCGGGCTGAACTTTAAATCCTTATTGTGTAAATTGTTGGGATGGTTAGGGTGATTAGCAAGCTGTTTAGATTGAAAAGTGGCCTATTTTAAGTATACTTGTTTTCTCTGCCAGAGGTTTGTTTTTCTTGAGCTTTTTTCCTCCCCTGTCTGTTCATTATTCTCTGAAGGGACTACTACATTTTCCTCTGATGGTGATTAAAACTCTGTCAAATTGCACATGGCTGCCCAAATCTTTTGGAATTGATTATTAATAGAGTTTTGGAACAAATAAAACTGAGTTAATTAGTGCATCCGTAACCAACAATAATCAACCCTATTCATCTATAACAAACAACTTTGCCTGATCACGCTATAATGTTAAATAGAAGTGGCAACAGTTATATACTAATACAACTGACATGAGCTCTGGTTTTGCATACACTCAGTACTTGGTGTGATCTTTTTGACTTTCTTCATGTGTTTAATCATGTTTCATCATCTATCTACAAGGTTTGGGTACACACTCTATTGTAATTTTTATTGCTGTGGCAGAGCATCCACTATAAATCAGTGGTGGGTTTATTGATCTAAACCATGGCTCAGATAGATCTCTGTTGCATAAATCAGCATATCTCTACCAAAGTTATTCATGTGGCTGCGTCTTCTGGTACTTTGCATCCTTTTCTGTATGTATTTCTGTCATCTAAAAATACTTATCTAAATAAATTATACAGCGTGATATCACAGAACATAGTACCAAAATACTACCTGTGTCTTAGGTTCTTTGTATGATACCCAGTTGCCATGCATGTGTGTGTGTTACTGGAATTTCTCATAAAGAAGCCAAAGAACTCTGACCATCATATGAAGAGAATTTTTGGTGATGAATAAAACTCAGAAGTTGTAGAGCTATGACTGGATGGCCAGCACAGGGTTAGGAACCTTGCAAGACGTTATCATAAGAATAACAGCACTGATTAAGGCCGAGGATCTGACTAGGCTAGTATCCTGTATTCAGCAGTAGTAATAAGCCCCAGCATAGAATAAGAACGGGAAAAACATGTATGATAATTCTAACCCAGCTTTCTTCTGTCCTTTATTTTTCAGCTCAGAATTCCTGAGCCTCGTGTTGTGTGTTTAGTAACTTGCAGTGTACTTTTTTTTGAAGTGTAAGGTGCTGGTGTGCTTTTCTTGAAAAACATTCAACTGGTCTACCATCCCTTGTATAAAGAACCACCTTTCGGGTTGTTGTTGTGTGTGTTGGTTTTTTTTTTAAGCTTTGTTTTTCTAGCTTTGTTTGGTAGTTCTTCGTACTTGTATTGGGAAAAAGTGAACAAATGATACCTATCCACTTTTTTTCATGCCACTCACGATGTTGTAACCTTACCATACTACCTTCTAAACACTCTTTCAGGCTGATGAGTCTTAATGTAATCAGTCACTTTCTATATGGAAGGAACTATTTGTAGTTCTAAAATATCCTTTTTGAGATTGCAAGCCAAACAGCATGCTGTAATTAAGGAATAAGTAAATGAATTTATATGGTTGAATAATGATATTTTTAATGTGGTCACTTGTCTTTCCCTGCTAGTTCATATAATTGTAGAAGAACTTAGGTTGGAAAGGGACATCTGGAGTCATCCAGTCCAACCTCCTGATCAAGGCTGGGCTAGCTTAAAAGTTAGATCAGGTTGTTCAGGGTCTTGTCCAGCTGAGTTGTGAAAATTTCCTTAGAGATTCCACAGGCACCATGGGTGCCTGTTCCAGTGCTTAACTGCAATCACCACATGTTTTTTTCCTTCATCTCTAATTTCCATTGTTGCAACTTGTAACTATTGCATCAAATCCTTTTGCTCTGGGAAGAGTTGGAGTCCTCTTCTCTATGATCCGTTTTTAGGTAATGGAAGACTGCAATTAGATCCCACCCTAGCCTTCTCTTCTGGCTAAATATTGTTCCTTCAGCCTCTTCTATATCGTTTACTCTAGCTCCTAACCGTATTAGGGCCCTTCTCCTGGACTCTCAGGAGTTTGTTAATCTCTCATATTGGAGTGCCAAAACCTGGACATGGTACTCCAGGTGTAGCCTTTCAAGTGCTGAGCACTTTCCCTTGATGTGCTGGCTATATTCTTGCCCATGCAGACCAGTAGGTGACTGACCTTCTTTGCCACAGGAACTCATTTAAACCTGACCCCCTATTCCCTTTCTGCAGAGCTGATTTCTAGTTGAATGGGTTCCCAGCCTGTGTGTTTTTTTTTTTTTTTTTGCATAGGATATTTCTTTCAGAATTTGCATTGTCTTTGTTTCACGAGGCTCATGTTGGCCTATTCCTTGAGCTTTTTGAGGTGTCCCTGAGTGGCAACCCTGCCTTCCAGCATATCAGCTGCTCCCCACAGCGTGGTGTCATCTGTGAAGCTGCTGAGGGTACGCTCTGTTTTCGTCACTGATGAAGATGCCTAACAATATTGCCCAAGTAGTAGCCCCTAAGGAACGTTCTTTGCAACTAGTTGTCATTGGTCTTTGAAGTACTGGCCACTACCCTTTCAGGTCCAACATTCCTAACCTTTAATTTCCTTTTTTGACCGCTGCTAAGCTAATGTTCATGTAACTATTCACTGTAACTTCTCAGACTTCCAGCTGAGTACTTCTTGTTGGTTCACAGTCCTGCATTTTACATTTGGCTGCCAGCCTAACCTGGAATGCCTTTTTGAATTTTTAACATTTTGGAACTTCGAAAAGTTCTTACATTCAGTTTGAGAAGTTAAGACTTTTTTCAATAGTTTGCAATATAAAAAAAATCCTAAGCAACTGAAAAGGAAAGCTGGTTCAGTGTGGGGATTTATTTCAGTTTTCTGTGGCTTAAATGCTAGAGTGGATCTGACACTGGATATATTTGTGAATGATGGAAGGAAACTTTTGAATCCACATTGGATCACCCATCTGTTGGATCACCCAGCTGCTTTTATATACTTCTAAAATTCTGCTGCTGTAAACAAGTACAGAACCAGCTTTCATTCCTTCTGGATTTTCTAGTGGGACTGCCACTGAGCAATGTCCTCAGTATCACAGTATGCAACATCAGCTGTTTCTGGCTTTCGGTCAACTACCAGATGAGTAAGCTTTGAACTGAGATGCAATTGAAAAATGTTTCTAATTAGTTAACTACCTGCCTATTTGCATGGTTTTGTTGTCATTTTCTTTAAATTGTACTGGGGAGAGGCAACATCTGTAAAGCTTTATTTTAAATTTAAAAGCTTTATTACTGTGGTGTCAAGGACCTTCTGTGCTCACTTTTCTCCAACACTCAAGCCACTGAGCACTGGTCATGTGAATCCTGATAGAAAGCAAATGTTAACTTTTCATGCTTGAGTACTTACTGACAGCTAACATTAAACTTGTAAGCGCATGTACTTGCCCTGGAAGTGGTATCTGCTGTATGAGAGGGAACACTGCTTAACATTGTAAGGTAGTGTTCCTCAGATCTCCTTGCCAGAATATAAGAATGGAGACTGTTAAATAAGATCTGAAATATCCCCTCTTAGCCATGACTACTCACGTACATAGTGTGATGACCATGCCTGTGACAGAAAATTACAGGCTAATACATGCAGCATTCTCTGTGTGTCTATATAACATATATAAAATATGAATGAAAGCAAAGAGACAGTTTCCCTGAAGCTTTTTGCCAGACTCCCAGCACAGAAGCTGTTAACGTAATCTGTCAACCGTAACAGCCTTTCACCAGCCAGAGAACTGAGCCCTGTGTTCTGTTCCTATTCTGGAACCATGAACTAGACCACATCTTATTTATTCCACTCCAGTTTATGGGAATTCAGTTCAACGCCCCCTGAAATAGAAGAACCAGTATTTTCCCAGAAAGCTGAGAGATTTTGTCATGGTGGAACATTGTGATGCCTTTTCAACAGGACACCGTCTCCCAGCAGAATAGCCCAACTGCTTCACAAACTATCAAAATATGCTTTTTCCTAGCAAGATATTTTTATTTCTGTTTTGCTAGCAGGGCAATAGAGTTGCCATTACTGCCAAGCTGAATCCCTTTCTCATCAGTTTATTTACTGGATTTTTAGTTCTGCTTGGAGGTTACTGTAGATTATTTTTTTTTTATAAAATGCATTAAGTCTTGGCATTCAGTCCTGTTCCATAGAAATCCTACAAGCCACCTTAGACAGCCTGATGACATCACACTCTTTCTGGAGCGGTGTTTGCTATGTTTTATTCTTGTCCATATTCTCTACCTTTTTGAAGAACAGGATTTCAATATTTGACTTCTGACTTCAAAGCTCAGTGATAAAAACCCACAGACTTAAATTCCTGCATGTTTCAATCTGCTTATCCAGAGGCCAATGCCTAGATTTTCATCTAGTCAGCTATCTTCTCAGTTAAGAACAGACTTCTTTATCAAGAAGATCCTCAAAATAGAGGAGGTGGACCTTTCGTTTTGTGAAATGAGTTATTTTCTAGCTTTCAGGTGTTTTTACTATCAAGTCTTTGTGCTTTTTTTATTTAGTCAAAGTTACTAAACGTATTAGTGTAACCTGGTATTTCTTTCCTTGATACTTTGTTGGGTTTACTTATGAGACATCTTGCACAGACGAGTCCTCTGAGGTTATCAGCTTTGTATGAAATATAATATAGCTGATTCTACTAATCCTCTCTATTGAAATACAAAATAACATATAAAACCTTGTAAATGTGTGTTGGAAAAGTGTTACGAAAGAGGTTGTGGTTGATATTCAAAATCTTTTGGGTTTTCAATGCAGTTAAAGAACAGAGGATCTTTGTTAATAATACGATTTGTGAATGGTGTAAGATCTATGTACACCACAGAATTAACATGCTGACTTCACATTAAATATTCAGCTGTATGAATACACTTATTTTAACCAAGTTAGTAACAATGATGCTGTAAGAAGAGTCATCTCTGTATACAACTAAATAATCCTATACTGTCCTCAAGTAAAAATCCCACACCCCTCTGCTGTATTCTAAGCAAGTAAGAACATTATGAATATATGTTGCCTAGAGTCTCCCCGAATGTACTGACTTGAGCACAGTTATGCGATATGGTGATAGCTGTAGGTGGATGGAGATGTCTGATACATAGATGTACTTATGCAAAACATAACCAGAGCACCTCTGCAGTTACGACATATTTGCAGGACAGTGTAGTTCCTTGTGGTATTGGCAGTGTAAGCTTCGCGTACCTGAATCACAGGGGAACTTGTTCTGTTGGCAGTTGATGCTCAAGAAGACAAAAGGTCTTGTGGGGTTTTTCTCATTGTTTGCAGCAAAGCTGTTACATGTCTCTTCTGGTAGTTTATAAAATCCTTTTAGATAATGTTTTGCAGAATGTAATGAATGGTTGCATAATTATCAGAAATTCCTACAATAATGTAATCTAATATCATATCCTATTCAGGACAGGATTTATCAAGTTGGGAGTGATAACAATTAGAAGGAAGTTGTTTAATACAGAGATAAAGGCAAAACGACTAGGGAGTAATAGCATGGATATGGAAACTAACTTAACCAAGTTGGAACTAAAATTGGAAAAACTGAATATGCTTAGACTAGGGGAACAAAATATTCATCAGTGTTGAACACTAGAAGAAATAAAGCTGCAGGTCTTATTTCGAGGGCTTTTAATACATCTGTGAATGGCACCAGATGGCTGGAGAATAACCAACACAGTATTTAAGATGGTGGTGAAAGTTTTTGGAGCATGTACAGACCTCTGTCTGCTATCCTGGTACGTGCAAATTTTTCAACAAAGGTTAGTTAACAATATTAATAAAAAATGGGATGGCAACAGCTCTTTGCATCTGTCTTTGGTGATTTAACAGATCTCCCAGACTAAAAAAACCAACTATGGTAGATCTAATCTTATTGGAATTAGTATTTGATATGGTGCAAGGTAGAGAACTATTATAGAAGATGTGCATGTCATAATTGTGAGATTGGTAGACACCATGTGAAATAATAGAAAATACCAGTTTGTATGAAAGCTAGAACTACCAGTTTGGGCAATAACTTTACCTAATGTATCCTTCAGCCAGAGCATTGGCCCAAGAGCAGGCTACATTCCAGCTATATGTAGCGACAGCTTATCAATGAATCTGGCCCATATACTTTGTCAAGAGGCAATGCGGCAGATATCCCAGTGGTTTGTCAAGACTTTGCTCTAATTTGGTGCCCCAAAGTACATAAAAAGCTAGTTAAATTTCCAGTTTGCTTTGGCTGTCACTCTGTAGCTAAAGAGTCTTCACAGGAGACAAAACAGAGTAGCTGGGAAGACTGGTTTCTTCTCCATTCTGCCACCCCTGTTCCCTTGAGGAGTGCGGGTGCTGAGTCAGAGATAAAGGACAGGACAGATCTCCGAACACGTGAGCTTTCTGGGCCCAATGCAGCTTCTGTCCCCTATGCTTAGTTGCCAGGGAAAGGAAATTCAGGTGTGCAATCCACGAAGAAGGAGACCTGGACGTGCCTCCCAACATATCCCTGCTTTTTATTTCAAGGCAGTCTTTATTCTCAGTCCAGACACATAGTTCCTGGTGTACCCTGAGAAAATTAAGCATTTTACTAGGCTACATATTAGTAATTTTCTGTTCTTGAATTGCTAACATGGAGCATGGAGAGTTTATTTCTGATTCTGGTACATCAGCAGATCATTTACCTTTATTACACCTTTAATCTGTTGCCTTGTAAGGGTACCTTGGTAGTCTTTTTAGATTGCCAGAACAGTGCAAAGGACAGTAGTGTGAGCCCAAGTCTTCCTTTTGTTATTCTTTTTCTTTCCTTCTCCTGGCTGGTGCAGCAAAGGCATTTTGCATACATTTTGCTCTTGTAATAGGTTTCGCAGATAATTGCATAGAATTTGCTCTGGTGCCTCTCAAAGCGTGGTGACCAAAGGCTTTACCAGCTGACAATGGGACTATATGTCAATGGCTTCATAAGTGCAACTGTTCTGAACACAGCTGCCCTCATTATACCTGTTGAGTCAAAGGTACAGGTATTATCTGGCCATTTTCTGAATACTGCCGAATTTCATTTGGTACTTTTACAGTGGCATTGAGTTTGCTGTTGTCGTTTTTTGATGGACTACAGACTTGTCTTTGGATTTAAAGCTGTAAAAAAAAATCTACTGCTGCATGTAAAATACTGCTTCCTAAATCCAAGTGTAGCCAAGTGCACTGTTAAGATATTTAGAAGGTTCTTACATTATTTCCACTTTAAAAATACTTTTATGTGTTCTGTTTTGTTAACTTCTTAGGTTAATACAGAATTGCTTGCCTTGCCTGACGTTGACATAAATGTTCTTTTTTTCCCCCCTCTCTTTACAGAGGACAGTTAATTTTGTTGCTTGCTACTTAGAACAGATACTAACTTTGAATAGGACATTGTTTCCCAGCCAGATCAGTAGCTACCTCATGGGTTTTTTTCAGTATTAGTTCAGAACTGGCAACGACACAGCAGTAAAAGTAGTAAAAGTTTTGAGTATGCTCAGAGATTGTTTAGATTTAATCCAATAGCAAACATTGTTAATTTGTTCTTTGTAAGATTTCCCCTTTCTCTCCTATAACTATGTGTGGCTGTCAGCCTGAAACCTTATTTTAATGAGAATGGCAGCTCTAAATCCCTTCTGAATGCTTGTATTTCTTACTGGTTCTGAATAAGAATATTCCCAGTGTGTATTAATCTCACTTGGACGTGTTTAATCAACTGATCTCAAAGAGGCAGAGTGCTCTTCTGCTGCCTGCTATCACTGTGGCTCTTCTGCATTCTTTGGGTCAACTGTATTAGAATATTCACTATTTGCACTAATTCAAAACAAGAAAAACCTCTCCTCTCCTCCTTTCCTTTCCCCTCTCCTCTCCTCCTTTCCTTTCCCCTCTCCTCTCCTCCTTTCCTTTCCCC
>JAVJGI010000002.1:31293175-31493998 GCA_035590275.1 Ibycter americanus | reverse complement strand
CCCTACAAGCTTCAACACGTCTTTATTTTCTAACTGATCAATGTTCAGACTTTTATCCCCAAGACCTCGATCCACAAGAGTCTTCAGAACAGAGTGACTGGCAACTTTGCAAACCTTATTTTCTTGTCACAGAAATGACCAATATTTGGAATCCTACCTATTTTAAAACACTGGGAATAATCCATATGCTTGTTAGCTTCTTTCGATCTTGAGATTCTCCCGGGGATGTGAACCAAACCAGGCATGTACATCCTATAGTGAATCTCTGAGGTTTTTGAAGGCATTACTGTCTTACCCAGCAGCATTGGCTTGTGTTAGTACAAAGTTAATGCAGACAGACTTTAACTCATAAGATTTATCCTGAGGTGCTCCTGCAACTTCAGCCTCTTTTCAGGCTGTGTAGTCTCTTTGTGTCAGTGCCAGAAGAGTGATAGTAGTAATAGCAGCGGGCACCTCAGAAATGCAAGACAGACTCACAAATAAGCGCTCGTGCTAGAAAGTGTTTTGTTTGGTGGAAAGGGGAAGGTAATCAGTGTTTCCAATGAGCCCAATTTCCACTCTGGAAATCTGAATTTCACTCTGTGTCTTGCAGCCCATATTTTCTCAGTTAGAAACCTCTGTTTGGTTCTGTGTTACTGAACTTTGTGACATGAGAGCAATTAGAAGACACTTCACTGAGACAGAGGAAACAGTATGCTATCAAAACCTTTTTTTTTTTTTTAAAAAAAAGGAAAAGAACAATTTTCAATATTTAAGTGATTAGAACCTGTCATTTCATGTTGTTTGCAGGCTGACACAGATCACAGGACAAAGGAGCATACATGGAAATAGGATGAAAATTCAGAACAGATGTCAGGAAGCATTTTTCAAGCTGAACATGCACGGTGGCCAACCAGGTAAGGCAAAAGCATTTTCCCATTTAGGAAATAATTAGATGGCCCATCATACACAAAATGGCTTTCCCAATTTCCCTTTTCTCTAGTTTTCTTACATTCTTATTATATTCCAGCTGCTATTCACTTTTCTCTGAGTGGAAGCTTCATCATCATCCAGACATGAACCTAGTTCTTTTAGAAATGAATGAACTATTAACTGCTAAGTGATCAGCTACTTAGCTAGATATTTTCCTGTCGATATTATATCATCCTGTTATGCTGAAGGTCTAGCAATGCATACATTTTGAAGTTCAGAGCTTCTGAAAGTTTTTATCACAGTTGCAAAATTGAGTCTAGGAGAAAATCAGTGTGACAGAAAACATGCTGACTTTATTATCTTAGAGTCTGATTATTGTAAGTAATAAAAATGTCACACAAAAATTAATCTAGGAGATAACTTGGGGAAAAAACCAAATTAAAAACTAAAAATTAAATGGACAAATGCCCTCCCTGCATACCCCGCAAGATGAATCTGTTTCTGGAATCTTCACTTGAGTTGAGGCTTTGCTCCCAAATCTCATATAGCCTTTTTCTGTAATCTTGTTGCCGGTCTTTTATAACCTCATGCCTCATCTTTTGTGTTCATAGAATAGAATAATTTTTTTTTCAGGTGAATGAGTGTGAAACTGTAATTATTTTGGGCACTGACATATGACATTTCCAAATATCAGCCAGCACTAAGTTAATTTATTGTGCTTGTGATCACCGTTTTAGTAAAGTTTGGCCCATTACAAGTTCATATGTTAAAGCTATTTGAGAGTGATAGATCGATAATGCCCACTGAGGACAATGTTAAGACTCAGACCTAGAAACTGAAAGTCTTTGGTTTGTAATAGATTTTTCCAGCAACCATTAAGTGAGACCTTTAAAAGACTTGTTCGACAAATTGCTACAACAACAGGCCATGTTTCCAAGCTAATGATTTCCACCATGTCTGCCCCACCCCAAGCTCCCATAGTTTCAATGCTAAATGGTGTCACCAATAGTCTCTATTTAAAGCCATTTATGTGATGATTAAATAAAAGAACTTGATTTTCATATTTGTGGAAATTGCTCGGTGAGGTTGCTTCTGGCTTGCTCCTTAAATATGGATTCCAGCATTAGTAATAAAAATTGAAAATGTCTAATTAACAATGACCAATTTAGATGTATAATTATGGATATTTAAAAAAAGCCAGTGGTGCTGAAAGATAGTAGCTCTGAGCATTGTTCACTGAAGATGTTGTTCCAAAGAGAACGATCATTTCCATTTTTCAAGTAATTCAGCCTTCAATTGAACAAAATGCCCAAGGAAATAAAGCTAATTTTTAATGCTGTACGGTAGTAATGTCAGTCACAGCACAGAGCAAGTGTAATTTTGTTGATTTTGGAATTGGACAGGACTTGCTTAAGTTAAAGACCAGCTAGGGAGCTAAAATTTAAGGATGATACTCTGCCCTCATTTCTGGCTTTTTTTGCACTATAATCCTCTCAACACCACTTCATAGTGGACAGTGATGTGAATTAACACAGGAACACCAATCTTGAACTGGATTTTCATGACCTCTGCTCATGTATGTGACTCCCATACTCTGTTTTTCAGGATTAGATCTTTGGGGTGGTAAGTGAATAAAAGTGTTAACAACTCAAAAGTGGGTGTATACTGGTGTCAACAAACCTTCCCTGTCTAAAAAAATTAAGTCACTCCTTTTTATACGTATGAGGAAACATTGACTTAAAACTGAAGTTTTTCTGAAGTAGAAGAATCTTTGTGTGCTTGCATTTTCAGGAATTCAAAGGGGTGTGTGTGTGTGTATATATATGTATATAAAAATGAAAATATAGTCTATAATACCTTATGTGGTGTGTGTATATAATGTATGTAAAAGATACGTTTGGTGTAAGTATCTGTGAGCCCCTCTTCTGGATATAAGCTCTGTTCATTATGCCTTTTCTACTGGTGGAAGATTTAATGGTGCCCTTGTTCCTGAGGTCATAAACTACACTGACCACCATACAAAGGAAAAGGCCACTGTTTCATTCTTACATACTAAATATGTAGTATTAGATGTGAAGGAATATGAACAAATGTGTGCAAATAAAATAACTGAGTCCCACTGTCCTCTCGCATAAAATTTACGTGGAAGCCATCAAAATTCTGCCTAATGTGCTATGGATAAGGACAAATTCTGTATGCTGCATTGTTATGTGGCAGAAGAAATTCTTCATTGCAGAGTGGTTGTTCCACCGACAGTCTAACTGGGTCTGCAGCTGGTTTGGGGGTGGGGAGAACACTGGCTCATTTTTACTCTATTTTTCCTCCCTTGCTGCAGGTGTAACAGGGAAATGAAAGGACCACGCACACCCATACTAACTTAAAAATTGCTTTGCACTATCCTGAAGTTTTTAGGATTCTCATGCTACTGTAGAGAAAGCCTTATAGTTCTTTCACCTTCGCACTACTGAAGATACCCATTTCCTGCTGTCCTGCTTAACACTTTTCAACCTGTGCTGTCATACTCAAGGCTATTCTTTGCCTGCCTTGCGCAGTTTTGACATTATTAGCAGTAAGAGGCTTGAAGTAAGATTTAGCATTCCAGGTATTTGGATTAGAATGCCAGAAGTCATAATATGAATTTAGAATTATGCATTTTTATTTAAATTATTTATTTGCATTCCTTTCTATATGCTTTCTTCATTATGTGCTGGTTAATTGACTTCTTATGTGCAGGTTAATTGACTTTTGGTCGTGTTTGCAAGGCTTTTTCCATAACCATGAGGCTATGAACTTTGTGCTCTTCTGGGGAAAAAAAAAAAAAAAAAAAGGATTTTTGTGAAATGATGTGATTGAGAAACTGCATTTTAAAAGGAAGAGATTGGTGGAGTTCACCTTGATACGATATTAAGTGAAATAATTAGTCTAATTGAACTCTCCAGTTGACGGAGTCAGAAACATCACCAGTGAGCGCCATAATTCCATAGCAATATGGGCTGAATGGATCATTAGCAGGATCTAAGCAGTTGCGTTTTGAACACCTCCAGTTAGGCTGCAGTTTCTCTTTAGAAGCAGTGAAGATCCACCTAAAACTGAGATATGGCAGTGTTGTTTACAGAAATGAATTGAAAGCTGTATTTGCATATATTGTTTTCAATTAACAGCTTATATTTTCTCGGATAGGAATTCTTAGTGTTTTAACTTCTCTGATTCGGTCTGGGAGAAGTCCTTATTCTTAAACTAAAATAGTATGTCCAAGTCTTCCCTGTTGTCTTCACTGTGAATTCATGGCGCTACAGTCCAATGTAAGAAGGTTTCTGTTTAGTGGTCATTTTGGCATGCATATTTCTCAATGTCTCAATTTGACAAAAGTCTGTAAATCTCATGGAATAACTCTACAAGCAAGCCATATTAGTATTACAGTTAATGCAATATATCATGTGAAGTATTCCACAGGCACCAAGATACTGTAAAATCAAAGAACAAATTCGAAGAACCTTATCAAACCAAGTACCAAAAATATAGCTTAGTACTATAATTTGCAGTCACTAAGCAAGCAAGCCATTTCAAAACAATTTTCCTGTAATATTAGGGAAGACAAAATATCCCCTTAATATGGCTGTGTTTACCTTTAAGATAAAAAGTATATGGATTTACTCGTATAGCTAAGGTTAACCTTTTGGCTACCTGTTTATAGGAAAAGGGGTATTAATTTGGTAATAATCCGTACTGTAGAAGAAAACCCACTGCTGGGGTGAAGGGGCTTGGTGAGGGATAAAATGCATTGCATGCTGCAGGCGATTACAAGACCAACTGTTGACTCTTTCAGACCTTTCTTAGGTCTTTGACTAGTTAGAAAATGAGAGCTGCATGAAAATCCAGGTTCTGTCACAGGTAATTTTGTGGTATCGCAGGGAGTCTAGCATTTCAGTACCTTTCTTTTTTTTCCTCCAAGGGAATAGTAAGGTTAAATTTGTAAATGTATTTTCAAATTCTGAGAGGAAACCTGCTATGTATGTGCAAAGTATTATTAATAAGATCACTATATTGTGTCAATGGGAATAGTTGTGTTCTGGAAAACGGTTCCCATATCGTTATTAGCTATGACTATTCCAAGAGGAAATATTAAGTACAATACTACAAAATGGAGCTCTTTCGAGCATATTTTCTTTCTGTTTATGCACTACTGAAAGTAATAACTGACCCTCTTAAAAATATAAGGCATTATTTCCTTTTCAGTTTCCAGTGCTGAAAAAACTAACTATATTAAAAAAAAAAAAAAAAAAAGAAAAAAAGATTGTGTTGATCATTCCTCTTTCTTCCATATAATTTGTTAATGTATACAGCCATGGAGAATTTTAAGACATTCTTTTGATGCGATGTAAGAACAAATTATCTTAATTCAGTCCAATTTATACATGAGAATGACTGACTCAAAACAGTCCTGTGATCAATGTGGCAATGACTACCTTAAATACATTCACTGAATATTATCTCTACAGAAAATAGCCTTGTGGGATTGTTAGACAAGGGTTTTTTTAAAAAATTGATTTTAAAAGGTCAAAATTTTAAAATGATACTGTTTAAATGTAGTGTGAAGGTTTAAGTGCAAATCACTCTAAGGTAACTTTTTTTTTAAGAGCGGACTAATGCAGTATTATGTTTTATAGTGCAATAAAATTATGTGCTAAAATTATGCTCATAAATGCAGGCAAATGTAAACCAAGCTATTAGTTATGTTTTCTCAGATAAAAGTGATTAGCATAGCTATCAAACTCTTCTCCCATTTGAATAACAGAATTATGTCTGAAATCTAAGGCTTGTTTGCAAAAGCTGAGTCTTAAAAAGAAATGTAAATCCAGCTATCAATGTTGTATTTGAAAGCGAATGCAATGGTCTGCCCATCATCCTGCTAACAACTAAGAGCAGAGGAACATGACCCAAATTGCAGAAAACACATCAATGTGAAATGTGCCTGAAATACTATTTTAGAAGTCATTCTTAGCACTTTATCATAATCTCCTTACTGCTGATCAGACTTATTTAAAAACTATCATGGTTTGTTTAAACATAAGAGTGATGAAAGAGTCTTTTAGCAACAGTCACTGTGAGACAAAGTTTCATGTATAATTCATGAAGTATGTGGTCATCTACTAGCAAATTAATTTCCATCTGACAGCTATACTTTTGGTAGTGTCCTCTCAGGAAGGCACATGGTATATAATTAAAATCTGAACAGAACAAATTAAATTCTGATTACTTCATAAACAATTTCAAGGCCTGAATATTGTTACCTGTCTTTATAGAATCAAACCAGGATATTTTGACAATGTATATACAAATGGATATATTTTCTCAACCCTGTATCGCATTGTTTTCTAATGCCTAAGGGCTGTGGTTAAAATTGCTACTGGAAAATCCAACTGTGAAAAAACAATTAAAAAGCCAACCCCCACTTCTAACCTGCAAGGAGCAAATAAAAACTCTCTCTACCTGTAGGCGGCTTTCCTGTCATGCTAATGTTGATTGGTCACAGGCGACATTTAATACTTTAGATGCAAACCTCTGCTTAGACAGGTGCAGTGTTTCCTTTGCATCCTCCTTGCCTCCCTCCTTTATCCCCACAAATTTGGTTAATCGACATCATTTGAATTGTTTAATGGGCGTTTGCCACACCGATGAGAGAAAAACTATAGATGACCAACACCGGTGATCATATAGGATGTCTCCTTATGGTTTGCGATCAAAACTATTACAATAAAAGATAAACTATTAAATAAAATATTACAAAGGTTTCCAAGGAGTCATGGAATGAAGTATACTGCAGGGAAGTTTCACACAGGATCTTACTGAACAGGAATTTTGTAAAGATTTCTGCCATGTTTTGCACTTGCACGCAATGAGAGGTTTAGCTTGTGCTGGTGACTGCAGCGCCAAGTCGAGGACATGTTAGCGCAGCTGCAGTCTGTCACCACTTTCACTCTCCTTTGCCTATGTTACTTACATCAAGTTAGCAGAGATGCACTACCATGTCCTAAAATTTACCTTACCTAGCACAGGTCTTTTGCCTGTTGTTGTTGCAATGCTGGATGGACAGCTAGATTTCAGTTTTTTATATGAAGACATTTTCTGTATGTTGACACAACATAATTTATCAGTCAAATGTATTTCAGTTTATACCATCCCCCCATGATCTTTCTCTGGAGAAAACAACTGAAGGTGCAACATATACAAAATGTGTGGTAACAAATTCCTGTACTATGTAGCGATAGCAATAGTCTTTCAGTAATGCAGGGCAGGACAGTTTATTGAGAAAGAAAACGTCTTCAATTTAGAGAGAATTTGAAAAGATGACAAGAGTAAACCTAAAAGAATTCAGACAATAAATGTGTACACAGATATGGGTGGTGTATACAATGTTATAGCATTGATGCATATGAGTATTTCATGAAGATAAGACTAGTAAGTCAAACGAACTTAAAAACATGGAGCCTCAGGTAATGCAATAGATGTGTCTGCTGCACTGGCATTTATTAGTAGGTAAAGCAGTTGGTACTATCTGTTCACAGTCCCTGTGGTTTTAAGTAGTGAATGAACAGCTCTTCTCCTACACTCCCTACCACCACTTTTTTAGAAAGCTTTCCATGCCAAAAGATTGTACATCGGAAGATACCAGTAATACAATCCCTTTATCCTCTTCCGCTCCCTTTTGTGAGAAGCTCTACAGGGTAACATTTTGACTTTTCATTTAACCTCAGTAATAAGTATTCTGGCTTATGCATCTGCTCTTAGGTCAGGCTCTCCTTACTTGACTTCACTAAATAAATGAGATCTTGCTATGGCTATAATCACAAATTCATGATTAGAGATACAGTTTAGGGTATTAGGCAGGTTGTAGTTGATGAATAGAATCACAGAAAAACTTCAGTGGAAGGGACCTCCTGAGGTCAGCTGGTCTGCACCTTTCCACTCAAAGCAGGGATGATGGAAGTTAGATCATGGTAGTGCAGATCACACCCAGTCAACTTTCGAAGGAACAGTTACAAGGAAACTTGCCTGTCTTTGGATTTGTTTGTTTTTATGCCAATGGCAAAAGTATCTAAAATTAGCTGATGGCAGAATACTGGATTAGATAGCTCAGACAGTTCCTCCAGTTTGAATGCTGTGAAGAGGAAAATGATTTTGTAGTATCAGTACTGGGGTGTATACACTGGGTTGTATGACATTCTTTCCTTTTCACAGTTACATCACTAAGTTATTTTCTGATCTCAAATGGCAGGCTGATGATGGGACAGGGAAGAACAACAGAGTTCTGAAAATGTGGGGAAACATACAAAAAGAGTAATCAGAGCTGGCCAGAAACGGCATAAACTAAGCTCTAAGCTAAAGCAATAGGGAATCTGCCAATAACTGGAAAATACCCAGGTTTAGTAAGAGTAAAAAATGAGTGAAGACTGCTCGAGGGTGAGAACATCAGCACTGCGATTAATGGTGAGCAGTGGCAGCAGCTGCCACGTCAATACCGTAATAAGTTTGGAAATGTTTTAAGCATAAAAATTCCATGTGGTAAATTTGAGTTCATGCCATCCCATCTTCAATTTTGTAAGACCCACTGGACAACAATTATACCTAGTAAATTTTATCAGATGTCCAAAACGTGAGACATGATGTTACATGTGTTGAAAAATCTGTCATGCTGCACTGTCTGTTAAACACAAGCTGAAAGAACAGTATAAACTGCCAGTAAATATAAAACAAAATGAAAACGAACACTGCAGTGCATGACTTCCTGTGGGATTCGATATTAATCCCCACTTACGAGGAGTAGTCTGTACAACATATTTTCCCTAGGGGACTTGTGAGTTATCCAGCTAGTCCTTATTCAATGCATATGATTTGTATCCGGCAAGAAATCACACAGTTTTTTCAATCGGCTCCAAATATACCGTATTGATGATAAAGTCTGTGTTATTGGATTAAAAAAAAAAAAAAAATTATCCTTGGAAAGCAAGCTTAATGTGCGCATTCAATTATGCAGTCCTCAGCACTATAACTTTTAAACAAAGGTGCAGTTTTAAACAGCTGATTATCTTCTTTTTAAGGTCTGTTTGGATTCAGTCTCCTTTATGCATTCAGGAATTTCTTGTGCTGTTATTACCTATGTTTTTATTGGATACAAGTCACAGATTAGTTGTCCTTATCAGTTGTCTTTTTGCATCCTAGTGATGGATGTGCTGTCTGTGCTGGTTTTGAAGTCCCTTATTTTTACCATCTTAACACAGCTTTTCCAGATTCAGATTCTTCTGCCTGATATGTTCCTACTTCATTCCCTAGTGACAGCATCTGTATCTTTCCCATCCCATGGAAGAGAAAAATAAAAAGCTCAGAAGAAGGTAGTTTGCAGGATGCCATATTAAAGACACTGGCATAGCAGCTTCATCCTTTTTTTCAAGTCCAGGCACTGTTAGGTGACGACGAGATACTTAAAACTATGTTTGTTCCTCTTCTCTTTGAATAGAATGATATTTAATGGCAACTAAAACTAATTTACTTCTGTTGGTATGAATGCTGGAACTGCTGGATGGACCTTTAAGAAAAGAAACATTTCTGTCCCCTGTGAGCAGAACCAAGTGAAGTCCACTGTTCTAGTGGCTTCCTGCCATGGAGTAGATCAGACAGGCTTGGCTGAAACATTAGCTGGGGTTCAGTGCTTTCAAAAAAGTCCTGTGTTCATGAGATGAGAGAATGGCTTATGTTCACAATTAGATCATTTCCTAAGTTAAGCCTGGATGTACTACTACTAGATATTGCACATTTTTAGTTTGTGCAAAAATACCTCACTTGCTTTTCATGTTTTGAGAGTGGAACACAGAATTCCCAGATGTTACATATTTGTTACTTCTTGTAGTACCATGTATGTGGTACGTACGCAGCAAATATTCCAAAGACTAAATCTTGGCATGAGACTACTCGTATGGTAAGTATAGAAATTACATTGTTCAGACTTTTATTTTGAGAGTTCAGATTTGGTATGTTGCTGCTCATTTAAATACACATAAAGACATGGAAAGGATATAGGGATACTTCAATTTTTCCCAAAACAGTATTTCTTTAAGCAAGGTCTTCTTATGCAGCTGGCAGCTCTAGCTACAGTGACATGAGAACGCTTGCCATAAAGTCTTTCCTTGCTAATGAAACATGGGCTGAGTTTGTCCATTTATTTGAAATAAATTACAAATTTACATTTTTTTTACTGAACAGTTTTAACACAGTTAAGCGTAGGTAAGTGCTGAATGACTTCAGAAAGGTTGAATACCTCTGCCTTCTTGTGAACATAATAGTACTCAGGACCGCTCATGAATCTTTTGGGACTGTAGGGAATTTAGCAGTGTATTGCAGTTGTTAGGTGCTTAGTTATAGCCTCAGCTCTGAGAATAGCTTACTATGTGCTTGGGTGACTTGATCTGCATTATCGGTTAGTTTCTACATATATGTGTAGAATAATACTAGGTTTATGTTTTTGATTTATTGGGTAGGAGCATGGTTTCTTCTGTATGGGTTTCTACAGTGCTGGAAAGGGAATATTTTAATTTGGCAGCCTATGATTTTCTCATATTTGCTTTAAGGTGTGGGTTTTTGTTCTGTTCTTTGCATATCTCCTACAAGTGGCAGAAATTCAGATCCTGAAACTGGTGATTGCCCCAGTTCATTTAGGGAAGATGCCACAGAAGCTACAGGCCATTAATTTTACTTTCTAACTTGTTCGTAAGACTGAACTACTATAATAACTTTGTCTGTTAGCACTGTGGACTTCAGCTTCCTGTTTGCTGAGTCAGAAGAAGTACTATCTGCTTGGTCCTTTTTATTGCTGCATACAACAGTCAGTTCATAGTGATCTCAGTTACTTATTGTCCGTATCTTCCAAAAGAAACATGCGAAGACATTGAGATGATCCTGGCTTCCTATTGTTAAATAGGTCAGGTTGTTACTGGGGAGTAAAATCCACTTATATTATGCATCAGACTTTTATTAACTTGGGTAGACTATCAATTCAGTGTTAGGTCTGTAAAATGTTCCAAGCCTTTAGCAGTTCTGTAAACATAAAATTCTTAGTTGGCTCAGGAAACCCATAAATTTAGTAAAAATCAGGAAAGTATGTGTATGTCTACCAGTTGGGCTACTATTAGTTGGTGGGTTTGTTCCCTGACTGCTGGAAATAGTGTGTCATGAAATGATCTTTGTCTCTGTCCAGGCGCTCAACTCGTATATTACACTTTGTTGTAGAAACATCTCACTTTCTGTAAATTGTCTTTGTGTGTTTGATGAAGGTACAAGGACAAGGTGAGGAAGTAAAAGGAAAGGCATGTGCTGTCAATTCTGACTAGTAAACTCCTACTTGGGGTCTGGTTCCAAAACTGGAAATTTTGTTGCAGGTAATGAGTTAATCAGTGGCATCAGCAATGATATTTACTTTTCCAAGTATTTAGCTAAGAAACGTTTCTTGTATGTTATGCACTGCAGTCTTAGTCCTAAATACCTTTAAAACACTTAATTGCTCTGATGATTTAACAACCTATACAACAGTCTAAATGTCTAGAAAGAGAACCCATTTGTTCTCCACACACCATCTCTCTAATGAAATAGAAACTAGTAGATGGAAATTCTGAGAACATGAGATTCTTGCCAATATGAGGTTGGACTCATGCTGATGGTTAACTTGCTGAACACCAGGAACATAAGAAGTGCCAAGACTATTTCCTCTCTTTTACTGCATAGTAAAACTCCATCAGAAAATTCAAGGAGCACCTTTTGAATACTTAAAACTCTTTTGTGATCAACAGATAATCTTAGATGATCCAAAGGACTTTTCATCCTTATAGGTAGGGTTGCGAAGCATAAGTTGAAAAGGAGAATGACCTCTGTGGTATTGCTGTCTTAGATATGAAATTTAAGTTACTTAGAAGCATAAAAATTGTAGTGTGTTGTGGGTTTTTTTTTGTTTTTTTTTTTTTGGCACTCACTGATTCAACTACTAATGGGCAAGTTCAGTCTGTCTTACTGTAAGTTTCAAGAGCCTGAACTGTACTTAAAAATGAACTCAATATATGGTTCCCTAAGGTATGGCTATTGCCATAATCTCTCCTCACCCTATCAGTAGAAACCTGAGCTCAGTAAAGTGTTTATTGTACGTAAGCCACATAATAAACACTTGTATACGTGGGTGCTACCTAATGGACCCAAAATTAAGAAGCCATTATGGGTAACGGACTATAAAGTAGATAGCTCTTTACCTCTGCTGGGTCCCAGTGCATGCTGAAATTCTTAAGGCTGCAGAAAGAGTTGTCTGTTGGCACAGTTTTGTCAAAGTAATGCTGACCACTCTAGTGGAATCCTAACAAATTAGAATCATCTGGATGCACTGGCAGAAGCCAAATACAGCTTTTTCCAACAGAGCAACCAGACCACAACACTGGACCATGTGGGTGGCCTCACCCACTTACATATATGACACTTCTGGAAGCGAAAAGGCTATGAAATCACTAACTGATTTACCCTATGTGTAAAACAGCTAGTTTGTCTTGGTGACTTAACAGGCTATGACGAGCCATCCTTATGCCTAAGGTTCTCAAATTCAAGACAAGGAAAATTTGACAATTGCACAATTACTTTTCTTCATGTGCAGAGCTAAGCATTGGAAGACTTCACTTGCAAAGCACTTGGATAGAGGTTGTATATAGAGATGTTGGTCTGTGTACTACTTAATGACAAACTAGGGTACTTGAACTCTGTTTTCCAGAAAAGCCATTTTTATTTGTGTTCTAGGTACAAGTTATTTGAAGAATTAAGGTAATCAATTAGATACCCTGTGTACATTTTGCTTTGCAACTTTTCAAGTTGTGTAACTATCCCAGTCACAAAGACAGGAACAAAGCCATGTATCTTGTTTCTCATTCATATAAATACAGGCCTTTTAAATTTATGTTAAGATCACTGCAAACAGAATTTGTCCCACTGTCGTACTTTAATGCTTAAAATCTGAAGACAAAATACTTTAAAGAATACCTGAGAGTGAGCACGATTCTGTAGTTGACCAAGAGGAACACAAATTGGTCTCAGAATTCATTAGGGAGTTGACCCTGCCTGTTCCCTGAGCTATGACGGTTTGAATAAAATGGAAACTAGATCCTGCCAAACAAAAGCCTGTGGTCTCTGAATACCTCTAATGGGAAAGAATTAAATCCTTCACTGAATTTAGTAACAGATCTCTCATCGACTTCAACAGGGAATTGAGGGGGGGGGAACAGTGACAAGGTTTCACTAGGAGTATTTAGTATATGCTTTGAAGAATATATGAAGAGTAAGAGCATCACTTCATACTCAATGCTTTTAAAGGGCAATTGTTCAAGCAGAAACAAAATCTTGTAGGTGTTAAAAGCACTGGATAAAATTAAAAAGATATTTTGTCTTCGTGAGAAATTCTAACTTTGTTTATATTACAGTAACATGGAATGACTCCAGCAAGGTAAAGCAACCTGAAACCCACTGAGCATTCAGTAATACATAACGGTATACTTTTTCTTGTTCCTTGGCCCATCATAACATAAATCGCTACATGTGTGCTATCATTTCTGATCAAAAGTTCATCTAATGACCATGGATTTTATGGATGCTTGCATTAATGATTTGTTAGACCTTCGTTTGCATTTTTTGGCCTTTAAGAATTGATGTTTTCATGCATTTGTCCTGCAGCTGCAATACCATGCTTCTACTATTGGTATTTGCATGCAAAATGTGCAGCAAGAAATTGATGGATGACACATGCGCCCAATAACGGCAAGAAAAGGAGGTAAAAAAGTAGGATAAAACAAACTTCTCCACCCTAATAGGAGATTCAAATCATAACTGCCTCAGGAGAGAATTGTTTCCTCCTTCAGTAGCAGTCTGAATTCTTGATCGTAGCGCAGCCAAGACATAACCCCTGAAACACAGTGACTGAGCGTTGAACAGTGCTACATCTCTTTTATGAAAAACATTCTCTGAAAAGCTTGCATAAACAAGACGCACACATGTTGTACCAAACTATTTTTTGGCGCACTCACGGTATTTGTTGACTCATTTGGATTTTTGCATGTGTGTAACTCTTTAACTTCCACACTCCTTGCACTATAGGCAGGCTTTGATTTTCCTTTCTCAGTCATCTATGGTTCATGACTTTCCACATGGACCCTATACAGAAGTTATTTATACAGAAGTTATTGTTTCAATGGTTGCCATTAAAACATCAATGCATGATAGCTGTTCTTGCAGTATTTTTATAACTTTGTTAAAAGCTAAATAAGTTACTCTAAATTAGCGTTTGTCAAATCTTACTAGTGTTAGCAATGATAAAATTATGTGTTATGTTTTCAGTGCTGAGATTATGACTAGAATTAACATTGCAGCCCTTTATAGAATTAAAGCAGGAATTAGATTTCCTTGTTTTCCATTGGAAAATATGGCTACAGTTGTGAATATTTTGAGTGTTTTTAATGAAAGCATCATTTCTATATACAGTCAAATCTAACATCTCTCTTATTAACTATATGAGCTTTTTTCCTTTGCTCTTTTTTTTTTTTTTTTTTTTTTAAAGAACCCAAACACCCCCCCTCCCAAAACCCCAGTGTTTGCCAGATGTCAACAACAGCAGCAGACAAGTATTCAGGAAACCTAGAGCCAGTTCCCAGAAGTGCCAGTCATCTGATGTACAGCTTGGTCTAGTTCTTCTTGTGCTTATGGTTTCCTTGCTATCTTTTGCTTTCTTTGCCTTGCCAGTAAAACTTCTTCATAGTGGAGTTTCTTTCCATGATGTGTTCAGACAGTATGTATTATATATTGCAGCTGGGTCCCAACCTTCATTTGGGCCTCTAAGCTCTACTGCTGCAAGTCTTTGTTTCTCAAATGACTCTTCACGTGTATTTTCAGGAAAGGAAGAATACTGGTAATAAGCCTGTTGCCCCTCCATCGTTGCTGCTTTAAAAGTCCTTCTGGGAGCTGTTAGAAAAGTAGGCATAGACTATTTCAAGGAATTCCAAGTGCAGTAAGAAGCTCAATAAAGCCTTCCAGGATTAGATACCTATTGAAGAGGCATTTGGTGGAGGTGATGGTCTTCCAACCAATTGCTGAAGTCTGTTTTTAAGTACTAATTTGATTTTTTTGAAATTTTCCTATGACAAGCAGTTGCCTAATTTCAGGGTGCTGCTATGCTCACGCAGGAGTAGCCCATCACTTTGGTTCTGATCAGTAATAAAATGAGCACTTTATTTTCTTTCCACCCAGCTGTAAATATTTCATATCTAAGGCACAAAGATATATCCCATAGAATTTATTACGTATTTTAATATTTAGACTTCCTGCCTTGTATTCCAGGTGTGGCAGTTCAAGGTATTCAGCAGATTTAGTAGAGAAGTGCAAGGATAAAAGGATGTTTTCTTGGTTATGGCACAGGATTGTTGTCTTTTACCACAGCGTTTTCATCAAATCTCAATCAAGCTGTGCTTTTAAGGAGTCATTATTTGTCTGTCTTCTTTTTCAGGGGTCTAACTTGAGATATGGTGCTTTCATCTGCTGCAGTATGCATAGTTGCAAATGATTGAGTGATATATAGTGCTAAATAGTCTAAATCAGGTACTTTGAACCTTATATTTAAAACTGCAGTAGCGTAGATACCTTTAATCTCTGTGCTATAGTTTCTCATCTTTAAGGGCTGATCATATTCCTTCAGCTCATGGTGATGTATTAATATGAAACCCTGGAATACTGTAATGATAAGTATCACCAAAAGTCCACAGAGGAATTGATTTTATTTTATTTTTCTCCCCCCAAACAAGGCTTGGATAATACTTGATATAGTCAGAGACTATACATTGAACAAGGAGAAAAAAATCTGCTGCACCAATAACCCTTTGTGTTCTTTGATGTAGGATTCTGTAGAAAATTGAGAAGTTACATTTTAAGTACTGAGGTTGAATTAAGTTTATGCAGGCCACTTTCATTCATTCTTAACAGTTACTTAGAATACAATACACAAACAATATGAAAATCTTTACTTCCGATTATTATGTTCAGGAAGTAGTTAAATGTGTGTTTCTGAAGAAAGAGACCAAGTATATTTGAGATAATCTAGATTACTTGTTTGTAAAGATTGCTATTTCTGTTGCTATTTATATTTGTATGTTCAATTTGCCAGGAGGATGTATGTAAGCAGGAAATGTCAAAGTCTGAAATGGCAATTCCAAGTAACGATACTTTCTCTACTGTACTGCACTGTTGCTGATACATCTGAATGTCTGTTCAAATCTCTGTGGATTCAGTGATGCCTTAGGCAATCTTGTATCTCAAATACACCAGTCTGCCACACATGCAGACAAAACATTTGAGCACCTGCTCTAAATATCTCTTAGGCAGCAAGTTCATGATGCAGTGCCATACACTGTTGTGAGATTCAGCATGCTGAGTGTGAGAAGAGCTTAGAGCTTAACAACGCTGCACCTCATAGGCAATAAACACTGCAGAACAAATGGCCCGACTGAAGTGTCTGGGTAGGGCTTAGTGTCCTAGTCATGTGGCCCTACAGGTGACGTGACGGACTTTTTATCTGTCTTCCGTGTTTCCAGGGTAAACAGTGGTCCTAGATTCATTCCAGCAGTGGCCAGGAGAGAAAAGTTCCAATTCTGCTGACTTGTCGGTCCTAAACTTTTTCAAACAGGATGTTTAATGACATGAAGGTAAATCAGATTATGCATATGAAAATACTGTACAAGATGAAATTCATTTAGCTATTAATACATTTAGACAAAGTTCTGAAAGAGCTTTCAGCAAGGGGGAAGCAAAACTGTTTTAAAATTATGGAAGAGATTTTGTGAGAGTGAGCAACTGCTCATCAAAAGTATTTTGCTTTCTTGTTGCATTTTAAAAAACATAATTTACAGTCATTATTTGGCTTGTTTTGCATTGTTTTATATAACTAGCTTGTTGATATTCTTTTTGTATATAAACGTCTATGTGGGAAATATGAAGAATGTGAATCATGTAATGGCTGTCACTGCAGTCCAGAGTGAGTAGTCATTTGTGTACATGTACATTTTGACATCCTGCATAAAGAAATCAGAAACAAGTATTTGACCAATGTTCTTTACAAGCTAATACCTTGCTAGTTCCTGTTTTTCTGACCAGGTTAAGGAAATTTTATGGGTAGGAATGGATACGTGAAACTGAATTTAAAATAATTCTTCTTTTGTTCAACTTGAAAATAGAGACAGCACAATTTTGTTCTGTTATTACGTGAAAAAAATTGTCCTTTGCTCACACAGACCAAAGCAAACATTTTTCCATAGTATTTGAAAAGAACACTACAAATAGATGCTCTAGTACTGCTCCATATTTCACTGCTGGTGGCTTCATATCAGTTAATTGTAATGTCAGTAGAGCCATTTCCGACTGATTTACACCGGCAGAAGAGCAGACCCTTCTCTCTACAGCAATGTAAATATACCCAATACCTATGAAAAAGAATATTGCTCTGCTTCATCTAATAAATTGACATTAGATTTCAAAATTACAGTCCTGTTCCTGCAAGCTCTTCTCTTTCCTCTCTCTCATCTCCTCAGTCTATGAAGCAGCTCTTCAGAATAAGGGCCGAGACCTAGGCATTGGTGTGTGTTCCTGATGTGTCCAACACAGCTACTGCTTTCAAGAGTAGGTCAATGCCTCTTTAGATTCTTTCAATAGACTGCCCTAGGGATGCAAGTTTTTATTAGCTAAAGGCGGTTTTCTGAAGCACTTTGATTAAAATATGACTAAAGAGGTATTCTGGCAATGTTGCTTTTGTTTCTATTTAACCAGAAAAAAAAAAGGAAGGGAAAAAATGTTTTGCTGAATTGCATGACCTCATGGACCATATTTCACGTTCCTCATTGAAATGTGGTTAAAATAATCTTGTACTTAACTAGTTCCAAGTCTTCAAACAGCAACGTGTTTGGTTGTTTTTTGTTTCTGTTGTTTTTTTGGTGTTGGGGTTTCTTTTGGTGTTTTTTTTTTTTTTTTTTGTTTTACAAATGTCAACTTAAAAGATGGGCTATTTTGTTTCTTTGGCTCTATTTATCAAATACTTACATAGACAAAATGTTCACCATTAATTAACATGAGCACTGTAATTCATATAAAACAATTACAGCATTTAGAGTTTTTAGAGGAGCTACTATTGCTGCCTTAGCCCTTTTAAAAAATATACTCCCCAAAGGACAAAATGTGATCTATTAATATGCATGTATTATTACTTTTTTGTAACTCTAAGACTGCTGATGCCTGTGAATATGGAAGCATTTATAGGTTATAGACGGTCCGTTAGTTGACTTGCAGTTCTAAGTGCAGTATTTTCTAAAACCTAAAAAGCAGTATTAATTATCCTCTGTCTGTAGTAGAGCATATAATATATTTTCTTCTGGAGATTTCACATTTCCTGTGATCCTGCAATAGCAACACTTGAACTTGTTAGGTTATTTAGAATAATTGGCAACACAGGGATAAAAATTTCTGGTTGACTACTAATTGCACAAATTAATAAAAATAATTCATCTTACATCACTCTAGCCTTTAAGCAGCTTTCTTACTTTTTTGGAATCCAGCAGTTCTGAGATAATACATTCCCAGCAGCAGGAGTTTGCCCTCTTGTTACGTTGCAGTTGAAGGGTAGAATCTTTATGTGCAAAGGCTTGTACAAAGAAAAATTGAGCTAATTCAATAATGTGTACGTTCCTCCCAACTAAAATGAACTAATCTTAATTTATTTTCTATTCTATACTTTATTGAGCCTTATTCAAAAGTATCTTGTGTCCTAGCTGTTTAATGGGGTTGATATAAAAGGTTTGTTACACAGGTCTGGAACTGCAGGGAAATGATTGGCTCCTTTTAAACATATTAAGTGTAGTCAGTTTGCTTTTTATAAATGAAATAAAAGAACTACTTAAAAAATTTTCAATTCTTCTCCATGATCAGTCTATTGTCACATGCATTTGGCATTCATTATATGTTAGCCCCAGGCGCCTCCAGTCTTGTACTCAGGCCAGCAGTAATTTGGTTTATAGAGATCATATGGCAGGGAAACAGACCTTGAAAGACAGAACTCTAAGAAGCATATTTGATGAATTTCCTATGATTTGAGTCTGGGTTTATTCTTTCCTGTTGTGGAGCAGACACCCTACAGCACACGCGCTGAGGCCCGATGCGCCTGAGCAAGGGGCCAATTAAATGACAATATGCGCACTGTTTTTTCGCACATCTCGGGTTGCATTTCCTATCGGAGAAAGGGAAGAGATGGTGGGAGGGGGAGGAGAGGAAGAAAAAGGGGGGCCTTGTAAAGGATCCAAATATGGGCAGGAAACCACACAGAGTGAAGGTTGCCTTTGTCATTAACAATTAATGTAACCACAAACGCTGGAAAAAAATATGCTGCGGCTGCTAGTGGCAGTGGCGTAGCCAGCGCAGCGTGTCTCCTGTCTGCCCTTCTTCCCAGCAAGGCTGGCATCCTGGTGCAGCCAGCTCCAAGGCCTCTGCGGCTCTAGCAGGCGAACTAGCAACTATTTAACCCTTATACCTAGATGGGTCCGAATCCTTATCTGAGTGTGCCTAACAGGTTGTATAAGTGGCAGAAACGGATCTGAGAAATTTCCATAGTTGAATGTTTTTTTGGCATTAGCTCTTATCCTCTTGATCTGCAAGTTAAGAGTCCCTTGTGGCTTTATAGGCTACAGCGTGACCTAATGCTCTTGAATGACATGGGAGATGTTTGCATATAAGTCACTCTATGCTAAATTAGGCCTGAGCTAAGTGGGACTAAGCTGGTGAGGCTGGATTTGCTACGCTTTCTTATATTCAGCAACACTTTGGTCACTGGCACTGATGGAATGCCTTAAGTAGGGAGCTATGCACCACTATGAGTGAACAGATACAAATGCAGACCTAGGCAGGCAGTTAGACTTCCGACTCAGGGGTCCCTGGGTGCAGCCTTTACATCCAAGCAACAGCACAGACACACGGACATGTGCACACGTGTAGGGAAAATTTCACTCTGGGTTTTATTTCGTTTTAAGGTCTTAATTTCTTTGATGATGTCCAGAGGCTGTCCAGGTCCCTTTGTTGTTTTTTGGTTTTGGGGTTTTTTTTGATTGGTTTTAATTCCTTTTCCCCTCCTCACTTCTCCTTTCCTCTCTCTTTCCCTTCTCTTCTCCCAACCCCCACCTTTTTGTAGTAGTTTATAAATGCCACTTTTCATTAATGTGACCAAAATGTCATCAAGTAGTTTAATGCTCTTTAATGTCCTTGTATCGTTTACGTTTTTTGAACAGTGTGGAAATGAATCCCATCTGTGGGTTTGCTAACATCAAAAAAGTTTGACAGGCTATTTAGACGTGCTACTTCACATTGCATTAGCGTGTACAATGTCAGAGAGGCAGGAGCCAGAGTGAGGCCATACTGCGCCACCTCCCTCCTGACCCCTCCTATAACTGCTCAGAAAGTGACAGATCACTTACCTCAGAAAATCAAAGTCAATTGCGAAGTATCTTGGCCTGGACAGGAGCCCAGAGGCCCCAGGAAAAGTGTGAAGCCTAAATAAAAAAAGGCGAAATCATTCTGTAAAAAAAGAACACAAAGTCAAACCCGTCCTGTCTTCCTTGCGAGTGCCTAGAGATCCTTATAATATCAGCTGGGCAAATGGACATGTTCTAACATCATCTGATGGTTCATTTTTATTGGTAACAGCATATTTTGTTTTTCGTGTGGATGCTTTAATGCTTCCAAAGTCATCTGCTTAAATTGTTCAGGGTTTTTTTTTAATTTATTTATTTATTTTTGCATATTGGCCAACCAAAAAAATCTTGTTTCTAAAATAGATGATGCCGTGCCATCTTACTAAGGACCGTCCCCACCCTTGGAAAGGCTTATCATGCTCTTTTTTTCAACACTCAGACTTTTTGAGGTGATATTTAAAGCTTCTATGTACCAACTCTGCAATACCCTATGCAAGTTAATACTTATTAGGAAAGTATAATTTCATATTTTTTCAACTCGTATTTCTGTTAATGTCTCATAAAAAAGGCTTATGGATTTAACTTACTCTTTAGTATATGATGGGTATATTTTAAATCTCTCTGGCTTTGTGCCATGAGAGTGACGTGCCCCCCTTTTAAGGCATTTACTGTAAAAAGAAATGCAGCTTTTTATTTCAGGAAAACAAAAGCTTCTGTTCTTCCTGAGACACAGCAAACAGCAGAGAGTGCATTTTAACTGTTAATCATTATGGATAAATGGATAATAATTTTCACCTCTGAGTGCACTAGGATTTACTTGCCAGTTTTTTAAACCCTTCCCCCTAGTACATTTGCATACACAAATATAATTTAATTTTAAGTAGGAATGTAAATAAATAACCTTGTATAGTGGCATCAAGTTTTCAAAGCCAAGGTAATCTTTTATAAGCATGAAATAAAAATGCCTTTAAGGCAATTACTATAAGTGCACAAGTCCTTTAGTCTTTAACAGTTGGGTTTGTGTGAGGTAACATACAATTCTGTTGTTAGCTGTGTCACAGTGAAAGGGTAAAACACAAAGTATGGGAATGATAAATAATACACCTTATTTTACTCTTAAATGGGTAGGATTGTGATAATTTCACTAAAGGCAGGATGAAATTGGCACCATTTCATGCACTGATCTCAGCACTATTTACACAGTTAGGATCCAGACATGAAGGAGGAGACAATCAAGGTTATGTTTAAATTCATTTAGCAAACACATGCATTTGAGATGCAATTCTAATTGTTTGATCTTGTGGTTTTTAGGCTAAATGTGGATAAGCAGGTTGGACCCTCTTATACTTTTCAAATGAATATCAGGCAAAAGAAGCACGTGGATTTTCCTTAAACATTTCATAGGAGACAAGGAAAGAAACCCTGAAGTTTATTTTAGAAGCATTTTCCAAGTAGCAAAATCCAATTTTTTTACTCACGATGGCTTGCATTCTCTTTCCATTTTGAAATCTGAAACACAGTTTCAAGCCTGTTCAATCCAGGAAGAATAAACCGTGCAGTCACCAAGCTGTAGTTCTGTAAGAAAGCTGTGAGGCTTCCCTGAAAATGTAGTGGGCAAATTATGGGTGTGCTGTTAGAATGAGAATTTACGTTCTTTATACACACATGCACACACGCAAAACTCATGCATAGAGAGCAGATAGATTTCTCTGAAAAACTAACCCAACCATGAAGAAACCTCAAAAATTACCATTAGGCCAAAAAATTAAGCAAAGCCTCAGTGTAAGAGCTTAATCCCAGAGACGACGTTCTCAATCACAGTTAGAATCAATGAAGTGCTCATGTCTTTCCAAACGTGCTTTGGAGATTTTGGAATAATTTGGTTGGGTACTTGCAGCTATGTGGGGCACCGAATGCAAGGCCTGAAACAGCACGCTGCTCACTTCAAGCTATTTCTGATATCATACTGGGCCTCACTTGCCATTGCCTTGCTTTCTGTTGTTAATTACACCGCAGCTAGTGGATATGAAATAATATCCTCTTGAATACTGGGGCTGCTGGTGGTGTGTGCAGCCATTAATACTCATTAAAAGTAAGATCAGAAAGGAACCTTAAATATGTCCTTTGCTATGGGCTAGATTGACAGCTCCAGCCTCAAGGTTTGATTGATTATACCTAAACTGCTTGCTTTAAAAGTGAGCAGGCTTGGGGATGCCACAGTGTTCCTAGTCAATTCAGCTACTAGCCTACTGGCTGGAAGTCACTGCTGGAAGATTTTACTTCCTAATGCCTGAGCTGTGTCTCCCTTGATGAAATTGAAGCCTGTCATTTTTGTCCTATCCAGAGTGGACAAAGAGAAAACTTACTCCTCTCTGCTTTGGAGCTATCTTTTGCGTATATGAATATTGCCTTCATACTTCCCCTCAGCCATCTTTTGTCCAGGCTAAACAAGCCTAGTTCTTCCAGTCTTTCTTTAGAGAACGTGTTTTCCAGATCACTGCTGTTCTCCAGCAGGCCAGATGGAGGCTGCTTTCTGTTCAAACGTGATGCCCCAGCCCAGACACTGTATTCCAGTTGCGGCCGTAGCACAAAGTGAAGTGTACAAATTCTGTGTCTTCCTGATGATATTCCCCTTTATGCTTATTGCAGTGAACTGTGTTTTATTTGGGATTTTTTGTTTTCCACCCGAGCCATGGAACTGCTGACTAACATTCTGCTTGTGACCTATGACACCCACTCCTTTGAATCATTATTGGCAAAATTGGTCTTTCTCGGCTTTTTCCAATTGGAGTTTGGAACATTGGGCATTTGCAACTGATATGTTTATTTTTAGGTCATTTGATATCACTTTCATTCTGAACTCTAGTTCTGATGTCTGCAGCCTCTCCTCCTATTTAGGTGGCAGCTGCAAATTTAGTGTGTGCTAATTCATCATTAAGGTCATCAACTTTGCATTGTGTACAAAACTGCCTAGGTTTTACTTCTCTTTGTGATTTCCTAGAAAGCATCCTTAAATAGATTTTTTTATTATTATTATTATTTTTTCTTTGAGCACAGCACTTTCTCAGCTTGTACTGTGTTTGAGCCTTAGGTTAGCAGAGGTGATGTCTTAAGTTCTCAGACTACAGTGACAGTGAAAAAGAGCTGAGATGATCTCCGGTAGATAAACATGAAAATTTTCTGCTTATAAATTTAAAATGAAATGGGAACCTACTGGTCATAGGAAGCAACACAGATTAAGATAAGCCATTTACAAAGAAGCTACTCTGTAAAACCCAGGAGATAAGGTATTTGACTGCATTCCTCTTTGGATATGTAAAATTGAATTGTCTGAATCATAATTGCCATCAATTGCTAGCTATCTAGGCTATATATCTATGAAGAAAACAAAAGAGAAAAAGCTTCTACCAAAGTTGGAAAGAATTGCTTTTACCCCTGTGCAATATTTTAATGGAAATGAAGAAAAATAGTAGTGTTTGTAGCATTCTTAAACAGATAACTTGACTTTCTGTGATGAATGAGCTTGCTGAGAGTTGAATGTTTTAGAGAAAAAAATAAATTTACAAATGAAAACATTATTCTCATTTAAAAGTTTCTATTAAAAGTATTCAATAGGATGGTTATTTATTGAAAAGCATTCATTTTTGAAGAGAATATTTGTTTAATCAAAAGCTTCTCATTAGATGCCATAGAATGCCTGATTTTAAGCCCAGCTCTATTCTGTCAAAAATGAAAATGTGACGACAGCATGTCTCTTCTTCTTCCCCCCTAGGCTAACGACAGTAGTTTGTTCTGTAGCACAAACTAGAGCTGCTTCAGAATAGTTCATACAGGCAAATTAATCTGTACTGGATTAAGGGGCTGTTAACGGAGAAAGCTCTGGAAGTTCAGCAGCACTTTGCCTGTATCTCTGATATATGGCAAATTTTTGAGACTTCTGTGGCAGATGAAGAGGGACAGGAAAACCGTTTTAAACCCAGCTTTAATACTATCTTCTAGCAATATTTGAGATAGTACGGGGAAGTGGCAAGAAAATGGGCATAGTGTTCTCTCCATAGTCTTTGTTTCTGAGAATACAGACTACTCCTTTTTGTACCAACTGATGGGTTTTTAGGTGGGTCCTACATCTGCAGGGTACAGGTTTTTATACCTATAGTGAGTATTTTCATCTAACATAGTGAAACACTCTCATCTAAAGACTTTTCTGATATGTTTGGGGAACCTGTAACAGGTATCTTGTTACAGAAAACTAATGAGGCAAAATAATTCTATTTCGTTGTTTTCCCTGTGTAATAGTGAATGTTTTTTTGATAGAGCTACAGCTATCATCTCCATTTTTCACTTGCTAGCCTGCTACTGGTTTTTTCTTTTCTTTTTCTTTTTTTTGTGCCACAGCACCTAACCTGATGATTTATTTCATTTTCATACAGTTAGCAAAATATTGTGCTAGGTGTGATTGCCCAGTAAAGTATAATAACAATGAGGTTGTGTAAATTAACTGTAACCCTAGAATGATCAGGATTTATTATGTGAATAAAGAGGTCAGCAACTGCCAGCCTGACCTTAATTCTTTGACCAATATTACTTGATGAAAAGCCTTGGTTATAAAGCTAGTTAGAAGGCTAATGTGGCTGTAGTTACAACAAGGACATGACGGGGAGAGCTTGGAGGGTATGTGAAGCAAATCCAAATATGCAGCTCTGTCAGCTGCTGTTCCTGCCACTTCAGCATTGAAAAAAAAAAAATTCAAAGAAAACCTGCACCTGCTTTCCAGTGTTGCACGTAAAGTTTCAATGTTGCTCCTATTTTGCCAGTTTTTTAAAAAATTAATTACTGTCATATATCCCTATTAAGATGTTTCCTTGACTGAGATAATATCGGGTCAGGCTTGGATGTTATTTGCAGTACACTTCAAATTTCTGGAAAATAAAATACAAATTAAACAATCAGTGAAGCAGGAGACAGTTGGGGGTATGAAAGGAGTGGTAAAAGACAGAGAAAGAGGAACATCTCAGGTATCAAAAAACTTTGTGTGACTGGGTGCAGTGAAGAACGTCTCCTATCCCAATGAACCTCCACTGATTTAGCCTGAATCTCTATTTTGCATCATATCAGGTACAGCTTTTGCCCTTTGGTGGGCTTAAAACAGTCTGCTGTATCTGTGGGGACTTTTAACAGAATACTTATTTAAAATAGTTGATCCTTCATGCTTAATGAGAGATTACTGTCTTTTCACTCCAGTAATATTCTGAGGACTCACTATATTATCACAATCTAAAAGAAGCAATCTTGAAGGAAGACTCTCTCTTCCTTACTAGGACACTAAAGCTGGTAGTAAATCTAGATTTTTTAAGTTACTTGTATTTTGTATATTTGGGACAGCAGATAATCTTTTCTTTATGTGATGACATAAGAAACGTATAAACTTGTCACATTCATTGTAACAATAACGCATCTTTCATATCATTTTATACTTTAAAATATTTATCGTGTTTGATTTAAACAAATTGATCTGTTATGTGACCCTGTCATGACACTTACATGACAGAGGTAAGATGGGACACGTATGAATGGTGCTTGAAACCCATTAAAAAAAAATATTTTTTTTTTTTTGCAAGTAAGACACAAAAGAAACATGGACCTAAGCGAGGTTATGTAGAACAGTAAGTCCAGTCCCTCCCCTGTATCCCTCAGCTGCATATAGATGGGTGGTAAGCATTTAGTCCGGAAAGGTCCATACAAGCATTGACTGTGCACCCCTTGCATGGTCACAAAAATGCTTCTTAGTGCTCTACCAAATATTTGAGACTTACAGTAAAAGATCAAAAGATTTTGTTATACATATATGTATGTGCACATGCACTATGAAAAGAAAGTAGACCATAAATATTTCTATAAACATCTCTGATGTATGCGTTCTTTACAGTTGCAGGAGATTGTTTAGCCAAAATTTCACAATGTTCACAGGAAGAACCTGGTACATAAAAAGAAGCAGAGAAATGTAACATTTTAGCTGTATTTGTTTTATATAAAGGTCTCACAACACAAAGTTATTGTAACTCCGTAGATTCTTAAATGATCCTGACCACTGTAGTATCAAGGCTCATAGCCATCCCAAGTGGACACAAAGCTGCTGAAACTCAGCATATATTGCTGGAATACTTATTAAAGAGGCAACTTTTAGGCCAGCTGGCAAATACCTCATTCTGATGAAAGTATAAACACCTGTGACATTTTAGGAAAATGTAGTACTATTTAGGAAGTTCAACAGTATCTTAAAGGGAATTAGATTCATACTGAAAGGTGCTCTTGAAGTCTTAAAATGCGTTCGTTCTTATTTTGAGTTATATGCTCTAATAAAGCTGTCAGCATTTTGGCTTCCCTTTTCGGCAAAACTTTAAGGATCCCTGTGAACTGGTTTGAATTCATTTTGGATTGTAGATTCTCACTCAATCCCAGCAGGGGTAGTAGACTGATTCATAACATACACCTTAGCTGGAGTCTCCTATTCCTATTTGGACTTGTCAGTTTACCTGAATAGTTTTCTTTCTTGTAAAATGCCATAAAAAGTCACTTGATTTACTGAATTCTTGACAGGATTCCATGGTTGGTATTAGATTTCCTCTCTAAAATACAAATGTAGTTGTAAAATTGACTATAGCAGAAGTTGGTTATTCTGAACAGAAATGTCTGAGGCATGAAAAGAGCACCAGGAAATCCACCCCTGAAGCTCACAGCATTTGATCCGAACTGTACTTTGGGTAAGAGGCAGTATGCCTTTTCCCTCTTCTTCTCTGCTTGAGACCCACTGGCTATTCATTCATCTTGAAATCAATGCCAAAAATCCCAATGACTTCAACAAAAACCTGGCTGGCCCATATTTTATAAAAGAAGGTAACGTGCCTAGCAGAAACTTGGCCAAGTTCTCTATGCTTTAGTGAAGTAAAATTTCCACTAATGAAATGGGTCCTTCCTCCTGAAGCCGATAAATCCAAACAACATGGCAAATCTCTGTGCTTTCAAGGTCTCAGATGTCTTTTTGTCTTCTCCTTCATTTGTGGCTATTTCCAATGGATAAGGCTGTCTCTGAAACTCAGTGATTTATTTCATTTTAGACCACAGCATTTCTCTTTCCCTTAGCGCTGTGACTGTACAACATGATAGCATTTCAATAGGCTTTCCTCTTTCCATGGTTTCTTTTTTTAAGAGGAAAAAAAAAGGAAGAGGCTATGCATGCTTGTATTATAGAAATAGTTATGGCTGCGTTATTGAAACCGTAATTTTACTAGCCTTGTGCAACCAAAATGTTCACACCGCTCTAAAAACGTACAGAGATATACATCTGCCTTTGAGTTTAACTGCTTGGAAAACTTTGGAATAAATACGAGGGTTCCCCCTGCTTCAGGAGCAATGATGTGAGTGCTGTTACAGTACTAGTTTTGTTTCAATACAAGACCTGTACTGTAAGCCTTTGGTGGCTGAAAGGTAAATTACATTCATGCAAAACAAAACTGATGAACTACTGAAAGCTGTAGCTGCTGAAATAAATTCCTGTGTGCTAAATTTATGGGAACTATGCACTGTGTACACCACAGTACATTCACTTGCAGATTCAACTTTCAAACGACTTTCATTACCACAATAAGTAGCAATATTGTGAGAACAAGGTCCACCAGTGAGGAGTAGAAAGGCATGATTTTGTTGTTGGAAGTACTGATGCTCATCTGCATATATTAAACCTTGTGTGGATCAAGGAGCATTGCTTGTGTATTTACTTTCCTTTACCTTTCGTTACTGACATAGAGGTAGTAGCAGGGCCTAAAGGCACAATTTAAGAAGCACCCTACTGTATTAACAGACTTGATCTTGAAGTTTAGGGCCTCCGGAGCCAAGCTTTCCTCCTACATGCTGGCTTTGCTTTGTCATTTATGAACATACTTATTTCCTCAACTGCAGCGTCTCCTGTTTATATTCTGTATGTTTCTTCTTATTACAGTGACCAGTTTACTGAGGGAGACCGAAAAAGAGGAGGCTAAAGAATGGGTAATGTCTTCCTTTCTTTGTATAACCTTCTGCAGTGTAGATAACTTTGATATTGGGATAGCAGAACAGGAAGATGGTAATTTTATGTTTTCTCAAGGTTTGTGCTAAACTGGGTAACTGTCGAGCATAAAATTGTTCAGTATGATGCTCAACTGTGTTCGTTGTACTTCTCACAGCAAATAATAGGAAAGACAGCAAGTGTTGGTCTTCCAGATCATAGCCATTTAATACAGTTGTCTCACATGCCACTTCTTATTTATTGTTCTAAAAGCAGTGAGTCCTTAAGAGCTTACAGACATAGTAATGGTTGAGATGTAATTGTTAAAGAGCAGGTACTTCAGACATGACTTTCTGCATAATTGAAAAAATATAGACTACAGGACAGCCAAGACAAGCTTAAATTTGAATCTAACTTGTTACACAGAAGTTCTCCTTACCAATGGACACCCATTAAGTGAACACAATCGTTCTTAGTAACACTGTCAGCCCACAAAACCACAAAGGATTTATATCTTTATTATTTTTAAAGTTTAATGACAAATCCTTTCCCTTCTTCACATTAAAAAATAAAGGCTGTGCTGGAGTCCCATTAAGGGACTGCTTTAGAGCCTGGTACTCTGAGGCACTTACATTGTTTAAATTTTAATTTCTAGTCTGAAATTTTTATTTAAAACAGTACTTACAAACAAAACAAAACAAGTTCCTTATAGTCTTTGGCTTCTACTCTTGCAAAATTTTCTAAGCTTTTACCTGTCCCAGTGAATTCTCTGCCAACTCCCAAAGGCATGTTTTCCCTTCTTTTGGCCTTCCCTAGTCAGTGCTACAGTACTGTGGGAAAACACTCTACTTAATGCCTTCCCATGATATTTTGACAAGGAATAGAACATATGGAAAGACATAAGACTGCATTCACCTTTGGTGTAATGCCATGGAAGGCAGTTCAAATGGCAGTCAATGAGATAATATCACAGATAAGTTTCACGCAACACTTTTTTTGGGGAAATTTCTGACACGGACGCAAAGTTGGGAGAAGGGACTATAAACCAGTACTTTATTCTGAGTCTCCACCTCTCTTCTGTCTGCAAAGTATGATTTTTGTCATAATTAGAAATTATTTGGAAAGTAATCTTTTGGTCTGTGGTTTACTCATTGCAAATACCTAGCCTGTAGAAATCGATATTTAAGCTGTTTTGAGTAAAGAAATGGGTCAGACATTACAATTCTGTTTCCTAATCAGAAGCAAAACATCTCAGAATTCAGTTTTTATGTGAATAAGATGCTGCTAAATTTGAAGTTCTGTGAATGCACTATTGCATATCAGCATAAGGGTGCCTTAAACACTTCCATTAATTCTAGTGTTCGTTGGATCAAACTCCGAATTCCATGAGTAGGTGAACATTCCTGTTCCTTGACAAGCCTGCTAGAATATTCATGAAAGTCTGACCAATTGAACATGAACAAAGCCAAAATAAAATTAGAAAGAAAAAAAATCCCTCCTTTCAGAATTTACATCTTGAATGGCTGTGGCAGCAAAAGCATATTTATTATCCTCATCTTCATTGTGCAAAGCTCCCTGAAATCAGAGTTAGATTTACACTGCACAACTCAACAGTTAAACACAAATTTAATTTTAATTTACTGCTCAAGATGAGTTTAGCTGAGTGAGATGAGAGCCCATATGACCTAGCAAAGAACCAGATGCATCTCTCTTGATTCCTATTCAGATACCTTAATGAAATCTAGCTCAGATTATAGCACTCTTCGTCTACAGATCTCAAGCCGCTAGGGCAGCTGTGGCTAATTTCTGTAGTTGGGTGGAGAGCTGTATTACATGTGCAGCATTGTCCAGAGAATTCTGTGCTAGATTTCAGCATCTCCGGATTACTACCCTCTCTCTCATTTTGCAATAGAAGCACTCTGAGAAGACAGACAACAGACATTTCCATTGCTCTCTGCTTGCACACCTCTTCCTTATTCCTGGTGCCCAATGGGGTGCTGTGACTGAGAAAAATAAGTCAGATAGTTTTAAAATATTTCAAATGAAACATGAACCTGCATTATTTCCCTCTGTTCTTACACAGGAGATTCTCTAGGCTCAGGACTTGTAAAACTACTGTACTTAAGAAACAAATACTGTCACTTCTTTGCAAAGTCTTGCTCATTCCTTTTGTTGGTTCAATGTCCTCCAGAGTTTTGATGACTAACACTTTAAAAAAAACCACTAAATCCCAAAACACCAAGGACAAAAAAAGGTGCCTGGATTAGAGAGACCAGGTTAGGTTTGAAGTCTGCAGATGGCTGCCCTGTGTATCTTATTCTATTCTATGACATTGTTGAATACAAATAGGATAAGACTTCTTAGTGCACTGGTATTGCTGTTCAACTTTAATGGAGTCTATGGAGTCCATTTTTTTTGCTTCTCATCAGAAACACCTTATTGTCTAACACTTAGAAACTAGATTATTTTTCACAGGCACTGTGCTGTTCAGAAACAGGGCTCTAAGGAATGCTGTAGACATACAGTTATATTAATGTCAACAAGAGTGAAAATTAGCAAATGAATACATACATTCCCAGAGAAACCTGTTTATTATTTCTCTTTTATGTGTTCAGGGCTAACTGTTGGATGCCTCAGCATAAACGTGCAACTATCAATGAGTACTCAGCACTTGTAACTGCAGAGAAGTAACTCCTTGTATTTGTTTCCTTGAGCGGGCCAGTGACAGGTATGTCCTTGAGTTTTGTATGTGGAAGGTGAGTAGGTTCAGTGAAAGACTGAGCTGGAATTGTCTGGGAATGAGATGAGCCCATGGGCAGCACAGTGCTTTCATCCTGTGCATCGCCACATTATGACAGTGAGTATCACTTTGTAATATTTCATCACTTCCTATCTATAATGGAATACTTCCATATGAATGGATTATTTTGAAATTAGCCATGTATTCTTTCTGCTCTAAATCAAAATATGCCTATGGTATAATACTAAAACCATGAAAGCTGTGGGAAAGACTGCTGATGCTCTTAAAAAAGGACTGACACAAAACTTCATTTTAAAAAAGGTGTGGAAGTAAATGACGTGCCTTGCTAGGATTCTTTACACTCTTCTCCTGTCCCAATAGAAATGGCAGCGCTATGAACTATTCACTAATGACCTCAGTAGTCAGAATTTCTCATCTGTCTCCTGCTGAAACAAGTCGAGGGCTTAGGGTTTAAATGGAATACACGAGAAAGTAAGAATTTGTCCTCCTACCTTCTCCTTTCTTAAAAGAACTTTGTAGAAGAAAGGGACAGTAGAAAAAGCTGTTGAGGGTTCAATGCCTTGTGCTCTTCTGAACAAAGTCAGCAGCCTAGGTTTCCTTAATGCCTTTTCCATATATGATATTTGCACTTTCCCAGTGTTTGTTCTTTCAAGGATGGATATATCATGAAAGCTCTATGAATTTTACTCTGTAATAAGCCTCTAAAAAATAATCGTGATAGCTTTAGCTGTCTTTAAAAAACAGTATGTTTATCATTTACAGTACAGTTTAACTATTCATTGACTTCTGACAAACTATAGTGTAAGTCAATATACCATCCATATTGAGGGGAAAGACATTGATAACTAAGGAACTGTGCTAATGCAGACCACCAATTCAGAAGATCTATTGGAAATTAACAGAAATATGAACAGTGATAATTTATGTTATTACATCTTGTTGCCATCTCAGGACTATACTGTTGTCTATTTTCAGCACATAGATGTTCCAGAAATATAATTTGTGATGCACTACTCTCCACTGACCTGTATCCTCTGCTTCTGTTCGCTTTAATTGGCACTTACAGGTTTGGGCCCTTAAAACTGGCACAAGAATGAATTAATGTGATGTGTTTTAATCTTCTGGTCTTATCAGTTTAATTACAAGAATAAATTAATTTTGAATATTTTTCAATCCTTAAAAAAAACTTTAAGAACCAAAAAAGGGTGATCATTCCATTCTCATTACATCTCCAAGATTGCCATGAGAAATAAAATAATTAATATCTATGCTTATTCTTTATCATTAGTCTTTGTCCTAAGAATGGATTAATGAGAATATTCAATGAGAATCAGAACATCCTTGCATTCACTTCTGTGAAAACTCATTCTTGTGTCAAAGACTGTAATGAGGACTGATAGAAGCATACAATTAATTCACAGCAACCTTAAGGTTGTAGTGAGAAAATAGTACATCATTCCAGACTGATGACCAAGGTCAGAATAAGAGAAGATGAAGAATGAATACAAGAAGATTGAAGTAAGAGCATTTTAAGTCTGCATTATAAAGCCTTTGTTTGACAGTGTATCATTTTAAAATCCACATTAGTTTTTATTGACTACAGTTTTGATTGCATTAGTGGTCTTTTTTCACATCTCCTTCCCAGATGTTTCTTCAGAACTAAGCAATTACCTATCAAACTGATTTCCTCCATCTCTCCTAAGTAAGAGGTTGGCAAGAAACAAAAGAAGATGAAACTACTTTTTCTGTTCCACAGCAGAGGCTAAGAAGTAAGAACACTGTGGAACAAAATGACCTGTAGAGAAACTTCCTTCCTATCTATGGGTTTGAAACAAACATAATCTGGTTTTGGCCCAGTATATGTTTCTTAGGTATTCTTTGCTGCAGTGATTAAAGCATATAGAACTGATAGGGGTGCTCATTTTCTGAACTGTTCACAGCAGAAAGTAAAAGACAGCAGCTCATGCAAATATGGAGTGCTTGGGTGGGCAAAGCCATGAGAAGGAAGAGACACTAACACAGGAAGACAAGAAGATTGCACAGCTGATTAGTTCGGTGGTTTTGTTAGACCTTGTGTCATGTGTGTTGTGGGTATTATTTCTCATCAGTGCCCTTGCAGTTGTGTGTTGCTGGCTTTGAATGACAGTTACCGATATAAAGTAACGTATAGTAGCAAGAAATTAAATGAGCACATCTCCTTGAAAAATGTTTAAAATGGGTGCTTTGCTTTTGATTAATAATTAATGTTGCTTAGTTTCTGTAGGCTTAAAGGAATTATTACAGCAGCATGCCTGCTTCATTCTATTTCAGGTGGTGTCAGGTTCTCCATTATTAAGCCCTGTATTTTTCGTTTGTTTGGTAACGTGGCTAGAAAAATGGATTCCAGACGTGAACTTGCCAGGAAAAGATCTCAGCTTAGCAGACACTTAAAAAAATTATTTTAATTTTTAAATAGCTCAGCTATTTGATGGTTAGCAGAGGAATGGAAGCCTGGGATAACTCTTCACAGAGAGAGCACTAGTGGTCCAAGCATGGCCTTCTCACAGGATGCTATGCTTTATGCTGTTTATTTCTTGTCACAGAAATGCTGCTAGAAGATAAGCAGAGAAAGTTGCAGTGAGAAGCCTGACAAAGAAGGAGAGACTTCATACCGTTAATGAATACCTGGTTCAGTATTACAATAAAGCAATTCTTACTGTAGCTCTTCTTTACAGCTCCTGGTCAGAGCTGAACTTAAATTGAGGTAGAAGGTATATACAGAGGGAAAAAAATACACACTGGGGAAAGAAAACATTCTTAGTGCTGTAGTGGCAAAACATGGGCCATCACTAAGGAATGTGGCATCCAGTGAGAGGATAAGAGGCAGTGAGCACAAACTGAAATACAAGAAATACTAATTAAATGTAAGAAAAAATGGTCTGACTGTGAGGGTGGTCAGACACTGGCCCAGGTTGCCTAGGGAGGTTATGGAGTCTTTACCCTTGGAGAAATTCAAAGCCCAACTGGACATGGTCTTGGGCAACCTGCTGTAGCTGACCCTGCTTTGAGCAGGGGAATTGGACTGAAGACTCTGCAGAGGTGCCATTCAACCTCTGCTATTCTGTGCTTCTGTGAATACTACTACTACTAAATGGATCTGGAACCAAATTAGACTTTGGTGCTTTTCTTCTCAACTTTCTGTTGCTTTCTGCCTAGTGGAACAGCCTGAGTGAGGGTAAAGCTGTCTGTGTCTCAGCGGATGGTTATGCCTGTATATCTGGTTGTGAAGACAGCCCTCCTGTTAACTGTGTTAACTATGCAAGTAAGATAGAGAACTTTTCCGTTTCATATGTTTCAGGCTGTCTTTGAGAAGCTGAAGTTAGGCCTTTTTTTTTTTTTTTTTTTTTTTTTTAAACTGGCGTTAACCTTGGTGGGTTTTTTTGGTGTTTTGGGGTGTTTGTTTTTTTTTTTTTTTTTTTCCCCTTCACAGTGTTCACAGTGATTCCTAGTGGGATCTGTCCTTCAAGTGAGAAGGAGGAATAAAGAGGCGGCAAGCATTTCACAAAGGTACTGGCAAGGCAGTTTGGAGATTTTCTGCACTTCTGTTCCTGTAACAAATCCCAAAGGGATGCGGTGTATCAGAGGTGTAACAAGCAGCGGGACAGGAGGAGTCGGCTCAGTTTTGAATCCTACTGCCAGAACTGTTTATGCCCTGTCAGTGGCTAAAATGCAGAAATAACCCTAAAAACAGAGACGAGCTATGAGCTGAGTAAGTAAGATTCCAGAGGGTTGTGGTTTAATGCAGTCTTTACTGAAGCAGTGTTCTTCATACCATTAACTGCAGAAGTGCCTATTCTTTTATGTCATTCCAGGTACCAAGGAGCTGCCATCACACACAGCCACCATTCACCATGACGGCAGCTTGCTGAAGAGTATTTTCTTTTCCCAGCATTAAACAAGGCCTGCTTAGCCAGTGATGTTAGAGGGGCTTACATCTTTGCGTTTCACCAGCAGCTTGATAATTCTGAACCATTAACTTTACAAAGATCTCTCTCTTGACAGAAGCCTAGAATGGAAACCTTATGAAGAACTCCATTTGATGTAAGACCTGCAAGGAATACTACTATGCCAGAGAAATTTAAGAAACCAAACTCTTTGCTTAGGATATCAGCAAAGAAAATGTGTAGTGATAAATTAGTCATCTCATATTGGTTTATTCTTTGACAGCAGACCCCTTGGGGGTGAGGTGGGAAGCAGAGAGACCATGTGAGGGAGACCAGCCTGCATTCAAAGGCTTGAGACTTTTTTACTACCTCAGTAGATTAAGAGAAGGGCGTGAATCATGGTGTCAGTGCAATAAGTGAAGCAGATAGCTCAGGCTGTCGAAAATCCCACCTCTGTAACAGTATTTACTGACAGAGAAGAGCAGATGGAAACAGTCCCTGTGCAATCCTTTGTCACAGGGCCTCCCTCGCTTGCCCAGCTGCAAGTGTTCAGAATCTCCTGCAGCCAGCTAGTAGCTCTTAACATTTATTCAGCCATCTTATACAGCAGGAGCTCATGAAGGCTCCTGGGAGGTAAGACACCTGTCAGAGCATCCTCAGGGCACTGAGAGTTGGTTAGGTCCCCAAAGATATATAGTGTTATGATGTCTAAACCCCTCTTTTGCTTCCCCTCTGTGCCTGTCTCTAGTGCAGAAACACGAGCCTTTGAAAGTTGGACCCCAGTTGTAGGAATAAACCCAAACCACAGCCCAAGATGGCCTTTGAAAACTGCAAGTTCCTTAGACCACAAAAGAACTGATGAGTACATCTTGACACAACCTCCTTTTGATTTCTTCACTTACATTTTAAAAATAAAACTACTGGTAACACCTAAGTGAAGAATATTAGGTAAAACCTAACTCCTTTCTCCTCTTCCTTCCCCCCCCTTCCCCTTTTTAAATTCTGGAGTAACACATATGGAGACAGCGGTGCAAGTGAGGTTTTGTGTGTGTCTGTGTGTGTGCATTAAACTGATACATTTAATTAATGAAGACACCTTGGGGCTCAAGCCTCATGTTGAAATCACAGTATAAAAAATTAAATGCATGTGTAATGCGTGTGAATGGTTGCCACTGAAAGGCAGTGAAGGAGCCAGTGAAATATCAGCTGCACTCCTACTTAAGAAATAATTTTAAAAATTACTGTGATGATACAGTGTCTTAGCACTATGCCTGGCAAAAGCAAAGCTATGTAGTATTTTTTAACAGTGAGGTACACAGTACAAGCTTCTTACTGTTTTGCTTGTATGTTGTTGAAGTGAGAACTGTTTCATTGTGTGCTTGTGCAGCATTTAGCACAAAGAACACAAGAAAGTATTTGAGGCATCTGTGCTCTACTTTAAGACACATACAATTGTGAATAGTAATTGACAAGCCTAAAACCAGATACATTTAATAAGGTAATCACAGAGAATCACAAATTTAACTTAGGATTGTAACTTTTCTTTTACTGTAACACAGTTCTTTCAGGTACTTTGCCAACTTGGAGAATTCCTGTCACACTTAGGATCCAAGCTCTTTATGCAATGCAAGGACTGACTTAAGTACCAAAGAGTAAAATTCATAAAGAATGACACTTCCTTGTGGTATTCCCATGCATATGACTGGGAGCAGTGAGTCCGAATGCACGTGTTAGTTTCACATTGTTTAAAAATTCTTCGCGTCATATTTGCAAGTGACATCCCAGGCATTTCTGACAGAAATGTGGATATCTGAAAAGTGGGCTAAGGAAACATAGCACTGAATGCCAGTATCTGTTCCAGTGCCCTTCTGGGAACAGACTTATTAAAGAAAAAGAAAAACTCATTTTGTGGAAGGAAATACATTGTCTACTGCCAGTGTTACTAAGAATAAAACTTGAATTGTTGTTTTCAGGTTTTGTTTCAGTTTAATATATTCTTCAGTTAGTGGTATTCTGGTGAATGTGATTAAAATCTTGCCTCCTAAAAGAGCACATGGGTGAATAGTAACTGAAACCAAAGTTTTTGGAAGTCTGAATGTTCATATAGTTGAATAGTTTGGCACAATCTCCAGCGTGAACACACATGAAAATACTAGTTAATACTATCAAAATGTGAGATTTTGCTGTTTGTTTTTATTTATAGATCCTGCCTGTTCTGCAGCTGTTCCTTATTATACAAGCTGACTAGAAGCTGAAGTATAAACATGAGGAAGAACAGAATAGTAGTACTATCTTAACCTGCTCATTTGATTTTCCAAGTTCCATATATCAACCCTTGCAGTAAGTATATGTCTTCTAGTACAAATCCAGTCCAAGAGCAGTTCAAGGTAACACGAGTCCTATTAATAGATGCAGCAGGCTGATGTTAGTCACAGAAGTCATAAACCATCAGGCTTCTGTTATTCCTGACTGTGGTCTTATTGTATGTTAAAACCAACCCAAAACCTTAAATATAAATATTTCCAAATCTACAAATACAGTATTGCTGAAGGGGGGTGGGGAGGGGAAGAGATGGTCGGTTTGGCACAGAGGTTCTTGGAGAATAAAAATTTCTAGTGAGAAATTATTACATGCTAACTATTCTTGTTGTGAAGGTTTTTGCATGGGATTTTAAAGGGCAGAACTTCCCACCTATCTTATCTTGTGCTATAAAACGCCATAGCTCTAGATGGGAATTGTTTTGTCCACAAGACCGACAGCTGGACCACACAAGTGTTGATCCTTATTAGATGAAAACAAAACCTACGAGAATTGTTACCCATGAAGTGCCATTATTTCTTGTCACCCTGATAGTGCATCAGCACCAATTCCTCAGCTAATTGAGCCATGCCACCTAGGTGAGAACTATCCTGTTCTTCATGTGCACCTGTTCAACACCCACATGATGTATAGAACTTACTTGAGCTTTTCAAGTAAATGATCAGAAACTTTTGCCTGGGGGAAGTGGGGGAGGGGATAAGAAGGGTGAGGACAGCTTGAATATTTCTTCAGCACAGTCTGCAATGTGCAAGTCTGTGGTCTGCAAGACAATACCTGGTTCAATATTCTAAAAAGCTAGATGGGGAATAATTTTCTTCATTAAATTAGGGTCCTCTTAGACTAGTGGTTTATGAAATATGGAGGAAAATGTCTGTATCTTCACAGCTATCACATAAGCTTGGGGTGGGTTCTCCAAATGAACTGTTTCTAAAATGATACAATTCTGGTTCTTACTTAGCAAATCCTCTTCAAAACCACTATCAATATCAATCAAAGAGCACTCAAATCAAAATGAAAGCAATCTTAGTTTGTGGTTCTGGGATGTCCATTGTAATTCAAGTACTGGACTGTTTGGTATTTTTTTTTCAGACAGAGTGTGTCATGCTGAGTGGTGTTTGGAAAGACAATCTAGGAAGTGTCTTACTGAGCTTCAGTCTGCATTGGGCAAAATGGATTTCTTACATTATGCAAAATGGCTTGCTAAGGGGATAGACACTGAAACTCTAAAATTTGTCCCCTTTTGGAAAGGCAACATCAAGCTGTGGATTCCAAAAATGTTGGGGAAAAAAATAATGGACAAAGAGGTGGGGGAAGTCTTTATCATTCTGAAAAGAAAGAAAATTAGTCATGGCTAATAACATTTGCAGCAATACCTAGAGAACCGACTGAGGGTGAGAGTCCATAATTCTGTACACTGTTTGTACACAGAGTAAGAGACAGTTCCTGCTCAAATACACTAGAATAAGCAGAGAATAACACAAAAGGAGATAATGAAACACTGTGTTATTAGTCCAGATTTTAGGGCTAGAAATCTCTCAACAGATTGTATATCAGACCTGGGAACTTAACCCAGCCCAGTGCCTCAATTCCAGGGTCAGCTGCCCTGATTTTAAGAGAAAGAATTGTATGGGCAACCTTCTAGAGCTTCAAGTAAGTATCAGATTATAATTCCAGTTTTAAATTTCTTATTCAAACCAAACCCCAAATTCAAACCTCTTGAGTGTCTCTCAGCACTGTTAATGCACCCGTCAGTACATATTCCAAACAGCACGTGTATTCAACAGACAATAGTGATTGTTGTGGTGGGTGGCAAAATACGCAGTGGGTTGCAGTAGCAGGGATTATATCCTGTATCTTTTTAATATAATACATGGCTCGTATTTCAAAAACTGTTTATAATTAGGGTATAAAATATGACTTTGATTAATATTTGCATCCAATGTAATGCCTTCATTTGTTCCATAGTTTCATTTGAAACAATTGTATGCAAAAGATTCTGATGTTATGTCAGCTGAAGCTTAACAACTGTTATTATTGATTTTAGACTTGATGGAAACTTCTCAGCAGTTTACAATATTTAGTTAAGATATTTGAAGAGACCTAAAGTATTATTATAAAGAAGCAAAGCTAGGTTTGGCAAAGAGCCTTTCTTTTGTCTCTGAAACTTTCTGCAGTAAATTTAGAACAGAAGAGCATTTCTCTGGAGTAAAAATATATGTATTGCTGGCTACAAGTGTATGTTTGCTGCTTCACAATTTTAGAATTAGATGACGGACTTATTTAGTAGACATTGGATAGTAAAAAGTAAAACCCTTAATTTAAAACATTCCACATTACCACATTCCAAGAAAAACATGGACCGGTGAACAAAACCAGCAGTATTGTAATAAGAAAACAACTAGGTGCATTTTTTCCAAAACCTAAACCCAGAAATCTAAATGTATGAGTTACTGGCTAAAAATGCCATTTTCATGTCTAGTTTCTTCATGAACTGAAAAAAACAACCTAGACTTGAGAAAATTAAAAAATAAGATCTAAGACTCCAGGTCAAGCTTTAGAGCACAGTTCTAACTTTATAATCATCTTTTCTTAATCTTCACGTTGCCCTTTTAAATTAAAAATGTGCTTTTTTCTTTGCAAGAGATTTATCATTACAGCATTTTTTTTTTTTAATGTAAAGGTAAGACACCTTTGGTAATTTTTAAAAAGAATTATGATAATTACTGTGACCAAAGGATTTCTATCATATTCTGTGCACTGGCTTTGTTATCTAATCTCGGAAAGGGATCACTTTTGACATAAGCTACAGGAGAAAACTGCTGACATGTAATAGGAGCCCCATTTCAGCAGGCTACATATGCCCCTGATTGCTTGGCATCCATTTCTGATTACTATCAATTTCTGAGCGTTGATCTGACTGTTCAGAGGCTCATACCTACACTCAGCTTGCTAACATTCCAGCCCAGCTTTCTACAACATCAGCTTAATTTGAGTTTTACTGAATCGTTAACTGTAATAACACTTGGAAGTGAGAATGGAAGATTGTGGGAAGTTCAAAGGGAGAGAAAACTTGAGCCAGATTCTTGAATCCCTGCTCTTACAAAGAGTGCTAAAGCTGCTTTACTTTGACTTTCTAAAAGGTTTTGCAGAGAGAATCTGTACCTGTGCAAGAAGGTACAGATGAGAGGAAGGCAGGATGGACATAACTTCAGAGATACTTGTTCAAATTAAAGGAAGACCCTGAAAAATGGAAAAAAAATACTATAGGAAGGTAGGGCATGTACAGGCCAGATGTTGGAAATCTGAGGTGCACTTTTCTCCTCCTGGACATCACTGTGCTGCCTGGTGTAGTTTACATTCTGTTGAACATTTAAGAAAAGATTTGTGATCAGAGAGAAGACTGATCAAAGCAGTTGATGACTGTGTGGATGACAGGCATGTATGCTGAGAGAAGAAAGGATGTAGGAGTCAGGGACATTGCTGCATCTACAAGGCTCTGTGCTACTGTTGTGCCTTTGGGAGGAGTATGTTCTCTTCTCCTAAACTTCTGCAGCAAAATTGTGCTCAAGTGACTTAGGACTTTTGTCCTACAGAAGTCCATGCTTCTAAATAAACAAATCATCAGCTGCTTTCTGAAGAGCAACTTCTCTTATGCCTAATCCATGTGGAGGAAATAGAACAAGAGGATTGGAATGCTAGTCACTTGTTGGTACATCTGTATGATGCTATTTGTACGTGCTGATCTCTGATATTTCACAGCCACTTCCCTGTGTTCCAGATTTCATATTTAGTTATCTTCCAATAGCACACAATATCTCATGAGGGCAGAAGTTTATTTTTAAATATAATTAGTTTTGATGGGGTGAGGGCAAAGGGGACTCCTGGATCCTGGACTTGCTCAGCTGTTTGAGCTCTTGCTGTTTGTGGATAGTCCAGTATTAATCAGAAGGATGCTGCACGTAAAATAGAATAATTTTTGTGGTTACATCTTTTATCTCCCTTTTGAAAGCTAGGCAAAAGGCAGCCTCTTAACTATGCTCAGTGCTTTGTACAACTCCATGACGGACCAGAAAATAGCACCAAAACGTGGTGTGTCAAATGCATCTCCCTTAGGAGGTTCGGTGTGACCGCTCCATTATGTGCGCTGACCTTCACTGCCTGAAGGACACCAAGTTTTATTCTTGAATCTGTTTCTTTCGACCTCTGCCTTGCCCATTTTGCTTTGATACACATTATAAATACAGCTGCCATAAACAGCTGTTTAAATAACTAGTATGGATTATTTTGTTGTACTTGCTGTGATGTGCAGAGGGAATATAGCGCTTTAATACATGATTAGAAGTACATTAATCGAATTATAGCCCTTCAAAGTTAAGAAATATGGTTTGATGAATGATATCTTCATATTTAGAAAATATGGGATCAGATTCCAACTTAGCTGTAATATTACATATTACTTATGTAATAACGGGATGAATCACTTAACAGTCACTACTTGACCTGATAAAACCATTGTATGAGTTAAACTGATGCTTCTAAACTGCTCTGGAACCTCCACAGCATATTGCCAGTATTCAAAGTAGTCTTAACTGAAAAATCTTCACCTGAACATCTACAGAGGCACACTGCTTACTCTGCAGCACTGGACTGTAATGCCATAGTGGCAGTACTGTGAGCTTCTCTGTTGCAGCTTACTTTTGGGAACAAATGTAACATTTGTTCAACAAGGCAGTTGACGATATGAAAAGTAGGTGACATCTACTGTGATGCGTAATAGTGATACCTCTTGGAGTCTGAGTTTCTAAACTGGGTGCCTAAAGTCTTGAAGAGTTTTAAACAACTTGGTATCTAAGTCCATATATACACTAGGGTTATTTTCACCATGCAGAACCAAAGACTGGCAGGCAAAAAGGAAGTGTCAATTCATACTTACAGGTTTACTGAATTATTTATTGTCTTTACGCAAAGTTTGCTCTTCTAACCTTTACTCTCTTCTTATTTTTTGTGTCTGTTTTCACCTTAATTTATATGTGCTCTGTCTTCCCTTTTCATTTTCCTTGCATTGACTTCTGAGAAGATGGAACATGTAGAATTTCAGTTTGAATCAACATTTTTAATATCTGATGTTCAGTTGTTTGAAATTAGGCAAAACTTGTTACAACCAAAAAGTGGAAGCATCTTCAAATCAACAGATGCAGAGGTTATTGTTATAAGGACTGCATAAGGACTGCATCTGTAGCTGATATCCTCCTAAGTGATATGATTTTTCCAGGCAGTTGCTAGGAAAACCGAAATGTACAGCACACTCGCTAAAAGGCTTAAGGTGTTGTGCAGTATAAAAACATTTTTAAATATGTTACAGACTAGAAGACTAACCTCTAAAGAGAAAAAGAAATTGCATCCATGAGGTCCAAATAAGGGGAATGCCTACATAAGAAAAATTGTAAAAAAGTAATAAGTGTGAAGCCAATAAAATACATTTCTTGTTGTGGCCTAAGAAACACTTATGCTTATTGTATTACAATTGAATAAAACAAGAAACTGGGTTATTGTCTGAATGACAAATCCTTTGTGAGGCACTGAAACTCACTGCACATTATTCCTGTTTCCCCACACATAACTGCGCTATGATTTTACGAGTTACAAGCAAAATGTGCACCTCAAGTCATGCACTCTTAAAAAAACCAGCAATATAATCTATTTAGAGAAGGCCTGAAGCATTTTCAGAACAAGTGCATCATTTTTAAAGTTTTTCCATGGGGAATTACTTATAAAAATATGTATCTTTTGGGATTTGTACCAGGATATTTCTTAGTTATTGCTGACATGCCCCCCATAACACCATGAGCTTCCTCAAAGGGCAGGAAAAGAGAATCAGTCTCCCTTAATCACCAAGTATAAACCAAATAAATTTAGCAACTACCTCATGCTACTGAGGCAACGAATTGATGCATTCATAGTTCCCCAATGACTTAAATGCATAAAAACTAACTGGGAAAAAAAGTACTACATGTTGCCAGGATGAAATCTCAACTTTTTTTTTAGGGCACCTTTTAGAGCTACCCACTGGAAACCTGCAAGTCACGTGTGACCAAAGATTGTCTAGTCAGTCAGCAGAATCATTTGGACTGTAGAGGTAGCTAAAGTGAATTGGAGGTGTAGTAAATGAAACCTGCAAGGAATCACGATAGGGGTCCAGTCCTGCACCTATTTAATACCTAGAATAGCATTTAAAAACAGGAGTTATCTTACTGTTTTGGGCAGGACTATTAAAAATAAAGAATAAAACCTATGGAGTTTCACAGGTAATTAGTAGAGACCATTCATTCAGGGTGCTTGATAGCATCTTCAGCATAAGAGTACAACTCCCCTGAGCAGCCAACCTATGCTAAATCAAGTATAACATGCAATTTTGGTCTATACAAGTATTTTTCTACTCTTTATCCTCATCCATTGATTTGTGTTGACTGTTTCAGGTTTGAATGAACTCAATAGAGGTTTTCTAGCGTGACTCTACATTCTTATACATTTATGCAATGATAGCTTTGTGGTGTCCCGGTGGGCACTGAGGTTACATTGTGCTGTTTGCTTTATATTTTTTAAAAAGACAAAGCCACCCCAGGTAGTCCCTTGCTATTTAAACTGTAGTTGGCTATGAGAGGAAAGAAATATAACCATGTGCTTCACATATTATGTATCAAAGCCATCCATCAACACCAGTTCACTTGAATCTTGTCTCAGATTGAAGTCTTCTGTTTTGCAGAAGAGGACTTGAAACCAGATGAGTTTTATGACAAATGTTTCTCACAATGTAAGATGTAACCCTCGTGGATTTATTTAGTATTTTACTCTGAGGAATGTTTAGGTTCTTACAGGACTGGGCACTTATTTCCAACTGACTTTATTTAAAGTTATGAGTCTTTCTAAAGTTAATCTAAAGTTAAGAGGTCCAATGACCCTTGCACATAGGGCTTTACTACGGAGGGAGACAAAGTTACCATCAAATTGCACACGAGCCTTCACAGTTCCATATACTAGTAGGAAATCCTTTCTGTGCTTTTACTTCTGTGACTATTTCCTAGTGATCATGGTGAAAATTTAAAGGAATAAAAAAATTTTGTGTCTTTTATGTATGTACCTATACAGAGACGTGTAAAAAAATATAATCAGTGTGGTTATATTCATCCGGGATTATTTTATCTAGTGATTTACTTTAAATAATATATTTTTAAATTTTAATTATCCAGTGCTTTAGCAAAGAGAATAAGGAGGTGGAATGAGAGCCGTGTCCAGCTGTAATCTCTAACTTTTGCAGGTCAAATTTATTAGTCTGTTATATGGATATAAGCAGACTGAGACACCATAAACAACTTCTGTATGCATTTGACCCTTCTCCTTTTGACTTACCAGCCTTTAGGAGTTGTCTAAATACTGGAGGGTTTTTTTTCAGGTATATTTTAATGTTCTTTGGAATGGACTTGAAAGATGTTTAGGGCTAGCTCCACAAAAATATGTGTATCTATCTAATTTACTGTTTCAGCTTCAAAACTCTTCTAAATCCCTGTTCAGATGTCTGCTCATCCTAGAGTCAAATAAGGTTCACAGCTACCAGATTATTGTCCAGTACAGTTCCTTAACACATACTGTTAAAAAGTATTTAAGACCAGACAAAACAAAACCCTAAGAAACCTCCCTCAGGTCTCTGTTTCTTTCGTTTAGAAGGTAAATAAGATGTAGGTGTTTACAATGTTTAGCACTGACAGGCTTTTTATTGCTACCTAACTTGGTCTCCGTAAACACAGTACATGGGAGGAAGGTGCCCTTGTGATTCTGGGTATTTGTCTGATGTGGTAAGCTTCTAAATAACTTTGCACACCTGTGCCTCGATAGTTTGCCTCTGGGGATCTTGAAGGATGTAAAAGCACCACTATCAGAGAATGCAGACATGACAGTACAGTTCTGCTCAGATTGCATAATAGGTTGATTGCAGGTCTAGGGGGTGAATTTTGGAAGTTTGACTTCTAGTTTTCTTATTCAAGCAATGTGTGTACTGTTTAACATATGTATGAGGGAATAATACATAGTAAAGGCAAACCATAATAATATTTTAAAGTTCTTTACAGAAAAGAAAAGACCCTTGTCAAGTCTGGAAAATGTGATCTTTCATTCCTTTCTTGCTGTTCATTAAAGAAGCAACAACTTGCAACTGCAAATGTAATTCAAACCCCTTCTAAAACAAGAACAAAGACAAAAGTAGATGAGGTGGTTATCTAAGTTCAAGTTGTTTCTATTGAAGCACAAAAGATTTTTGTGCCTTACAAAAAAGATTACTTACAACTCTTCTTACTCAGAAGATTTACCAACTTTTGAAACTTTATCAAAATATTGTCGTTGCAGACATCACTGATGTCAAAAGCCTGCACTGTCTTCAGAGTAATTTGAATAAAGACAACTGACATCTATTACCGAATGCACACTTCTGTAGCATATTTATAAAGGCTCCTTGACTCTGAAATCAAACAGCAGCTGCTCAGCAACTAGGCCCCGAATCAGCTAGACTGCAGTGACAATCATGCCTTGTCTTATTTTAACAGACAAGTACAACCATCACCCACACGAACAGTACAGCAAGATAAATGAACCATTCTTGCAAACCACCCACATCCAACATAATCCTTACACATTCTTGAGGTAGAGGAAGAAAAAAGCATTGGTGCTATTCCGTATTTATGATCGTATTTGTATGTTAAGCCATCCATTCTAACAAACTGAAATGCTTATTTTTCTGACGACTGCCTGCATGATCTTCAGTGCTACCTATTTTTGTCTGATCTTTTTGTAAATTTACTTTCCTAAAACTTAATCTCCTACTTGATATCTTGATTTGATAAACTCTTTGTTCGCTCCAGTTGTATCTTACTTTTCTTTCAAGTACATGTATTTTTGACTGAACAACCTTGCTATATGTTGTCATGAAACAGACCAAACTGTCCCCAAGGGGGACAGCTGCCTGCATTCTAGGAATCCTAAGCAGCAGCCTTAGACAAGAATTCTCATTTCTTTAAGGAATTTGGTTCTCCCCCCCCTCCCCCCCCCCCTTTTTTTTTTCTAAAAAAAGAACACCCTATGTAAATATATTTAAGCGAACAAATAATCTTACAATCCCAAAAAGGTCCCAGGTTTTATGCTACTGTTTCATATCTCACAAGGGTGTTAGGCCCACTGCCAATGCTAATCCATTCCATATTAGAAATCTAAAACCTCTCAGATGTATTAGGCAGCCTACCAGCGCTCAGCCGTTCTGTGCTGGAACTTGGCTTAACTCCTGATAGTCAGCCCCTTGCATTTCTTCAGTGGGGAAAAGGCTGGGGTTTTTTAAGAACTTGTCATTGGTGACTGCTGAGAATTTCGGTGACAGTGGTTTCATTAAAGCAGTTGCTGAAGCTGTATTGTTGCCATCTTGCCTGTAGTGGTCACTACTAAAAAACTGAAAGCTTTAAGCCACCGATTCAGAACATCATATATTTGCCAGCATATACCACAGTTATTTCCTTTTCTGAGTGTGTGGAAACAGACAGACATAACTGATAACAGTTAGCAAATGTCATATGCTGTATTATGTGCAGAGAAGCTCCTGATAATTAATGAGTAGTCCAGAGGTACTGGTGTTCTTTGCATTGTTGTTAGTTTGAAACACTTCATCAGCTGTTTGGTTTTTTAATCTGTCTTTTGAAGCGTTGATAATAGTGTTACAACACCACCAACATACACAGTAAGCAATGATTTTTTGGTTTTTTTGAAGCTTGTAGACACAAAAGGAAAAGTAGCACCTACTGATTTATATAGAAGAAGTAAACATTCCATTTGAAAATACAAATGGATGCTAACAAACATTAACCAGTCCCTGGGTCTAATACCCCTGTTTCACCTATTCTTGCTTTAAATTGGCTGCAACACAAAAAAAGATTTTATTTAAACAGGAACATCATGGTCCTAAAGTGTGAAAACACTAAAGCAAGCTATTCAAAGGGCTAGAAGCAATTTCAGAGATGTTTTTCCCTAAAACCCCCTTAATGCCAGAGGTGCACATTTCACCCTCTACATCATCAGCCAAACAGCTTGAAAAGCAGTTGCCATTTTTAGATAATTAATACTCTAAATCAATTCGTGTTTGTTTTTATCTAGGTGTCCATTACGCAATCTGTTGCTGTTACCCAACACAACAGCTGGGTATAATTTGCTTGTGGCTTATCTGGCAGTTTACAGGCATAGAATTTAAACTTACATATACTTCAAAGGTGTTGGGAAATAGTTAACGTGAAAGTAACCCCTTCAGTAGAAAGTGCTGTTTTGTCTGAGTTGTGTTGTACATTTTGCACCCTTTTTTACCCAATCCGTGAGCCTCTAACCACTGCTGCTAACCTGTATCATTCATAGGGTAGCAAAATGCCATCAGATGATATTCACAGTATTTACCCAGCTAACAGTTTAATGGGATAGTGTGGAGATTTTGGGAAGACTCTACACAGACAGCATGTAATACTGACCAAACACCTGATGTGCCAGTCCTGCTCTTTCGTGGGGGCTGATGGTGCCCAACTACACTGAGCAGTGTAATTGCTTTCAGTTGTGTAGTGTCTTTTACTAAATGCTAAAAACGTTACTTGTGTGCTTCACAATGACAGCACTATTTTACTGTGACAGCTGTTTAATTTTAAAAGATTTGTACGTGTTTTGCAGGGTGGACCAGTAAAATAAGTTTTGTTTACCCCAAGCAATGGCTGGCTGAAAAATGAAGCAGTCCAGTACTGCTATTGGTTATATGGCATTGCATGGGTGTTCTTAAAAAAAGGGATTTGGCTGACACAGCTGTAGAGCCTTAAACCAAAAAGTCCCAAGAATGACTTAATTTAGGTCAAAATGAGGAAACGCTGTTAGGTGCTGCGCTGCTTAAAGGAATTCGCTGTGTCCATTTTAAGACTGAGATCAGGAGTGGTACATGGGGAGCTGACTGGTGAACAGGTATCAAAGTCTGCCCAAGTCCTCCTGTAAATCTGGTCTGAAGAGTCTGTGCTATAAGTAGAAGGCATAACAAAGCGCTCTGACAGCCTTGAAAGCACTAGGAGAGGACTGTAACAATAGTGACGAAAAGCAAGTGCTTTACATTTGTGGTCCATATACCTGATCCCATGTGGATGTGCTGCACCCTGGAACTGACCATACAAGTGATGCTGTTAACAAACAACTTCAACACACACAGAATGTAACGTGCTGCTGGTTGGCACATTCGTGTCTGACATGAAGTGCAGCATTGTTGGCCAGAAAGCCTGATTGCCATTTGATGTTTTGAGGGCCCAGGCTCAAAAGACAAAGAGGAAGACTGGCCCATAACTTCTAATCAGAAATGACGGAAAAAGAGCTGTCCCATTCAAGGTAAAAGAGTTAAAAGTTAATTCAAAAGAAATACCCTGCATTTATGAATATTGTTAAATAAATATACCAAAATATTAGTAAAGCACACTTTGAAACCAAACTCGTGTATGAAATTAAAAATGTTTGTATTTAAAAGTTGCTTTAAAATATTTGTTTTGTAAAATACTTTTCTTAAAAAAGGAATATGGCATATAAACACAAACATATATATACACACATCTGCACACGCATACTTCCCAAACCCGTAAGATGTCTGTTTGAAAGATGTCAGTTCTTTCAGTGACTTAAAGTTTCTTCAAGGCAGAAAACTATGGAAGATACAGTATAGCTGAACATCTGTCTTGTCATGTAGGCAGATATTAGGATTAAATTAACTAGAAATGAATAGAATGATATATGACAGGGTGCAGATGTCCCAGCCACAGTGTGATAATTTCATTGCAAAACTATGTAATGAATTCCATACATTACAGAAACACAAATATACCACTTTAGGTAATTGTGATGAAAAGGTATAATATGGAATGGATAAACAGATGGTGTACCCAAAGGCATTTTTCGTTTACTGTTGCTCTTTAGTCATTTTGAAATTACTTTATTTGGTTACTGTACGTCTATTATTACATCCTTTCTTTTTAATTTTTTTTCTCTTAGCTCTTCTGAATCTGGATTGCATGAGGAGCATTAAGGACCATTTTGCATGTCTGCTCCTGATAGATTGGTTAGCTCCTATTTTCTTTTGTAAACTCTACATTGCTGTGCTACATCTAAAGCCAACATTTCCGTGACTTCAGAACAAATTGGATTGATTCTAGAAGTGTTTTGGCTTTATGTAGTTTCTAAATTGGCACATGCTGCATCTGTGCTACTTGAATTAGCAGAACTGTTCATATTTTACCACAGATTACTGGCAAATTTTCCTTTATTATTTGCAAATGGGTACTTTGGATAGCGTGTGAGATTCTGTTGCAGCCTATCCATTTCTAATAGGTATATTAAAATGTGATTACGTGAGGTTATATTTTATGATATGATTATTTGACCATCCCGAAAAATAAAACACCTTTTTACATCTGGCAACAGGTGTTTTTAAGTGCTGTAAATAGTTGAATATACAACATGGCTTTCCATCACTGGTCTCATTTGGAGCCTATATTCAGCCCAGAACTTCATTACTGTCTGAAGCTGAACTGCAGGGAGACCAGTAACTGAGGGGCCACATGAAGAAACTTGGTATCTGCTCACTGCACCCATCCATGCCTGTGCTCTTAAACTGTGCCTATGTCCTTGGAGGCTGGACTAAGGCCCGTTTGAAAATACAGAATTTTAGTTCTGCTGTAAGCTGCAGATTATTTAGCTAATGTTTTATTGACCTAGAAAGTCATAGCAAAACATTCTCAAATGCTGTTGAGATTACGAAAAAAAAATCTAAAATAAACTATTATTTCTTTTTCACTGTTATCATCTTGATTCATATTCTAGTATCATAGCAATAATATCCGCAGCATTGATGTTCACTTGCAATAAACAGCTTCTGAGGTTATCAGCTGCTTCAGCTTCAGTTCAGCGTTTAATCACCCGCAAAAGATATTTATTGCCTTGTATTCTCCAATGCCGTGAACGTTACCTCTTAATTATTAACCATGTCTCCAATTTTACATCTATTTTTAAGAAAAAATGTTTACTAATTGAAACAAAACATGTGAGTGCTGTTGCTGATTTTATTTCTTTCCTAAAGCAAATCAGTGACTAAATATGGCAGTATTTTTATTACCACCAGTACAAACACACACAAGCACCCCACATATTTCAATCACTTCTGCAGTGGTTGGTTTTATTGCTAGTTTTAATCGCTTTAATTCAATGCAGTTTATATAGTGGTTTGATGAAGGTGCTAGTATCAAGTTAAAGTTCCAGTACATTAAAATGTTAACACACTGGTTACTTAATTTTGACTTAGTATCTCCTTGTTTCAGTGTTATTATTTTCTATTTCTTAAGCTTTCAAAGGAAGTTAATCTATTTAGAGGCATATGTTTTTAAATATGGAGATAGCACAGTTCATTTTCTCATGATGAAAGCATATTTTGGATAATCATTTTTTTTTCAAACAGATGCCCAGTTTATCTCACTTAAATCAACTGTTTCTGACTGGACCAATTCCTGGATGAGTTAATTGAGCATGGCTAAACCCAAAATGCTGGACTAATCAAAGAAATAGGAAGAGGTGATGACTATGAAGATTCTCAGCTTTCAGTAAAGGTGTTTAGTTGTTTACTTATATTCTCACAACAGAAGGAATGTAACAAACTCAGCCCACTGGAAATAATTCTGGATAATCTCACTCCATTACTTTCGGTGAAATTGAGTCTGCTCACTCTACCCTGGTGAACCAGCATCTCAGGGAAACAAGAAGGTAATAGCTCATTCAGGCAGTACAAAATAAGTGACAGAAGGAAAGGCAGACTGAAAGCTGTGTGTCTTTAGTTTTTAATTTATATTAGAAGTCTGCCATTAATGTATTAGCTTCTCAATGGCTATATTCAGCATCAAAAATCAGAGTATTGGCCATGCTGTTCATTAGTACCAGGCAAATGCCCTGCTGTCTTGCACACATCACAGCTGTTCATTCATGTTCACTTTTTCAGACTTCGAAACATGAGTTTGGAGAATACTGATGTCTTGTTTGACCCCCCCGTCCCCCCCAGAATCCTCTTCTGAGAAATGCACACTAAAAGTAAAAGAAAATCAGATTCTTGGATATCATAGCTGTCAAAGAGGGTAACTTTCTATTCTTAGTGCTTTGAATATACTCATCTATCACTTTCTGTGATATAGTTCATAGACAGACAGCTCATGGGACCATGCATAGAAATACATCATCATTGCAGCCTTTGTATATAAAAATAAAATAAAATAGTAAGATGGCCTCTAGAGCTGATAGTTGGAAAGGACTTTTTATGGGTCAGGAACTGCACTATGAATATTTTGGCTAATTATTAATTTTTTACATGTGTATAATTATCCTACTTTTGAGTTGTGCTTTAATAAGTATAACTAAGATGATGATAATTGATGCAGTTCTTTCAGTTACCAGTTGTTTGGTTGTTTCTGAAGTCTTACTTTTCTAGGTTGCACATTTAAATTTGTCCTTAACTTGAAGTAACTAAAAAGTGTATTTTGTTCCAGGTCTTTTGCTAGATCATCAGTCACCCCAATTCTGGACAGGTACACCTGCAAACTAATGATCTCAGTTGAAATTAACTAGTATCATTACTGATGTGCCAATAGCAGTGCAGCTGTAATTAATTTGTATGGTATCAGGGAAGAATTTGGTTCCTCTCTCTAATGCAATAACCAAGTAAAGGCTTTTGCAACTGTTCTGATGCCTGTGAACAAAAGGGTATAATGACAAACTTCTAGCTCAATTAATTAATAGACACAAACACATTTAGAACCTTTGAATGGATCTTTTTGGTCTCCTCATGGAGGGCACTGTAACTGCTAGATGGCACGTAATGTTCTTCCTAGGGCTCTTCTCTTTGGTTTTGGATTGGAGCACAGTCATAGAGTGATTTGCCTGAAAAGTTCACGCCTTTCCTGTACAGTAGCAGGCCAATGGTCAAAAAATTAGCTCAGGCTACGAGAATCAAGAAACACTGTCAGGCATCTGACAGCTACTATAAGTACAACTTAATATATACCTGGAATTATAATTCTACCACTGTCTGTCAAATTTCCATCTGTCTAAGGGTGAGCACTCCATCCCTTTGACACGCTAATTTTTAGTTAAATAAAAAAATTAAAAATGTTTTTCTTTCAGAAAAGAAAAATTACTTTGAAGCCACCAGTCTACTACTCGTAGGCAAGTTTACAGAAATGATGCAGTGCGTTTGCATAGAAGAAAAATCTCAAAAACTTTCACAGCTATTTTGCAGACCTACTACAGAGTGAGTGCTTCCACTATGGAATGGTTCTGCTGATGGAAAAGTATGTGTGCAGCTGCATGCCTACAGCAAGCAGTCCTTGCAGGACTGCTTTGAATTGCACAAAAATGGTGTTCTTCCTGTCCGCTAACCTCTGTTATTTTTAAGTTTCAACAGATTATGTTACGACTTACTACAGATAAGTCATTAGAACAGCAGAAGCAAAAACCCTGAAACAAAAATCCCTAGCACCTCGCTCCCACCATAAAAAAATCCTCTCCCAATACTTTGTTAAGCAGACATGCAGGGAATAGTCCTACAGCTTACACAGTCTGGTTTTTTCAACAAGGCAACTCTACTGGAGAAGGAATCAGAAAAGAGCCGGCATACAGGAAGAAAATAAAAAATAGCCAGGCAGTCATTCTGGGAGGTGATGACCTGCTGGGTCATATGAGGTTATCAACTACACAGGTTAGTGGAATCACACCCTGCATGAATAACAGACAAGAATATGCTTATGAATGTTTATGCCTGTGCAAAGGCAAAACCTTTTTTTTTTTTTCTTGGTTATTATTGTTTGCAAACACTGAAACACCTGAGCACACTTCTGAGGCTAATAATAAAAATGATAAGAAATCTAGAGATTTTGGTTTTTAATTTTATTTCCTGTGTAGCTATTTACTATCAGAACTTACTTTCCTGATATTAATGAAGAGAAGCTGCAAAGTGGATTTGTCGCCATGAATGAGACTAGCACAGCTAAGCCTTAAAAGTTAATTTCTTTCTGACTATTCATAAACTAGACTGGTTGGTCTGTTGTATGGTAGCTGTTTTATCTGCTTATTCCTGGTCTGAATGTCTTAAGCAAGGATCTGCAGCCTAATAATAATTTTGACTCTGTTCATGGGTAATTCATGAATGCAAAAAAACTGGGGAGCAACCACCAAAAGCTATTTGTAGTGAATTCTTCATACAGCTGTACATGGCAGACACTTGCCTTCGTGTAGAAGACTAAGTGGGTCCTAGTCCTCTGCAAACATATATACTTCCAAACAAAGGTGAGTAGGGGCACACGCTGGCAAAAAGAAAGTGTACTTTTCAGTGGTCACAATGAGTGCTGATACTCAGAAATAAGTATTATCTCACTTTTATCGGTGTGAGATGTGTTCAGTAATGACGACCTAAGACAGGGGCTACTGAATGTGATATATAAGATCTTACAACTGATTAAAGAAGAGCACAAAATCTTTTTCTTTTGCTGTTCTGAGGGCCATGGAGAAGTACAAGTTACCACATTTCTTTCTTTGCTCTCTCTCCCCCCCCTCCCTGCCCCCCAAGTAGAAAGCTAACTATAGGCATCAGGCAATTTTTCAGTGAAAATGTTGAGGAAATCAATAGGTTTCCCCCTGCCCCCAAATTTCAGTATTGATCAAAGAGCACTGTAGGACAAAACTGTTCCAGACGGGTTGAGTGTTAATCCTTAAATCCCCATGCATGTTGTAGGACCACCAAATTCAGTATGATGATTTCTGTCATTAATGCTATATATAAGCATAAATCGGAGAAACTGACTTGTAGTATCTTCCCCATAAGGCCTGGCCTGGCTTATCTTATCTGTTACAGTGGGAACAGGCATGAATATCTCTGTCAGCTAGCTGTGAGACAAGAGCCCTATATTCACTGTGATAGACATGTCACCTCACTGTCCAGTAGGATTTGTGAGTGCTCAGCAATGCTAAAACTATAGTACAATGAATGTTTAATATGCTATTAAATCCGTGGATACATACTTACACCTGTTCCAGCAATACAGCAGGGCAAATTTTATTCTTGATTACTGTATTACAGCAAATTTTGTAGTCATGCTGTGTGTCATTTTGGCAAAATGACAGTAGTAGTGTATGGATGTTTAAACTTTATTTTTTGCAGCCTTGATTTATTTATGCAAGTGAGATATCTTTCATGAATTTTAATCTAAAAACTGGGTTTACAAAATCTCAATGCATCTGCAGTCACCAATAAGGCCTCTTAGCTGAAGCAAAGCTATGAAAAGAGCTAATGTCGAATATTTGTAAGCTCTGTTGGGTTTGTTTCTCATCTGAGGCATTGTTGCATAAAATGCATTTCATGTTTTGAAAAAAAATTATGACTACAGTCTTTAGGGTTTTTTTAACGCAGACTGGGGGACCATAGGGATTTCCAAGTTTTCTGATAAGAATACTTCCCAGCATATGTGGTGAAATGTATTGCTGTAAGTCTTTATTCATTTATTTATCATGCTGCAATTCTCTAAAAAAGAAAAGACTTATTCTATAGCGAAATCATTGATCATATGTAGAACTAATCATGGATGAAATGTAAATAATTTATATGTAAAATTAATTTGCCTAATGGTATGGGAGTTCAGTTGGCTATATGGCAGCTTTACTGGTGTTCTGAAGCACTTACTATTCTGGGGAAGGGGGAAAAAAAAAAAAGTAAAGCAGACCAGTGATTACAGTCTGAGCTTTGCAAAAAGGCTTTTTCCACATGCAGGATATACTCTCCGTTTAAGAGCTCTAGTTTGGAATGCATAACTGTGTTGCAGTAGGTGTGTTTATCTTTTTTAAGTACCCAGCCTGACAGAGGCGTAAAAGACCACGAGTTGATCCATTAGGTAATTCGGCCTGATCCACACTGCTGCTATCAAAAGAAGTCTTTCAGCTCAATTTTAGGGAGACTTGAATGAGGATCTTGGCGTGGGAATGCAAGCCATGTATGCAGCAGCCTCCATGTTGTGTATTTAATGAAAGGCCTGGCACACTTCTGCGCACTTAAAAAATAGTAATTGCTGCGTATAATCCGTGAGAGTGTACAAGTGTGTGCGTGCACATGTTTGTGTGGTGAGTGCATGTGTGGGGCTGAATAAAGTACAAAAAATGTCTGCTACCAAATGACAACAATTCCTAGAGGGCAGGGGAGGAGCCGGAGGAGACCCATTCCCAAACTTGTGTTACTCCTCTCTTTCGTTTGACACTTGACGGCACTGCCTACTGGCATTTCAAGCTGGAAATCTTGGTGTCAGTGATGAGCTCTGCAAAATATGCAGGCTTTGACCTCATTGCTTAATGAAAGAAACAGTAGGCTGCACTAGTGGGATCATCATAAGGTCAGTGATTAAAGTAGTATTGTAAACAATATTGATACCCTCATGCTATTCAAATTAACCTCCTACTGAGATTAACTGAAATTGGACAGGTCTTTGCTAAGATGGTCCAACCTGGTGTTAACAGTTTACTGAAACCCAGATGAAAAAATCCTTCAGGTCCAACATGCTAGGAGATGGATTTCTTTTAAAATACTGTCTTCTGAACAAAAGCTTTTATTCTGTAATGGATTATATGTATCTAATAAACCACTGCTTTTGCATCTTATGAGTATGGCTGCCCTTCCTGGGACATGATTACTTTTATTGAAAAGTCCGCTTGAATTCCTTGCATTACCTTCAACTTAAAAAGCTGAAACCATTCTCCCAAGAATCAAACAATAAGCATTCTCCCAAGAATCAAACAATGTTAGGGAAATGGGATAATGATGATTAAAATGAAAGAAGAATTCTAGACCTTCTGGTGTAGAAAATTAGTATTTACAGTAAAAAAGCCTGCCAAATTTGAAAAGACATAATTTGCATAACTTTTTTTTTCCCCTTTAATGTTTGGGATTGTCTTAGTGTAATGGTTCTGTGAAATGGAGATGAGTAAGAGATGGCAAAAAGTCCTTCTCCCTATGTTAGACCTCCAGTGTTTAGCCATTCATATTCCTCAGACAGGATAGGAAAAGCTCCCTAACCCAGATGATTTATTTTTTTTAGCTTGATGGTGCTGAGCAGATATCGTCTGGAAATGCAAAACCTGTACATCAGCAGGCTGTTGACTTGCATGGGGCTTAGAAGCAATTTGTCTCTATGCAAAGGACAAAAATGGAAGCTGCCATGAGGCAACAGTACAATTATCACCAAGATGTCCCTTTCATGTTACACTAATATTCTTAGAAGATGGGTTGCTCTGTTGGCTTGCTCCAAAACCAGGGACTGATAAAGTCTGAACAAGCCTTCAGACTGCTCCATCAACACATGTATATGCCTCAGGCAAAGTGAACGACGGAAACAACCTACCTTGGATACACTCATATTTCTATGATTTAGTGAGAATCAACTGTACACCATCTCTTTGACTCTTGAAAGATAAGGAGACACCAGAAACCCAGCCATAATTAGATGATAAATTGAATGTGGACAGTAAGAGGAAAAGGAAATGATCCCAGCTGAAAGGAACGCTCTGCTTTTCTACAGGAAGATGGCGATAAAACTCAAAAAGGTAATATAAACAATAACATCCAGAAGTTAGGTATGTGATATTCAGTAACAATGTCCCCTTTTAGGACTATGAAACAGACAAAAAAGAAAGTGTAAAAAACCATGTGAGAGTGGCACATGGAACCTGGAGAGACAGGGAGGATAGTGCATGGAGAGGTTATGTGTATTTACTCTCCAGTGATCTTGCAGACTCTAACATGAGAACACGGCAGTTACCTGCTTCCTTCTCTCCTGATATTTTTCTGTTTTCTAAACAGAATTTAGGATTGCAGAGGTTTTACAGAGACGTGAATGCAAGACTCACCCATTTTCCAACTTCCCGAGTGCCCAACCCAGCCCGTGTTTCTACACTTTCAATTTGCAGGCTCTTTTTGATCCCACCGACCTCTTCCTTTTCAGTGGTAGCTGGTAATCACTGGGTATAGCTTCCGTCTCCCTGGGGCACCAAGAGTTGGAAGCCCTTACTGCACTTGTAAGATCCAGCCAGGATCCTGCTCAGGGCTCAAAAGAAGCCATGGCAGCAGAACCTGAAACAGCTAGCTCTGAAACAGCTAGCTCTGAAATGGGAGTAGCATTAAAGGTGCAGCAATGCTACCTATAATACCAGTAAATTCAACTAGTGACAGTAGTAAAGACGTAACTGTTTAACAATAAGGACTCACACAAAGGCAGTGGAGTACAAATGATTCTAGCAAACTGTGATCAGTGTGATACAATCCTGTTCTAAATGTCATTCTAGTCAAGAGATACAGAACTCTCACTTTTGAATAAAGTCCTATAAGAGACTGAACTACTAGTGTACAGACAAGCATGAAATAAGGCAAATTATAACAAAGCTATGAATTCTAACACAACTACAGCCATGGATGTTCCTGAAGCATATTTTGCCCTGCAATTTTATAGTATTGAGTAGCTTCGTCTGTATCCTATGTATCTCTAATGTTCAGTTTATTAAAGCTGACATCAGAAATCAAAGCCAGAGGTGCGATTCCATACAGGGGTTTGTTTACTTTCCTCGTTGTCCGTAACCAACATCTGCCTGGTGTGAGTCCTCCCCCATTTATTCTCTCCAGAGAAGGAGAACTTAGAATTTGACTCAGGCTTTTTTATGATACAAAAGATAGAAAAAAGATTTTTTAAGAATTGTATGATCTGTTCCATGCATATGTTAGAGAATACTAAAAGAGGTCCCTACACTTCTGCAGCATTACCAGCTCTGGCGTAACTCACTGTTAGATCCTAACTCCTCCCATATACCCTGAAGTCATACCACCATCACTGCTAGCTTTTCTCCGTCTCTTCTAGAAAGAGAAGAAAGGGAGCCAGGAAAAAGGCAGATGGCCTGAGCTCCTTCCCTGTATATCAGCTTAAAAATGTGCCATCTTGTCCACACAACAAGGGACCACATCCCTTTCCTGCTCACCCCTGTAAAGGTGCAATCCCTTTGCCCTCTTGCTTAGGATCCTAAGTCCAATGGCAAGGACTTGTTAGCTGGGGAAGCGAGGCTGCGGTCTGAGATGAGCTATGGGTAGGAAGCGCTGACAGCAGTGAGGCTCCCTCTGTAAGCTAGAGACCTCTTCAAAAAATTACTTTGGTTTGGCCCAGACTATCTTGAGGAGACGGCCACGTGGAGCAAAACAAGGCCACTAGAGTAACCTGTCTCCAAGCCCCTCAGTGTCTTGCCATGCAAACCCTGGAAATGAAGACAGCAGTAAAGCTAAGAAAGGCTACCAAAAAACATGTTCTCTCCTTTTTTTTTTGGTGATGGATTATATTAGGGAAGGTGAGAAAAAGATTGCATTAATTATGGTGAAAACAAGAATATACCGTACCAAAGTACAGTACTGAAGTACATATATGAAGCAGTGAGGAAAAACATTCAGTCTGTACTATACATATTCTAAACTATTTCCTGCATTGACATGAGGTGCTTTTTTTTTTTAACCAAAAAGTTATGTAAAATCATGTAACCTGTTGCATATGACTTTCTTCTGCCCTTGGGCTAACTCACACGCTTTCTCTTTGAACAGCATTCAAATTTCATTCCCTAGAATGTGCATAATGTGCAAACAAGCTGAGGCAGAGGCTGTTCTGGTTTTGGCTCATTATAGGCGTGTGTGTGTGTAAATATATACATTTTATTTTACACACATAAAGATATAAAGTGGTGCAAGCACTGATGTTAGAAGGCGCAATAAGAAACTTGTTAATGGGGAAGGGAGGGAATCCAAGAAGCATGTTGTTAATGCAGGCTTCATTCAACAGGTCATTGCGTACCACCTAGCATTCAAATAAAAGATGGTGATTTGATACATACTCCTGTTTTCCTGGCAAAATGTCAATTTGTGACACAGCACCATAAAATGAGGAACCAAATGAAATATAAAGTTGAGATTTGTGATGTTGTTGTTAAAAGAATAGTAACAACAGTTTTAAAAGAAGGGTGGTTGATTTTTGCACTATGAATGACAGAATCCATTTTGGGAATAATTCTGATATCAGTAATTTCACTGAGAAAACTCAGAAGTAGCATCAGCTTCTGCAGAATAAAAGTAAACTAGGTCCAGAAGGAGAGATTACAAACATGTCTAGTGTTAATGTTCATTTAAATAACATAAAGTGTAACAGACACAGGCTCTCTATATAGATCCTCATATTAGGTAACTAGAACAATGCAGATACGATAATGATATACCAGATGACAAAAGTATAATTTCTGTATAAATATGCATGTGTATAAAAACAAATATATATACATAGCCTATAGGCAGGCGTGCACACACACAAAAACACCCCATGTGTATGCAATATGCAAACACACCTGTCAGGTAGCACACACTCATTAGCCATAATTAAGTATAAATGTTTTGTAGACATTTCCTATGAGACATTTCACTAACTGCAAGTATATTAATTTTTAAATGTCTATACAGTATTTTACACTGGCCGTGAAGACTCTTAACAGAAGTTGTTTTTTAGAAATTTGTTTAGAATTTTCTTCATGTTACCTTCATTACAAATGTCTTTGCTCCTGAAGAGCTGCCAAAGTATTAAACCAGCCTAAAGGGAGTTGCTCAGAAGTGATCTTTAGATAGGAACATACAGACTTCCTATAGCATGTTTCTTTAAAAAGAAACTATTTTAGATTCTACACTTTGAGAAACTGCAACACTGTTAGGACACTGCAGAGTAATAAAAATAAATAAATATCAGAAAAGATTTTGTGTTTGGATGCTTGTCTTCACAGGGATTTGGTTTACTTTCACTCTGTGTTTCCTGGTTGGTAAGTAGGAGAAAAGCACCAGCAGTCCAGAAGCAGCAGCAGCTGCAGCAACAAAAAGGTCATGAAAAGTAAGTGCTATGCAAATAAAGGAAATAAAACAAACAGATCATTTAAAGCATAAAAGAAATAGAAGAAACAACCATAAATCAACATGCTTGGGAAAGGAAATTAAAATAAAGGGCAGTTTGAAACAAATCAAAATGTCATCAAAACAAAAAATGGCAAAACCATAAAGAACTAATAAAATAAACAGTAATTGGAAGAAACTGCAAATAAAAATAAAATGGAACAGGCGCAACAGGTGGTTGCTTTTGTTACACAGAAGAGTGAGTGGAAACAGAAGCTTTTGGAGGTCCCCTAAAGACGGGAATGCTCTTGGACCACCGGCCCTAGCTTGTGAAACTGTAACAAGACGTTATCAACCCATTTCAAAGTTTTATTCCAAACATGTTTTTGAATTTTCTGTCAGTCTGGATGCAAAGTTGATGCCTGTTTCCTCCATTTATCTACTAAGCTACCAAATTAAAAAGAAACACATCAATCCCCAACTCACTCGCACACCACCACCTCCCCCGCCCCAGCCAAAAGTGTTGATTTAAACACCTCAGAACCTGACAACCAGCAAAATCTTTTCATGCGTCTTTTGTGCATGGAAATGGGATTTCAAGTCTGGACACAAACTGGTGCTGAGGGCTGTTGGTGTTACCCTGCCTGTGCTGTGGAGCAAGCTCAGGGAGCTGGCTCTAGCTCAGCTGCCTCCAGGATGCCTGCGGAGGACAGGACACAGAATTCTATGAGACGGCCCCCAAGATTACAAGATGAGCACCATGAAGTGGGCAGGGAGAGAAAAAAATAATCTGCTAATAAATGACTGAACAGGTAGCATTTCACTACTAACTAGACACTAGCTCCTAAAGGAGGAACTCGCCAAATTAACGCTGTGTATCTGTTTTATTAGCTACAACAAAAGAATAGCAAAGAAACAGTTGTGGCCAAGATTTGTGAAATAAGCTTAAATCAATAACAGAGCAAAGAAAGGGCCTTCGCTGGGCAATACACAGATGGAAGAGAGGGGCTGCTGGTATGATGTATTGCTCTGCAATGGCTTAAATCAAACGGTAACTTTCACAAAAATTGTAAAGCTGAATTTGACATACTGTCAACGCCAATGTGAGTAGCTGCACGCTGCCCGCCTGAAGTTCCCCGATGCCTCCCTGCAGCGGGCCAGCTGTGGCGGCTGCCTTCCACGCCTGGTGGGCTGCGGGGCTGTGTTTGGTGGCTGGCTGAGGGACAGCTGTGGTGAGCTGCATCCTGCACTACCACTTGTTACCAACCTCACAAGGCTGTGCGACACCTGGACTCTGGGCTAAGCAGGCAGAACAACTGTATCACACTAGTGTAAAAGAATCGAGCAGAAGAGACTCGGGACTGGAGCTGCAATAAGCTGCAGCTCTGGAGCTATTTCCTTAATGACAGAAATAGATGAATAACATAGCTGAAAAGTACATGTTCATCAAGCCTACTAGAAACCTAACACCCTGCTTCAGCAGTTTATTTTGCCTTTTTTTTTTTTTTAATATATTTGTTCTTAAACGGCCCCTAAACCCACGCTGTGCAGTAATTTATACAAATATTCACAGGCAACTCTGCACTCAGTATATATAATTTTATTGTTTTGACTTAAAAGTCACAAGACTGAAATAAAAATGCACGGGTGGCACTTTGCCATACTGCCCCTAGAGAACAAGAGGCTGTCAGCCTGAGCTCTGTGCCAACAGGTTGCTGTGTACTAGACTAAACTGAACAGCAATAAGTCTACACAGCAGAGCTTTGCTGAAAGATGTGATCACACCTCCTAATGTGACTCCATGGCTCTGTTACTTACAGCTAAATTACATTATTATGACTTCATTGTTGAATCCCAATTCTCCTAATTATAGCCTAGAGATCTATTATTTGATTTTGTAACACCAAGTGCTTCTTTTCTAAATCATGTAATCTCTTGTAGCTTATTAATGTCAGGTTTGTGCACACGCAGGGACTTGGTTGTTTGCCAGGCAGAATCAAATTTTCAAATTTTCACTGTGTTATGTTGCAGGGGTTTGCTTGTTACAATCTAATTATATTGGCACTGAAAGCAAATTTATATTATAAAGCACTTTAACTCTTTCACGGAAACATATTTGCATATGTAAGTGTCTCGCCATTGGTCTATTAGCTTTTTCATTGCGAAATTTTTATGGGATTGTGTGGAAAAGAATAATAATTCTGAAACCATTAACTATTTATTTTCCTTTGAAAATGTGAATGTTTTCATTTAAGGTGATGTTCACTGTAATAAATCCGTGAGTTAAATGCAAGTAGGTGCCACACATGAATCTGCCTTTATGCTTCATAATGACAGAAGCGGAAAAATGGAAATTTATTGTTTTAATAAATGACATACATTTTAAAATGCCATTTTAAATTGAGAGTATAGTTCCCCAGTATAAAAACTGTCGTTCAGGTGGTTTGGGTTTTGTTTACACAGTTCCCAATAATGCTAAGTATATTTGGTTGCAAGTAGAGTATTTTATAGTATGAGCAAGCTTTAAAGTCCCAAATATATGCATGTCATTAGCTGCTGCTGAATTGGATGGAAGTTGAAGGGACTTATGATCTTGCAGAGCCAGAGAGTGAAATAAAAGACTACAATTCTCAATGACTGCTTTCCCCTCATTGTATGAGGGTTGGGGCCATGAGTGGTTTTAAAGCTCTCTTTAAACTACCTGGTTGTGCAACGCATTCTCAGGGCTTCGAGGGCTGTGCCCTGGTCTGCCATTCCCACAGCAGAAGAAATAGAAGGCTGCTGTTTCACTGTCTTCCTCACTTGGTGTAGCTGTGAGTGGCTCCACAAAGGAATGGGTCTGCATCATCCCAGTCCCCCGGTTGCTCCCAGCCAACAGGCTTCCACTTCTCTTGCGTGAGGCTGAATGACTGTAGGTGCAGCATAAGTCACACAATTGGCAGTTCAGTGATATTTTTTTCATTTGCCCCTGGCCTCCCCCCCATCAGTTTCGATCAGGTCACCGACTGGGACCGATCTGCTGTGCAGTCAGAAGACTGTGCAGCTCAGTCCAACGCAAGAGCAAGTGAGAAGCCTGCAGCTGGGGCAGACAGAGCGAGAGGGCAGAGCAGGGCTGCTGCTCTCAGCAAGACCTTACCAGCTCCACTGGATTAGGTATAATATGAAACCGTATCCCAAACTGTATTCTGAGTGTCTGCCTCCTCCAGCAACTAGGACAGATAAAAGCAGCTAACCCATGATGTGCAGCCTCCCTTCGCTGCATCCGATACTCGGCATTTTGTTGCTTCTGCATTGTAGTTAGATTTCAACCATACGGAACAAAATGTTCCATAGGGGATAATTCTGCCTAGAATATGATATATCTCTCTCTGCTGTCAGAGAAGCAGAAGACAGGGTCAGCATTCAGAGAAGCCTAGGACTAAGCAATTTGGGGAAGATTTTGTCATTCAGCATATATCTATTACAGAATTAGCAGAATGGGGCACAACTTTTGTTGCTGTAGTGAGACAGATGTTTACATACTAATATGAATATGGGATCATGATGGAGAAAACATACGTAGACACAGTTGCCACTAGAAGTTCATGGATTGCAAGATTTATTGCCAACAGAACAGAGCCTGTCCCTGCTGCCCTGCCTAAGTAGACCTCAATGTTTCGCCTGCAGTATTTGATGGAACTCTTTCCATTGCCTTCAGTGGACTCTATTTCTGTATGTTTCAGGTAGCTAATCAGTGTAGTAACCTACACAGTATTCTTTGACAAATCTCAAGAAATACTATGATATATGAGATAGGTATGATATGTTTCTCAGATATAGTTAGTAAGTACTGTATTACCGCTTTATTCCTCCTTTACAGGGAGAAGCCTACCCTTCATTTCTTCTTTCCAGATGCACGCTGAGAGATACTGACCTGATACACTGGAAACTTCACTAGTAAGCTCACTGTCCTGTCATTTGAAGACGATCCCAGTATTTAGTTCTGTGCTCCTTGTTAGATTTTTGCATTTATTTATCCAGTCCATGGTCACCAGACCAAATAGCAGTTGACATATGTTTATGCAGTTAGTGCTCCTTACTGAATCAAATCCAATGTCAGTTCTACTCAGTGAATAATAAAGTGTAGCTTTCAATGCCTATTAAAAACACCCCAATGGTGGGCTTCCCAGCTGAAGAAACGTGTAAATTCTACAGCCAGATTTAACAGGTTGGTTTATGCACGGATCACCTTACACTGCACGTGAGTACTTTTAATATTTGCAAGGATTATCATCTCCATTCCAAGTAGGTATCTGGAAAGAGAGCTGCAGGAACAACTACTTTTTCTATATAGTCAGGTGTTTTTTCCTATATATTTTGATTCTGCAAAAACATCCAGGATCAGTAGCAAAGTTGGCACCAGTCAAGTGAATAATAAGAATAAAAAGAGATTTCCATGAAAGAGTAAGATACCAAGGGCAAAACTACGGTCAAGATACAGCGAAACAAATGGGCATTATATGTATTAAAAAACAAATGTTAAATTTACTACACTTGCAGGAATTTTAACCTATTTGAGCTGATCCCTGCAAAATCCAGGCCTCCTATTAAAGCTCATCTGAAGCTGCTAAAATGAGAAGAGAATTGCAATTAGAATTGCAATGCAAGTAGCATAGAAATCTTCCGAGTTCCCCACACAGTAGGTTTATGCACATACACAGACACATATTACTAAGCAACATAAGCACTATGAAATTTGAAAGAGCAACTTTTGTGTCTTCTGTGGTGTAAGTATGAGAGCTTTGACCAAGGAAAGCAATAGCCCATGGTAAAGAAGCGATGAAAAGCAATTACGCAGCAAATTACCCTTCTGTAAGGGTGTTCAGTAAGAAATACAGATCTATGACTACTTAATGTAATTTGCAGCAAATCACTGATCAAATGTATGGATACATCAGATGGTCCCTCTTACTGTGCTATTGAAGTAGCATATTCAATAGTTTTATGTAGCTGTCTAACAAGGAGATGAGTTTTTGACCCAAAAGAAGCTCCAGAGCTTAGATTTTCTTTGTAGTAGATTCATAGAATTATGATCAAATAATGGATTGTCGTATTTCTTGATTACACAGTCAAGGATGAATCACCTGCCATGTTTGCATATCCAGTTTATCTTCCTAAGCAAGTCACATGATAATTGAAGATTTTAAAACAAATTCAGTGAAACTGCTGGAGAAATTGCCATGACAATTTTGATTCTGATCTTCATCTCAACCATACTAGCTGCTCACACAACAGTTTTATTTTGCTACAAACATTAATGAACTTTGCTTCTTTTGTTTGGTCTTTTGTTTTGTTTGTTTCAGCGCAGTTGATACTGTAGAGGTTTGCACTTTGCCTTGCAATTTTGTTTTTTTCAGTTAAGGTGTGTATGTACATCCTGGCCTAAGCACATTCACTGATGCACTTCATTTTTTTGGAAGCAGCACAGGCAGATGATACAACTTGCTGGTGAAGCTGCAGATGTTTGTCAAACTTTGGAACAGAAGTAAGGTCTCCTAAGCCCCAGAGCTGTGGTTTTATTGTTCACCTTTCTAATCATTTATAAATATGTATTGGATTTCTGTCCATTAATGTTTTTTCTCACAACTGTGCTGTTTCAGCTGGATTTAATGCACGTGCACTCAATGTATTTTTTTTTCTGGGGAACATATTTAATACATAATCAATTATTAAATAGGGGGGTGTGAAGAAATTGAATGAAAAGGAGACACCCATACCAAACCAATTTTTGTTGGCTACATGACTCATTAATGACCCTTACTCAGTGCTCCTATTGTGCCGAGTGCCTTGTAATGAAATATGCAGGGTTAATGGCTGCAGTGCAGTGGGTTTAAGTAAAACCACAGCAGGTGTGTGCCTTAACGAGGTGTTAATGGGGAGACAGGTGCATGTAAATATGGAGCAGGAGGGCACAGGAATGGCTGGGAGAGAGGGCAGAGCAGTGTGACCACAAAGTGCTCTAACAGCAGTTACAGAGTTAAGTGCTAGTTGTGATGTGGTCTTTGAAAACTGGCAAGTGAGGCCTGAAAGACCTCATCTATTGTAAAACATTCTGTGGTGGTGCCCTTTCAATGGAAGGGGCTGATAATATGAAAACTCAAAAGATAAATCTTGTTTCTTCATGTATTTGGCTAAATGAGTTTTCCTAGGAAATATTGTGGAGACTTCTTCCCAGATTAATCACTGGTTCCAAACTTGGTGCATGTGGCTTGGGCGCACAGGTATGCGTAAGGGGGTCGTATCTCCACTTGCCTTTCACAGAAAGCATTTATATGGATTCTCTCACAGGAAAAACCAGATATTGACAGCCAAAGGCCCTGAACTGTTGAGTGAACAAATAGCAAGAAAGGCTAAAACCAAGCAACCTTCACTGCCAGGGAAATGCAGAGCTTCTCAGATAAAGTAGGAACTGATTCACATGTTCTCAAATGGTGAGAAACAGCCTTTTTTTGGATGCCTAACAGCTGACAATGTAGAAAGCAACTGTCAGGAGTGGCGGCCATACCACAGCAGTTCCAGAACTGGCGGCTGTGCAGGACACACTCTAGAAGAGCACTTTTCTAGACTTAGAAGAAAGTTGAAGCCCTCCTTAAGCAAATTAAAATGTTAGTCTTTTCTACTAAAACTGTCTATGGCCTCTCATATTCTGACTGTAGGAGACCAGTCACCTTGAGTTTTGTTTTACTATCTTTTTAATTTGATTTTGCAAACAATCATAAAAAAGTGTTATTGTTGATGGTATCATTACACCCACATGTTAGAAACTATGGCTGTAAGAGGAATAATTCACACGTCAAAAATTCTCCTGGCTAACACTGCCACAAATATCACTATTTTTCTCCTGGCTCACTTCTTATGATGGAGTCTGCTATTAAAACCTTTTTTCAACCCTGGACATAAAGGCTTCCTTTTCAACAGTAAAATAAAAAGTAACGCTCTGATTCTGGGAAATAATGGTCCCCCGGATGCTGTGAAATGCCATCTTGGTGCCTATTCTACTCTGTTTGTGGTAGACATTAACGATGTTTTAGGCAAATCAGAATAGATTCCTTTCGAAGATTCATGATGAACAAAATCCTTAGCAAAAAATGTTTTTATTAGCACTTTTCTTTTCTTATTACTCCTTACATGTCTGACAGTTTCATCTCCCTCTTAGTTGTGAAACAGGAGTATATGATAAGTCAGCTCCAAATGTCATCCTCAGGGTATTTCTTTAGGCACCTGACATAAGCACCATTAGCTCAGATTACTCAATTACCTGCTGGCATTCGGAAGGTGCCTAAAGAAATAACCTGAATATATTGATGGAATTTGCATTAAATGTGAATGGGTAGTAAAAAAATTCTGGATTCTTTGACCTCTTTGTGGTTTGTATTAAAAAATAGCTAACTGGGATCTCTTACGTTAGAACAGCTGCATGCTTTTAAAAAAGCTCCTAAAAGTTATTTACTTTTTAAAAGTCTTTATCTATAACTTTTCATGGTTGAAAAATTAAAATAGTCTATTTCCATTAAATTACACTGCAAAAAATTAAACTGGAGAAACAAAGTTTAATGACACTGCTTGAGTCTCATGGAAAAAGGAAAAAAATATGCTAACCTCTGAAGACTGCTTGTTACTCTTTAAGGTAATCTTTTGAGTTGTTCATTTTTTTCAGTTTGTAAGGCAAGCTGACAGGCACTTTGGACAACTTATCATGACACTGTGTGCCATAAATGTGATGCAGTGCTTCATAAATGTGACAAAGTACTTCCAAAACAACTGTTGACTTTTAAAGGCATCCTACTTCTCTAAAAGTAGGATATTTACTGTAAGTGCAGTTAGTTGAGAGTCTCAGCTAATTTGCTACCTACGCATCTTTAATATGTTTGTGAATTCAGAAGATGTTCATAATTGTAAGTGTCTATGAGATTACTGTGTTTTAAACCAGGCTTGACAGCACAATAGAATCCAATAAAAGAAAGCATCAGTTGTGCAAGGGATGCTTGTACAGAAAGACAACGTGAATGCAAATAAGATGAAGAAATAATTGACAAAGAAACTGAAACATAAAAACTGCATGTGTATGTCTGTACTACATCCTCTCCACATCACCATCTCAGGAATCAAACATAAAAATACTATTGTTATAATAAAAGTGGTTCTAATGAAAACCGAAACATATAGGAGTTAAGATAAAATAAAGCTGCTTCCCATCAGATTGATACATTAAATAATCTCTAGAAGATGACACATATTTAAATCTTCCTATCTACTTAAAACTGTTTCCCACTATAAGCTGTTGGTGTTACATAAAGATATTCTTACTCTATTCTGTCAAAACAAGATACACTTCCAGCTTCATGGTCATCTGTAAATTCAGTTTGTTTTTCAGTAGATGGAAAAAATACCAGCTGCATTCAGCCTTACACTGGAAGACATCAAGTGATCTTTACAAAATTTAAATCTAATCAGCTTAATGGCCTCAGCAGAAACTTCGCACTGTACTTGTCAGGATATACCAGATGACCCACAGGTTCATCATCACATACTGTTACATGAAACTTCTTAATGTGAGAACAAGTTATAGCAAAATGAAACTATGCCTGATTATAGAAATGTACTCACCACAACAGCTGAAAACAAAAGGAAAGATCCTCCTATTTCAGTGTACCCGTGAGCTACTATCTGTGTTTTTTCCAGGTACGGCCTCATGTAAGACATTATCCCTTGATAAAACCCCTGGCAGCTGGAAAGGGCAGTTACACTGCATTACATTTATGTATCTTCAGCTATCGTGATAAGAAGAATTTAGCAATGGCAATACCTATCTCTTGAAGCACTACTGAAGGTTGCTTGATGAATCTTTTTTAATTGAGCTTGCTTAAGAAGATGCCCTTCCCTTCTCCACACCATGCTTCCTCGCCACATTACCATGGTGCTATGTCTAAGCTGCTATGCACAGTTGAACCTCAGCAGATTAAGTTACCTGTGTTTACAAAATCTTTAGTTCTTCCAGTGATTTCCAGAAATGACCATCAGAATAAGCAGGGAAAGACAGGAATACCTTGAGGCACAGATCGTATTGATGCCAGGGCTTTACTTTCAACCACAGCACTGTTCCACAAACTGTCTGCTGTGACAATTCAAGGAGTAAATCCAAAGGCATTGACCTATTAGTCTAGTTAGGAACTTTTTAAACAAGGCTTGAAAAAAGGTGATGGTAAAAGTCTTATCTATCACTAGAAATATCATGACTTCTAGAGGGAAATGTGAATCACAAGAGACAGTTAAAGAAGTATCAGGACAACCTGACAAACATCTGTTATGTTTGTCACATAAAAGCCCAAAATAAGAGGGAACAACCTGAAACCTTACAGCATAATGAAATGGACACTTAACTGGTGTGTCAGAGAGAAACACATCACAGGGTGACAATACTGATCTAGAACGGTACAGTTTCAGGCAAGAGAAACAGGGAAAAATGAAAAGTGTTTCAATATATGTGAAGAATTAGCACACTTGTAGTTCTGGAATGAGAGAGAGAAAGATAAAACAGGAAAAGGACAGGCACAATCTCATGATGAGCATGGACTACTTAATCTGAAGGAGATTAGTATCACTTATTTGAACAGGGAGAACCATGGTAATGGGTAAGGCAAAAGGGGGTGAGGATGAGGTTTAATTACTCAAGTATCTGCGGCAAAATGGCAGGGTAGAAGCAGGTCATTTTGGCATGTACTATAGACATGTTTCAGAAGGTGGAGAAATGTTTCAGACAAACAACAATTTAGACTTGATTCTAATTAGTGAGGAGTGACTGGTCAAAAATCTGAAGATTGATGTGATAGTAAACCTGAAGAGTTCATGATATGCAGGAAAAAAAGGTGATGAGAACAGTGGGAGTAGGACAGCAGACCGACTCAGGGATCTGGTAGACTCTTTTGTGAAGACATTTTATGGAATACAGGACTTCAGAGAACGTGGTAGTTATGACATTAAATATTAGAGGCGCAACAGCCATCTGGCTCAATGGAGGAGAAAAAGAGGAAATGTAACAAAGCAATATAGAAGCTTCAGGACCTCTATAGTATAAGTCAAAAGAAAATAAAGACTCACAAAATGGAAAGAGTGATGACTAAAGATGTGTATAAAGAAAGAGACTGACATGTAAGGTTTAGATCAAAAAAGCTGAAGTACAAAATGACTTATCAGTACACAAACAAATAAAAGGTGATGAGGAGAAAAATAAAGTTGATCCCTGACTAATGAGGAATGAAAAAAGGAAGTATCCATTACTTAGCATGAAAAAAGAAAGAAAAGTAGGTGTCACAGAATAGACCAAAGTATTTTTTTCCCCTTTTTAATTCATTCTTCATCAAAAAGGTTAGCTGCAAAGCTAAGATTTTTCATTTTAATAGAGGGAGATGTGTAGAGTCTGCAACGGGAAACGCATGAGTTAAAGTGTGTTCAGATGTGTTAGATGCATTTCAGCCAGCAGGGCCTGATAGAAAATTCACCTTAAAGTTCTTTTAAAGCGAGTCAAGGCAATCTCTGAACCAGAAATGATCATTTTCAAGAATATGGAAAGGCTGGGGGAAATCCCACAGGACTGGAGAAGGCAAATACACTAACTGTCTTTAAAAGAGGGGGAAAAGAGCCTTCAAGTAGACTGGCTTTTAGAAAGACACCTGGCTCAAAAAGCCAGGAAAGCATAATGTGTCCTAAACTAAATACACAGAAATCATTGTTCAGTTTTGAAAGCTGTACCGTGAATTTACTGGATGCATAGCAATTTTCTCTTGGTACACTCACAGATGTAATTGCCTGGATTGTCACATTACTATTTGCAAGAATGGTGACCAGCAGATTTTAAGCTGCTTGAGGTGTATTCCCTACCAAATGCAGGACTGAGGCTTCAGTTTGAAGACCTTGGTCCTGAGGGCAGACCTAGGAGGCTGGGATTACAGCAGGAAAAGATGCACATCAGGGGATCTGAATCAAGCTGGCACAACATGATTAACTTTGAGTCTCAGATTGTTCTTATTTTTACGTATTTATTTTTCCCTGCCACAAGACACAAACTAGTATGTTTAGTTAGAAAAACATGTTTAATTGTACTCTGCATAAACTCCCATTTAGAAAGAAAATGTTTTTCAAATAAAGTTCTTCAAATGTTTTGTGCGACATCTGGACTCCTTTTTTATATAAAGGATCTGAAAGGAATTTAGAATCCCAGACTCCTTGTGGTTCTCACATCTTCATAAAAAGGCAGCATACTAGAATGTGCTTGCTGCTGGGAACTGACACTTCACAACTAATAAGGAAGTAAAATGTCTCCTACCAAGTACAGGTTTGATTCTGTACTGCCTAGGAGTTTTGCCCGAGGGCCTTTCTGAAGAGAACTGTGAATTGTATGCAAGACGGGGAAGAGTTTTAAAAGCTCCTTTCCTCCCCTTACCCTCTAGCACAGGTGCTGACCACATTCATTCTGGTATGGCCTGTGTCAGAATGCACATGCACCACGCACACCAGGCAATGGGGACGGCAGTGTGGCAGAGCCGTCCTCCTGCAGTCACCGTCAAGACAGATGCAGCACAAGGGAGAACCTCATGCACATAGCATATTCTTCATAATGCAGATTATATTCTCCAGACTATTTAGAAGAATTATAAATACAGTACGATTTAGTCTTGTAATTTTATCATAACTCAAAATTTATTTGGTGCTTCCCTGGAAGATCTGATTTCTGGAGTCATGTGATGATATAAAATCTTAATCTTTGTTTAAAAAAAAGTATGTTTTAAACTCTTAGACTTCCAAAGAAAAGATGGAAAATATAAACTGCAAGGGTTCAAAAACAAAGAGCAAGAACCAACAGGTTTTATTGTTTTTTCTAGTATTTTGGAGTTAATCTCACAAATTTTGATGGACTAGGTCAACTAGAATATTATTTCGGGCTTTCACTGTATGCTGTTCTCTTATTCTCTGTAATTTAAAAATCACAGTTGCTTTGAAGAAAAATGAATTCTAGTCCAGGGCTATAGAAGAATATAAAGCTCCAACAGTTTTCAGGAATACCTAAAAATTCAGGTGCCCACCTCCCACAGAAGGTCAGTGGCAGGCAGGTGTTTAACTCTTGTAAGCTCTTTTGCAAATCTCACCTGAAATCTCTGTTATTTTCAAGTAAGTGTTTCGCCTGTTGAACTAAAGGACCAGAATTGACTCTTGCACAGTATGTTTCTTATAATTACTCACAATGGGAGACTGCACTCACAGCCAATTCTGGGAGGTATTTCTGAGTCTCTGATTTCTAACATTCTTCACTTTCTCACCCTACAGTATGAACAGATTGCCTTATATTGCTGACAATTTATGTTTTCTTTCTAACACCCACCTACGTAACATCTATGTTGAGCATTTACGTTTACACTAATAGCCCCTGAGAATCAATTACCATAAGAAGATCTGTTTCTTTACACTTCAACTGATGAATCAGTCATAGGTTAAAACAAGAGGAGGTAAAAAGCCAGCATGTCTGCACTGATTTTTTTAAAACCCTCTACTTAAAAATACTCTGGATACAGATTATTTTTTTTTCTGTTGCGTACATGTTCAATATTATTTTACCGGCCTTAAAATATGCTTTCATAAATGGATTGAGCAAAAAAACACCCAGGATTAACTGTATTTTTTATACACTCCAATAGTGTGTTGTAGCCCTATGCAACAGAACGCAGTCTGTTTAGTTGGCACACCCTGGTGGAAGTAAGTATGATAGCAGGCTGGCACCTGGCTGAGCCAGACTCCAGGCCTGAACTGTACAGAGTTGGCCCTATGCAGAGAACAGAAATAATCTTCTGAGATGGCCGGCACCTGTCATTACTTACCAGCCCCACGTACAGTTCTGCCACGGAAGCTTGTCTGCCCCCCCCGCCCCTGCCCCGGGATTTGTGGGGCCCGTTGATGACTTTCCCCTCTTTCTGAAAAGCTTTCAGTGAGAAAGCTCTGCAAAGATGAGTCCCTTCTGAAGTTTCTGCAGAAGCCTGGAACTGTCACCTGTACAGAATCTGACATCCATCCCAATTTGTCCTTCACAGTCCAAGGTGAAGTGATAAAGTAATGGCTTAAAGAACCTTACTCACATTTCTAGAACAGATCTCACATGGCCAAAGTTGCCCAGTAACTGGTTTCTTTAAAAAACTTTTTCAAATGTTGTTTGGAAATTGTCTTGTTTAGAAATGCCTTCTCTTTCTCATGGCTGGTCAAACGACAGCAGTACTATTTATTAAAAGACACACTTATTTCTCAGGTTCTTTGTGTTTCTGTACGTTTTCAGAATTCTTCATACTCTGGCCATAACGGTCTAAGAGGTCTAACACTTCACCCCATAGCAATAGCTGCAAAGTAGTCTGCACGCAGAAACCTCAGGGAGAACCTCTGGGGAATGGGTACCTCTCCAGTGGCCTTTTCTCTGCTATATAGTTTCCTACAACAAAGGCGAGCCCAAGCCCCAGTTTTTGTTACTTAAATGGTAACCTTTCCACAAGAAAGCTTACAAACACCTAACACTTCTTCCTGGGAGCAAACAGCCTCTGTTCAGAAAGTAATGAGAAAAACCTGGATATTCATTGACAGTATGACCCTTTTGATCAAACACTGCATTTCTAACCTGTGGTTATATATGTACAATGGCAAAAGGGACACTGGATGAGCAAAGATGGGTATCAAGAAATGCTGGCAAAATGCTTCCCGAGCACAGGCAAAATGAGCAAGAAATCATATGAAAAAGCTATTTAAATGCCAGTCTCACAGCTCCTGAGATCTTCCTAATCCTGAAGTTCACAGTAAGGAATTTATAAAACTATCAAAGGAATCCCTTTTTTGGAGGAAATCCATTTCAATTTAATTAAACATCCTGAAAAAATATTTAGTAAAAGATAAATATTTTTAAAGTTAATGCAAGGCAACATTGATATGTATAATTTCCATCTGAGAAGTATAAAAACCATATGACTGTAGTTCATAGTTACAGTCTCACAGCAATTTCCAAATTATAGCTCCTTATTTTAGAAGCAAAAAGACTTTATTTTCAAACCACTTGTCTCTTTTCTTATACATTACTATCAGTATTAAAAAAGAAAAAGAGAGGTTTCATGGTCAACTTTTAGGCTCAGTTTCATGTATATGAGCCTGGTATACCAATGATGTATAGAAGACATATAAATCAAGTCTCCCTTTGCAATGCAACCACAGTTAAGAAGAATTTGAGAAATATCCGAGTCACCAAAGTCAGTAACATCTTTGACTTAAAGCACTTGCGGGACACATCTGCTAAGAGACGAAATTGCCTTCTTTTTATATAAATGCTTTTTGGAGTGAAACCACAATGCAAATAACCCCAAATAAAGCAGGGAGACAACCTAACATGAATGAATGTCTTGCAGAGCCAAAAGTTTATGACAGCAGGAACCAAACTACAACTATTACCAGGCTCTCAGGCAGCACCGTGCACAACACTGAGGCAGTGTAGGTGTGGCTGGTTTGTTACTTAAGAAACTGCAACACATTGTGTCATCCCAGCTTCCTGCGAGCGTTCCTGTATTGGCAGCGTCCCAGGCAGCAGTACCGTGATTCTGCTTAGGGACTCATGGGAAAGGTACATCTCTGAGTTGTCATGCCCCATTAAGTGAACTCCATTTTAGTCCTAAATCAATCAGAAGGGAGATACTAGGCTCCCATGCAGTGATTTCGCAAGATGATATCCTCCTCTCTGCTGCTAAGTAGAACTGTACTTCAGCTGCAAACACTCAAAGAAACCTCTATTCTACTTTTTCCTGTTAAGTCAATTTTCAAGAGGAAAAAGCTTTCAATATTTGTATTTTCACAATGAGCAAACCCTTATATACCTGCCTTTGTCTGGTACTAATGCCAGTCTTAACTATGTCTCCCTTGTAAGGATTTTGGCCTCCCCAAATGGCTGTTTTCCTTTACATTCCATGGGTATGGTCCAAAGTCCATAGAGTCAATTGGACCTGGTCAAGTGTGCTTTGGCTTGGGTCCTGCATGCCCAGCTTACTTGGCATTCATTGTTAGTAAAATTACATCTCTGCTGTGATTCTTGTACCCCATCTTCCCTCCATAAAATTATTCATTAATCTTTCCAATACTTATTTACAGGTATCTTTCACCTTTTTTTCATATAGTACGTTGAATTAGCTCACATTTACATTGCTTAGTAATCACACGTGGCCATGGTTCAGTTGATGTCCTCCTGGTAACGAGTTCAATTGGGGTAACTTGAATGTGTAGCTGACCCTTGGCTTTTCACATGGTTACTATGTCATGTGATCTTTTCAAAATTTTGCTTTGTTATGATCCCTTATTTGCAGTGTAGGCCTACTTTGCTTCGACCACAACACTAAAACATGTCTTAGGTAAAAACAATGAAATTTAGTCCTCAAGGCCAATAATTCCACAGTTTTTCATAAACTGCAGGAAGTTTTACTTTGGTCCTCTTACTGTTTCCTCACCATTTTGCTGATACTCATACTTGAGGGAATGCAGAATATTTTAAGGTAATATTTTAAGGTAAAATAAATAAATGGGAAAATGACACTACATCAGTCTAAGTGCTGCTAACAGGAGTTCAAAACCAATACAGAACAAATAGGGAAAATATTGTATATGTAAATCATTTGTGAAATCAAGTTGAAATTAATGACAAACAAAACCGAGTTCCCTTTGTGGTTGATTTCCATTTAGCTGCACCCAACAATATAATAGTTATCAAAGAAAGCTACCAATTAGATTTTAATTCAAAACATTTCCAGAAAACAGTTCCCAAATCTCAATTGATATCTCTCCAACAACCTCCTAATTGCAGCAAGTTGGTGGTAAAGAAAAAAAAAACGGCTTTAAATGAAAAAGATGTATTCCGTCTGCTGGAGCATGCAGTATCCTTTTCATAATTATTCCCAGAATTTCCCCTATACTTGAGCTTCCGCTGAAGATTATATATAGACAGATAGATATGTATGTGTGCGTTTGTCTGTGTGCGTGCGCACATGCACATGGACATATGCTGACAGAAGGAGACAGGAAATGGTATTGTATCAAAATCTAAGGAATTTATCTAATGTTCTACCACTTTTTTGTGGATTGTGTACTATGGGGCAAAGGTTAGAAAGACCACAGAGTTCAGAGTTGGGGTATTTCTTCCATTCTTTTACCAAGCGGGGTGCCCTCTTGAAAGGAACTTTGGCATTATCAGGAATTCAGAATCACCCATCATAAGATTCTCCAGAGCCTGTCTGATCCGAAAGCCTTATATACATTTTGCTATCCAAACACAGAATAAAATATATCAACTTACCCAGGAACTCCAGCAAAAGCTCATTCTTCCTCCACTTACCTGCATGAGGTAGAGACAGACCATCCCATGATTTTGCCTTCATCTGATGCGAGACCGTACTCTTTGGAACGCCCACAGTCTTGTCCTTGCTGTTTTCCTCTGTGCACAATTGAAGCTGGTTGACAGCCCTCTGCGAAGTCCTAAAAAAACCCAAGAAAGATGACACTGAGACATCTGAAGCCTGTTCTGCATAGCAAGAACATGATCCACATCACAAGAGATGGAAAAACTTAAAAATATTATTGAAGTTCAGTTTAAAAATTATTAAGTTCAACTAAAAATTTCCAAGCAGATGATCACTAATGTCTTTGAGACCTGCAAAATCATCACTATGGTGTCTAGGATGCACTAAAGATACCCGACCATGTTCCATACTGACAGACCAGAGCACTTTTCTTCATTGCAGGTAAAGGAGCAACAGACAGCTTCTTGCCTCTAGCTTTCCTGGTTGGAAACCACATAACCCTCTAGAAAACGTTGAACCCTTCCTAACTGGATTTCTAAACATGGTATGGCAGTTGATAGGGTGATACTACACATTCCAGACTGCACAGTATACCTTCATTGAGGTACCAGAGCAGATGGGTAAGCAAACTAAAGATGAGGCAAAGGTTATAAAAGGACACTGCTGAGCATCCTTTGCAAGGAAGGACTAGACATAGAAATTAGCATGCAAGGAACATAACAGACATTTATTAGCTAACAGTGTTATAAAAGCAAATTTTTTTGTACAGTTCATGAATGCTTTCAAATATAATCTTAGTAATAGCAGACAATGCACCTCCTGGCATTACTCTCACATTGAAATTTGGATCTAGTAGGACCCCTGGAGCAGCTGGTTCCATTTATATTCTCAGCAGCTACAGTTTCTGGGAGATAGAGGTCTCACAGAGACTACTGTAATGGTCCTAGTGAGACTTTTCCAGTGTTACTGTAAGTTATGGCAGAAGCTGCACTGACCTTATGTCCTGGTTTCAGCTGAGAGAGAGTTAATTTTCTTCTTAGTACCTAGTACAGTGCTGTATTTTGGATTTAGGATGAGAATGATGTTGATCTAGTTTGTTCTAGTTGTTGTTTTTAGTGATGTTTTAGTTGTTGCTAAGTAATACTTACTCTAAGTCCAGGACTTTCCAGTTTCCCATGCTTTGCCAGTAAGCAGGTGCACAAGAAGCCAGGAGGAAGCAGAGGCAGGACAGCTAACCCAAAACAGCCAAAGGGATATTCCATACCCCAGGGTATCATGCTCACTATATAAACTGGGGGAGTTGGCCAGGAGCCACCAATTGCTGCTCAGGGGCTCGCTGAGCATCAGTCAGCAGGTGGTGAGCAATGGTATTGTGCATCACCTGGGGTTTCTTTCCCTTGGGTTTGATTCCTCTCTCTCCCTCTCCTCTTCATTACAATTTTCATTGTTGTTGTTGTTGCTATTACTTTTACTTTATTCAATTACTAAACTGTTCTTAACCCATGGGTTTTACTCTTTTCCAATCCTCCTCATCCCACTGGGTTGCAGGGTTGGGGGAGGAGATGGGGGAGGAGTGAGTGAGCAGTGAGTGAGCAGCTGCGTGGTAGTTGCTGATTGGGGTTAAACCACACCACCTTACCACTCAGGATAAATGACAAGAATTGGCTCTGCAGATCTGCCTAGCTCTTCTGGGCCTAGACTGAACAAACAGATGTATGTATGGTGTATGTGTGGGCTTAAAATATCCTGCTATTATCAGTTCCTACATAACATACCTGAAAGAACAACTGAGGGAAGTCTGAGGTACTATGCATCTGCAGGTGAAAGGATTATCTGAAAATTGTAGCAGTAAATAAATAAAGTTTGGGCATGTTACATTTTACCACAATATACCTGCTCTACTTTCACCATAAATTCAACCAATGTGAAAATGCCTTGATTTTTCTCCAAAAGGCATTCACGGAGAGTCTGGCATCTTCAGTACACATTATATTAACTCTCGCAATTTTGAAAAATTCGGATTCAATATAAATGTTTGTGGCTATGAGACATCATCTTTGTTTTCTCAGCTTGCTTTGCCAATTTAGTTTTACTTTCCGTAATCAGGAAATCTCTTTAAATACCAGAAAAATCAATAATTATGTGAAAGAATTTTTTATAGACTATTTTTTTCCATTTCTTTTCAGAGAAAAAAAAACCAATAAAGAGATCTGGGGTCTTCAGCAGACTAATGGAACAGAATCAAAAGGGGTCAGCACAGTCTCTGGCACGATAAATTCAATCATTGTATCCATTCAAAGAAGTTATAGCACTATTTTATATTACACTCTATGTCCCTGACTTCCTGCATTTTAACTTGATCACATTTGCCCACAGAAGAATGCAGATGACTTCCATGTAAAGAGAAGTTGAGGAACTAGCAAAGCAAAGTAGTTTGCCTGTAGTATCTCCAAAAGCAGTTTTAACAAGGGATTCTACTTGCCACCCATTCTACAGCTAAGGTCAGCAACAAAATTTGGTTCTAGATGCAAACCTTCATGAAGTTGTGGGCTATTTCAGTTCAAGTGTTTTGATCAGAACTGCCTTTGGGGTTTCAGTGAATGTGGTAAATAAGGAGCCAAAGAAGCACTTGAGCACTGGTCAAGAGAGAAGGTTGTTACTTCTCAGCAGAAACAAAATTTACCAGCTATTGTCACAGCCACACATAAAACAAATGAGAGGTGGAGCTGCCTCTAGTAATTATTTTTTGTCTTTCATCAGAGAAGTGTGGTCTGAATAATAGCTCTGACAAAGCCCAGCATCTCTAAGATCAAGATTACAACACATACCAACAGGCCAGAGGGGAAAACAACTCGGCTAAAGACCAAACAAAAAATCACTTGTAGCTGTGATTATCAGTCAGCCAGAGAACTGCTCCCTGGAAGGTTGTTCAGGCACACTGTCCCACCCCCATACTATTACATTATAGCTACAAGAAAGACATGGAAGTCACACACCAGTACCCACAGACATCCACATATGTTGACTTCATTAAAATCATATTGTGCTTTTTGCTCTCAGTTTTTTTATCTGTAGGAAAGTGTCCTCTCCCGGATGTTTTCTCCCCCCTTATTTCCCTTTTTAAGATGCTGAGGACCCTGCCTCCTTCTTCCTGTGGGTAACTGAAAAAAAAACCACAAAAAAGATCATAATTCGATCTCTGCTTTGTCTCTTACTATAATAAAATGATCTTCCTTTATATCACACTTTTATATGCTTGACAGCTATGCTTGACAGTTAGTAATAAAACTCAAGTCATAATCTGCTTTCAGTTAGAAGAGTCATCTTGCAACCCTTTGGTATTCTTGTCAAAAATAATAATTGCTTATTGTCAACATTAACCTCCTTGAGCCTGCAGATCCATCATTCCCATTGCTCAACTTAACAAGCATTACTGACTACAAAAATCTGCTGTTGAGGTAACGGATGGGACACTGTTACTGCTATATCTTACTAGATATTCCTTCAATAGTAGTACATGGTAACATTAACTGGGAACAGTTCAAAACAAGTTCTTATAAAACTTCTGTTAGAGTAAAAAATACAGGCTTTGATGGATTAAAATCATTCACAAAAATCTGCTTTTATTAAGAAATGCCACAGACACTTTTAATAAAATATACCACTCAAGCTTTTTTTTTTTTTTAAAAAAAAGGTTTTTTAACCAGAAAGTGAAATCTGAACTTGTTATACCACAGGCAGTATTTAGGGCAAATGGCATAACGCTTGAGATAATCTTTCACAGTTTTCCATAAAACTTTTCCTGTTTGGTACATTTTAGGTGCTAATCTCTTCACCTGGATTTTGTCAGGTATCTGAGCTACAAGGAGAAAGTTGGAGACATGGTAGAAGAGTATAGTATGTGATTAATCAGATCACTTTGGGTAAAAAAGCCTTTTAAATTAAAAACAAATTTACTAAGCAGTTAGAAATGTAGCTAGATACCCATTTGGATAAGTAAGAAAATAGAATACACACTTCAAAGTGGAAATTGTGGCACCATTTTAAACACCATATGTTATGAATGCTGTCTCCATAAAACAACCTGAAAAGATAGTAATTCTATAAAAAAAGAGGAAAAAAGGATTAAACTGTAAAAGTTGCTCACCGAAGTCCAATGCAAAAACTACAGCACAACTAATTTTCTTCCTCATGACTCCATTTCCTTTATAAAAGGAAACTGAAGGGAAAAACTGCTACTGCTGTCCAGGCATTTTCATTAGGACCTAAGAAGCAGCTGACTATAAGAAATACGTTTTTCTTAGAATCATTTGAGACTCCATAACGTGTCTTGCTACCTATTTCAAACACATCTTTGCGTGCACGATTCCTGGTTATATTAATGGCACTACATGTGAAAACAGTTATCAGGGCTGTGTAATGCTGGAATGGTTACTTAGTGACAAGGTAGCATCGTTCTTGTCCAAATATTTTTAAGAAAAGACTAGGCAAACAACATTGCGGGTAGTCCAGATGCATGTGAGCCTGCCTCAGTTCAGTGAGTTGGATTCAGATTTCTTCTGCTGTCTAGGAGCAGTAGAATTCTGCGACTACTGTCCAAACCCATATTGCTCCATCAAAGTCCCATTTCTCCCTACAGTCAGGTTCAAATGGCCATACACCCAGTAATAAAGATTGTACTGTACATATTTCTTGGTGTAATGCAGATGCTTTGTCTTTTTATACTTTCAACAAATGAGTTGCAGGACTTGGTCTTTGATGAAATATTCAGTACACATCCTCTTCGAAAGGACTAGCAAAAACAACAGCTCTGAGAAAAGCTCTCTGAACTTGAAGTAACATGCAAAAGGGTTATCCACAGAAACATGTATTCAAACAGAATGTTATGTCATGCTAACTAATTATTTTATTACAGGCTTCCTCACGTAGCTTTAGGTAACTGTGCTCCAGCCTACATCCTAGTATAATATTCTATCAAGTATCATATCACTGTTCTATGAATCACCGATAATACTGAAATCCTTCAGAGGTGAACAAATAATGTAAGTCAACCTCTCAAAAAACAAATGGAAAAATTGTAATTAATCTTTGATCATAGTCAACTACATGAATATCAAACATACATATATGTGTAAATACTTACAAAACAGTACTGGCATTAGTCACTGACTAGCAAGTTACTCCTCTGAGTCTTATTGTCTTTGACTAAGAAAGACAATGAAAGTTAATCTTTATTTTTGATCATCAGGAGGTGAACCGTAAGTTTTGAACAGTATAAATACTTTCCCAGCTTTGCCTAATTGTGCTAATGTCCCTAAGAAAATGTGAAACTCAATCCATGTGTCAGTTAGAATATTGTGAATCCACACCATTTGCTCCATTTCAACCATTTAATTGTTAGTTTCTTCTATATCCTGTTAGCAATGCACACATTTCTGAATTGTTTAGCCTCATCTTTGGATAAATATGACACCATGTAACATTCTTTGTGCAAGAGATTGCAATACAACTGGTATCACATAATATTAATCTTAATCCTAAATGTGTTTGTAATTCTAAAATGTAATTCGTCTAAAAATCTTTGTGCTCAGCACAGAAGTATGAAATTTGTAATGAAAATCACAATACTCATCGACTGTTACCGACCCATAGTAATTGTTAAAATATGAGAATTTGATTGGGGTTAACGTGAAATGAAAGGTTCTGTGTTTAATGACACTAGTAGCATTTATGATGATATAAAATATCACATCAGGCTTGTATTTGCCTAACTGGAGAGGTGCCAGAGTAGTGAAAAAACCAGTAATTTTTGTTGATGACAAACTGTGATGCAAATTTGAAGATATTTTTAATGCATCAACACCAGTTAGATGTGGTTCGAAATTTTATTTGTCCATTGAACGCAACAGCAGAAACATGACCTGAGAAGGTGCATTTTAAAACCTCACTTTGATCGAAACAACAATGCTGCAGCTTATCCAGGTTCACTGCACCTAAATCATGCATTTTAATCTAGAGGGATATAAAGAGAAGTGTATATTATGGTCTTACCAGCCTGTTGACCTTACTATATCCAATGTATCTCCTAAAAATAGCAGGTAGACCTTCTTTGATGCTCAAGCATGATGCATAATTTGCGACGACTGTGAGCTATATGACAAGGTGCAGAGATTCACACAGTAGCCACACGTGCTTTTTGACCTTGGGGGCATGAAGCACTGCTGGTCCTAATGCTATTAGACAACTCAGTGCACAGTGGTGCCCATACTAAAAAAGTCCTGTTTCTTCAGTGAACACAGCAGTGTGGACAAAGAAACAGCCACACGTGCTTTTTTTTTGGTGGCTCACCTGACAGATTCCTGGTTGGTGTGAATAAGGGGAGCGGTAATTTGTGATTCACATGCTTTGGAAGGTTTTAGGCTTCCAAGTAAGATGTATCATTTCAGTGCTTACTACATTGTCCAAAAGACTGTGAGTGCAAATAGCTGTAATTAAATCACTCTTACACAACCAGTACAGAAACACCACACCACCATTCTTGGGCAAACCAGATTTCACAAAGCACAATGCTCTTTAATTTGTTGGAAGGGGAAAATAATAATTCTGTGAATGCTAACAGCCAATAATGCTTCTGCAGATATTTCAGTTGTCATGCATCTGCTATTCTGGGCGGGCAGTAGATTTTAAGCATTGTAACTCATAAGCAGTGTTGGCTGTGGGCTGGGATAGTGCTACTGGTAAGCTATTGGCATCTTATTGCTCACAAGGGAAAGGCTGCCATAGACTTCACCTCACTTTTATACCTGTGTAGTTTTCCCTTTTCGTAAAAAAAAAAAAAAAGACTCATTGGGATTTCCCTCACACTTGAAGCTGCTGCTGCTGTGATCCTGCTACCCTCTGATGACAGGACAGTATTTCCAAGTGACATGTAGAGTTTTGGTTATTTAAAGATCTGATGGGCACAGAGTTTTACAGGGCAGCTGATGTATGTATTTTTAGCTTCCAGGAATTATATGCTTATGATCAAACTACAATCAGGAGATCTGTTGTGCAGGATATGAGTATTGGGTACATTTCATAACTGTCTATGTGGCATTATGTATATTGCCAGGATTCCAGCCTAAAGGGCTGAGCTAAAACACTGACTTCAGTGATCAGGAAGCTAGAGACTTTTACATACAAATATTTGTAAAGCACTTTGCACTTTTTGGAAATATGGAGTAGTTGTCCACGAATACATAACCAAAGGTTCCCTCCCTGTTTCTGTGAAGTACTTCTAGCCTGTAAAAGCGTATTCAAAACCAGCACAGTCAGACAGGTACCAAAAATACAGTCCTATCCTAAATAATAACTTTTTAGCAATATCTAGTGGGCTTACCACACAATTGTGGTTTCACTAATTTTCAGTCTGTTTGAAAATAAAAGATAAATGCCTTTAATATGGGTATCTCCATTATAATGAGCCATGATGCCGATACTACTGAGGAAAAAATCTAAGACCAGTTGTGTTGGTACAGCTAATGGCATCAGCTGGCCCATAAAATTATATTCAAATCATACGTGAGGGGAATCAGTGCAGTTTGACAGCTAACACCCAAGTGTACATTTTTGGCCTCACTTTATTAGAAATCTTATGTACTTACTAAAGGAGGCTGTTAGATCAAAAAATTCAGACGGATTTATGCTGATTGAGAAAGAAAGGGCCACATCTGATAAATTCCTCTCCTCCTCCCCATGCCCTGCCCTCTTAGCACTGGTTGGGATGTCAAACTTTCCGATATCATATGTAGCGAAGACATGCAGATGTACAGCACATCCACTTAGGAGCACAACTCCCGAGGGTATTTTTCTTCATTCAGCGTTTGAACCTTCTATGTGCCTCCCTTTTGATCTGCAAAGACAACCTGAAGTGCTGACAGCCCGGCCAGACACACACTAGTCACCGCTACCCAGAGGTATGCTATTCAGTGTGTATGTTCCCGTTACTCTAGTTCTGGAATGCCACTTTTGATGCAGCACTAGAGGAATCAGTGTAATGTAGCGAGTATGTAATGACTCTAAGGTTAGTTTCCAGGCTAAAATGGCTTTAGAGACTTTTGTGTAAGGTCAGTCACTATTACCCATTTCTTGAGGAAGTAAGTTATCTTGTTAAACTCACATTCACATTCCAAACACCACAGAAAGGCTATTGTAGCAGCCAACTCCATGTAAACCTTTCTCTGTTCCAGAGATGGGTTACATTCATGGTTTTAATGTAGAGCGTCCTGGGTTTTTATTTTCTGTTTGCTTAGAAGTGGACAGACTAGACACTGTCTTCAGAGAGAACTTCAGAATCACAAAATACCCTGGCAAACATGAAGACTTGTGCTTAGTCTCACCAAAGGCAATGTGCCCCAAAAAGAAACTCAAAGAAAGCTGTATTCAGCTACAAAACCACATTTAATCCACTTCACAGAGCATTTAGTGTTGATTTGGTTAGTGCAAATGTGATATTTGCGTCAAATTCTTATGTCTTTAGTGTAGGTAAAAAAAAGGTCAGCCAGGCATGATTTCTTTACTTTCTTCTAAGTGGGACTGTCTGTATGTACAGTATTCCTTGTGGAAATAACAGAAAAATGAAGTTAGATGATGAAATGATATAAAGACTATCCAAATACATCACCTCTCATGTTAAATCTTCTATAATTGCATTAGCAATGAGTGACTTCAGTTTCTGCATCAACTTACTGCACCTCCAAAAAAGTGCCCAGATTGCAACTGGTTCAAGTTTTCTCTTGAATTCTGAACCAAAACCCCATGGAACACTGAAGTCTCACTCTCGTATGACCACTGCTTATGAATAGGATCTTCCTCTTGTTTTTGCTGCTGTTGTTGTGTGCTAACTGCACTGCCCCCTTCCCACTCTCCAAACGCATGTGAACGGCTAATTCATCTGGGCAAGGGCAAGGGAACCCTCTGTATTGATTCTGTGCTGAACTTTATTAAAGTGACTGAGCAAGGTTTTTGAGATGTGCTGCTGCACTACAATCTGCTTTTGTTTTATTTCTCTATTATTCTTGCATTTTCTTTTAAATACAGGAAGACTTTTGTTGGGAACAGACTTGAATGTAAGCCTACGGCTTATTATATCTCCTTTATCTTTTCTGAGTTACTAATATATGAGATTGGAGGGGCATTGAATAATACAAAAACACTCATTATGCTCATTATGACAGCTTTGCAGCTAGCCTCTGCAGAAAGACTTAGAAATGCTTAAATTTTGAATTACAAGTGACTTAAAATGGGAGCCCACCAATGCAAATAAAAGATTTACTTCTCACCTCCTTCTACTGCGTTAATCTTACAGGTATTTAACAAAACATAATCACAAACATGCCTGCCAGTATTTTGTCAATAGGGATTTTTCTTTCTCTTATTTACTCTATTTGAAGAGGGGAAAGCTGGGAGAAAAAAAGAATTGGTATTGAATATGTTCACCAGCAGGCCAAGGTCATACCTTACGTAGGTAATACCTGAACTTCCAGTGTGTGTGTGTGTGCGCGTGCACATACAATGTATGCATATGTGAAGAAGCCAAAAAATAATCCAAGAACTAAAATACCAGTAACAAGAATTTGTCACAAATATTGCTACTACATATTAACTGCATCTTCAGCTATCAGTTTTGATCCAAAATTAATGTACACTGAAAAGTTTTATAAATGCTACAGATACACTTTTACCAAAAAGGTTCATGGTGTCAGAATAATTCTTGTTAGCCATAGAAAGTGTATGATTCCAATGACATTTAGAGGGATTATAAAAATATTCTGACTTTGCTGACATTTGAGGGTTTCACATTAGCCTGTTGATTTTAAAACTTCATCTACAACCACTGACTACATTACAGGTTATTGCAAAAGCCAGTTTATAACAGGTAGATCTGTCATGGAATAGGGTGCTGATTTTAGCTGGTTTATTACTTCATCCTTCACCTGTGACAAAAACCTTGGATGCTTGGGTCTGGTAGGAAGAATATAATCCTAGTAATGGAAAAAGGTCTTTCTTACTAAAAAACTCCTTATCTGAGTACAGCCATCACAGAATTGCACATCTTCCTATTTCCAAAATGTTACTTTGTATTTTTGAAGTGCTGTGTTTTCTTATTCAAGTTCCACTGGGGCCAAGCTATCAACATACATACTTGACTGCATGAGGAAACAAAATACATATGAGAAGTTTTGTGCACTGACTTCTTTCCCAGCTTGTGCAGATCACTGAAGAGAATCAGTCTAATCACAAAAGTAATTTTACTGCTGAGAGCACTTACATGCAAAAAGACATGAGGCTGAGATGTAGGCTTTTTGCCTTGCTGAGTTACCATGCATTAACTAACAGTTAAAGAACTAAAGCAAATTACCTGGTTCTTCTTTGCTACAAGCTAAAGCATGCAGTCTACTGTGAAATACCTAGTTAGACTGCAGTGTCTTGGTTGTCTCTGCATGTATTTACCCAAGCATCTTGCAGGTTAAGGGGAGTCATAAAAGTTTGTAAGATGACTGGTGAGAAACATTTAATCAAACTTCTTTAAAATACCAAAAGAATAGCATTATTTTTTTTGCAAAATCATTAACTGAAGACAATTTCCTCAAGACTTCAGAGGAAAGCTAAGCAATGTTTAGCAAACAAAAATTATTTTTTAATTGCAACTACCCCCCCCAAGATTTCAGGGATTATTTTTTTTTCCCAAACAAAATGACAACCAAGATAGTTACCACTTTTTTACACAAAACTTTCCATAGGAAGAGGATGTTCCCTATCTGTTACAGCTCTCATCCTAGAAGGCAGTAGCCAACGACATATCTTTTGCCCTTTGCCTTTCATAGCTCAAAGCCTTATATTTAAGGCAGTTAGATTTAATTCTTTAGCTGTTACCATGCTATTCTCTGATTGTAGCTGGAAGGGGACTTAGGTCTTTTTTGAGGGTGTTACAGTAGGTGATCACACAGCACAGAGTCAGATCTCTAGCTGGCATTAACTGATGTCATTCCACTGAAGTCCCTGATGCTACATTGAACCAGGATGGCTGAGGCTCTGACCTAGTAACCAGAAAGATGTGTTCCAGTCTCTGTCAATACTGGGCAACTCTTTCCTGAAACTTAGGATTGGAAATAACTATGGTAATTTGGATTCCACTTTCTGATCACTGTTGGCACATGTCAGTGTTCTAATGGCAGAGCAAGAAAGAATCTCCATCAGCACAGTCTGCTCATGCTGCTGCTGTTTCTGATGCTGACACTTTTGATGTCCTAAAAGCTGTTGCCATTGCATCCCTCCCTGTTGATGCCACTGCACATCCTTGGGATAAAAGCCAAACAGCACTTTCTTTGTACTCTCCTGCCAAGATAATTTTAACCCCCTTTACTCCCTCAAAATATAGAACCACTGATTCGGGCTGAGATGAAATTTCTGTAGAACTTACAACTTATTTAACAACTCTAAAGGCATGGAAAGGACTCAGACAATACCATAGGATGGGTAGTCAGATTAATTAATGGTATATTAGTTATCTAAATCTCTTGTTCTGTAGTGACAAAACCACTGTTTTTCAATTAAGTTGTTGTTCAATGTATTATCTCATCTTTTCAAAATACTTTCACTTCTGTGTTGCATGCCTAGCTTCCTGACTTACTAGTTACAATTGTACATTCACCTGCTTATGCTAGACATTAACACTAGTTTCCACATTATAGTTTTTTAATGGAAAATAAGCTGAGGAAGTCAGGGGTTTGGCTTTGTGAAACCTCATCAGTAGGATTTTGTTTTTTTCCAAACAAAGATGAAACATGAAATTCATGTTCAGGTACTTGTTCTGCCCGACTCATTGAAACTGGGACTAGTGGGTGTCAGTGGAATGTTCCATTTCTGACTCATCTTTAATTTTTCTTAGTACAGTCTGAACTCATGCATCTTTCAGTCTCTCTGCATATTCTAACCCTGTTCATTTATGGCCAGATTCTTCTACCCTGTCAACAGTATAGTACTTACACTGATTGCTAAAGCACTATTTATTGAGCATAGTACTATTTAATGGAAGAGTGGCTGTTTGACTCTTGGCCTGGGACATGCAAAAATCAAACGGATTTTAAAATTATGTGCGGCTGAAAAGGTTTATAATACACAAAACCCAGAAACATTGTGATTTTCAAAAGTCTAGAAGAAGTAGCAAAGGTTGGAAAAGATTTGTAAAGACATAGCATGGAAAAATATGAGCAAATAAAGGTCAAGCCCACTGCCAGCAGTGACAGCAACCATAGTTTTAGAAAATCCTTTGTTTCTGACTCTGATGGCTGTTCTACCAGCACCACTACCCTTAAGTGGGAGTGTCACCTCAGTTTGTTTCTTTGTTTTTCCTGTGACTATTTCTCCTTTTTCCCTGTGTTCTTTTTATTTTTCCTGAAGGATTTAAATGAGCTTGATAATCTTTTTTAAGTATAAAAAATATCTGTCTGGCTATAACAACAGGAGACATAATTATTTCAAGATCTTATTTTCCCAACTGGGGACTTTGGAGGCAAACTGGCTAGGCTTTGAGTTTGCTTGGAGAGCTTGAAGTGGAAACAGAGTATCTGCAGACTCACACAGCTCTTCCATCTGCTTTGAAATTTCCTTTTAAAATAAGCTATCTTATAGTGTTAAGGGAACTCTGTGAATGGATCACAAAAATCCTGTTAAAAGGTTTAGTGCACAAATGCAGGTTTTAAATCTGGACTTATATGTGGCCATTCAGTTAAAATGACGTCGATGTTTTGGGTTTTTTCCATCTCTTAAAACATATGAAGCAATTGTTTTTTCCATAAAGCACAACGGCTTTGAAACACTGAAAGACTTGTAGCTTGCTTGTCATTACACTGGTCAGTAAACATCAGGGTGAACTTCATATATTTTTCATGGAGTAAGAATTTCTAAACTGCAGTTCTTTATCAGCGTATAATTTATTCAGCACAAAAGACAGTAAACATTCTTTTGGCTGATGTGTTTTCAGGCAACTTCTTAAAGTACTGTTTTTGAAACATGACACACTGGCCTCTGAACACCAATACAGACATTTGAAATCAGTGAAATTGATACAACAGGATTTGGTCTGAATCACATCTCTACTAAGATTGAAACGCTGAGAAAACAGTACTTAAAAAAAGCTCCGTTATTTTAATTATTGAAAAATTCTAGCAAAACCACTGAACAGATACTTTGAATATGTAATTGAACTTAATGCCCCAAATAAAAAAGAAAGGCACTGGGGCTGTTAACATCAAAGCTCACATTCACAATCTAGGCCTTGCAACTGATAAGCTCCTTCTGGAAAAAAAAAAATATTGGAAAAATCTCCATATTTCAGTGTCACTTGAGTAAAACTGACATGATAAAAGCAAATATGTGAAGAAAAAAAAAGGCAAAGTTGGGTCAGGTTCCAGCTCCCAGCAATACTGTATCATACAAAGTCTTAAGTAATGAACTTCATTAAAAAGTAAATTAAGTATTTCTTAGGCAGCTACAAATGAGACTTTTTTTCTATAACCTCTACTGAAATACCACTATCGCAGTATCAAAGCAAATAAGCAACATATACATTGAAAGCAACACTATTCAAATAGGTATTTCTATGCTGTTGCAAAGTCCAAATGGTTAACATAAAAACCATTTTCTTCTGGCAGATGATTTACATTAGTTTTGGGGGTTTATAAAAGAATTAATTTTCATGATGATCCACAGAGGGATTCTACTAGCCAAAAGTGATATGTTAAGAATGACTAAAAAGTATTGCCTTAAAAGTCACTAATGTTACTAGAAAGTTTTCAGAGCAATTTTTATATTAGACACACAAGATGACTCTTCCAGACATCTAGAAGGCATCTTTCCAGAGAGGCTGAGGGCTTTGCCATTCTCAGTATTTCTCTGGAAGCTGATAGTGCTTATCTTCTAACACAGAACTTTTCATGTAAGTGCAAACATGTATTAGAAAATACATACAAACACATACATACTTCCTCATATATATACAATACACATAGATAGACCAATCAATCAATCTCAAGTGTGACCTGGATTAAAAATAAACCTGCAGAATAGGTTAGTTTTAGTCTGGGTCGTTTTAGTGGTCCATGTTTGTGTCACTGTCCTTCAAACAGCTGTAGCAGTACACAAGCTGTACTGGCTGTAGATGCAGGCAAGCACCTCTTAAAATGGTTTCCATATCAAAGACACTATCATGTTGACTTGCCATCTCATGGACAGAGATATAATACCTATTTCTTGATTCTGTTAAAAGATAGCTTTATATCTGAGCGCAATAAAAGAGCACCACCATTACAGATGTTTGTAAAATCATATATGTTGCGTGAATCTACCTAAAATTCCAGAATCTCTCACCCTACTCACTTTTGTGCACAAATTACTGCAAACACTGACACAGACTTCAAATTGTAATTGTGATAGTCTATCCTTCTTGCTCGTAGCTCAAGTAAAGTTCATTAAAAGACACACACACACCCTGGGTTGAGAGAAAACTCACATCTTACTGCAATAGTACAGTGATAAATATTCTCAAGCTAGACATCTAAATAATAATACTTCCTGCTCAAAAATATACAGAGCGTTGTTTGGTTTGCTGCTGCTTTACAAAATCCAACAACAAGAAATAAGCAGGAATAATCTTACTTCTAACAACAAAAAAGATTAATTGAAAAATAAACATACTAGATTACATACATTTCAGAAAACCTTTCCTCTCCTGATTCAACCTTGAAAGCCAGAGTACTTTTGTGGGATTTTTTTTTTTTTTTTTAAATAAAAAGGAATAAAGGCTGATTATTTGCATTTTCCAAAATTCTCTTTTTAATTTTTTCAAGCAGAATTTTTTTCCTCTTTAAGCCATTTTAGTGCTGTTTCTAGGACTAAAAGTCAGTAATATATAAACCATGCAACCTTCTGAAATAGGTTTACACATATACATAGAAGAGCACAGAGTAAACCAGCTTCCAATCTTTCAATTACACCTACCACCCATTACCCACAAAATGAAGAAATCCCAAGGTACACAAATATCTCTAAAAGGTAGATTTAGTGTGGTCAAAGAACCACATGGTCTTTCAGGGGGCAGGATCTGAATAATCCTGGTAATAAATCATGAATACACAATTTGCTTTATCCTTATTTCTGAAAAATGAAAAGTCAAGCTGAGCACATGACCACAGACTCTTGATGACAATTCCTAAGTTCATTTCCTCTCTGCACATGCAGCAGCTATTACTATATATTTCTTCCTGTAAGGCACGGAGTTCATAATGTGTTTTTTTCACAGTTCTAGTTACGGTAAAAAGATTCTAGCTATCATTTTTAATTCCTGATATTCTATACTAATATATCCAAAATCAGACAAAAGAATGATATAATGGATATTACTTACTATATATACATATTACATACATAAATAGAAAAAAACCTGTATACTTTGGCCTGACCAACAGTCTATAGTCAACAGCAATAACAAATCAGTACATAGTGTGTTCAGAAAACATGGGTACCTATTGATTACTTTTTTCTAAAACGAAAGACCACATCTTTATTCTTTCTTACAAAAAAAATGTGACCGGATTTCTTTTTAAAAGGGAAGTCTGTAAGTTTGCAGTTAGTTGAACCTCAAATCAACCCTTGCCAAGAAACAACTTGCTATGCATCTAGAGCAGTAATTCTTTACATGGATCTTGACTCAGCAAAATACTAGAGCATCTACTTAACTTTGGCACGTGTTTAATTGATTTGCTGGGCAGAAATGCAATTCTGTTTACATACTGTGTTTAACTGAAACTTCATTGCTTAGCAAGTGTATTTCATTCTTCATCACTTTGTGGAGGCTTACAGTTTTATGAGTGGAAACACATATCCTTGACAATAGATAGCCTTTTATTTCTTACAAGTTATTAATTGATCTTAAAATCAAAATTACCTTACCAATGAGCTAATCTTTCTCATGAAAAATACATATTTTATATATATACACTGTATATAATATATGTAATTTTGATATATAATACATAATATATATATTGGTTAAAAATACATCTCTCTTTATTTCAGTCCAAATTTTGCCAAAGACTACAGTAGTGTCATGAAAGTGATGACTCAAGTTCCCTATATTTAAAATGAACTGCTGGATGTATGTAACGCTTTTTTAAAAAGGCACATTCAATTGATAATCCAGTCAATTCCCATTACTGATTCAAAAGCAGTTTCATGTATTATATCTATGTCTGAATGCTTGTGCCAATTTCTGTGGCCTTGCAATCATGTTTCATATAACCTATAACCAGTTTTCAAAGTCTTTGTATTCTCTCAAGCTCTGTGAAAGAGCTTCTGAAACTGAAAGAAAAGAGTGATTTCGCACAATGTATAGTAAATTACAGAAAGCACATTGGGAAAGAGAAAATTTAAAAAATAATTTTGAGTACACAATTTTTTTCAGATAGATTCTTTCTTTTGGAAGTAGGTAAAGTTGAATATGAAATTTATACTCCTTTCTAAATTTATTTTCTTAATATACCATATATCTTTTCCAATTCACTAATACACAAATATGGTTGAAATCTGATTACCTTTGATATTTCTTCCAACTGGCACATGAAAAAAATGTTGATGATCAGGACCTGATCCTGTTTCCGTTAACTTCACTAAGAGCTGGACTACATTCTAAATATGTAGTGTAAAAAAGAGAATATAACTTTAGGTATAAATACCTGTTAGAAAACATTTGCAGCTTGTAATAATTTAAATAACTAAATATGCAATCTAACAGGTGTTTGTACTACATGCAGCCAACCAGGCATGCACCTCACAGACAGGTGGAAATGGCATGGTGTGGTGGCACTGGTGAATAGGGAAGACAATCATCCCACAGCGTTCTGCAACAACAGCACATACCGGATGTTCAAAAGATCCTATACATTTATGAAGGCAGTAGTGGCAGTAAGGCATCAATTTCTCGCACGTTGTAAAAGAGAAAATTAGCAAGGCTCAGTCTTATGCACGGGTCTCACATGCAGTTACCCTGGTAAGCTCCGTGGCATGCAAAGGGGCAGGAACCCTCCTATAAGGTTAGTCATTTTATGCTCGTTTCTAGCTCTGAGGCACCTTCCTCCACAGTGGCACTGCTCTGGATTATGGTAGCTGAGCACTGAACCCCTGGTGAACCCCTGAGCAAAGCAACTAGGAACTTCTCTGAGACCAGACATTTCACCTCTCCTGCAGAGCCCGTCTACCCACAGCTCCCCTCTAAGTCATCTAACAGTTAAGACACAAACCAAGTCACTGACATGCTGTGTAAGCATTGTTCCTGACTCCAGTTATCCCAGTTATTTTTTTATGTTTTCCCCTTAAATGAGGAAGACATCAGGTAGTAACTCAAACCCTGAGATACACTGACATTTACCTTTTGGAACAAACAGCTTAAACAGTGTTATATACAGATGTCTAAATATTTTGAAAGTATCAGCCTATGGAAGTAAAAAGAAACTACCTGTTTAAATTTGGAGAATTTTATTTAAAATCTGCATGTAGAACTGAAATTGCTTGTTAGTTGATACACTATGGCAAATGAGGTTTATTTGCAGAGTATATGAAGTGCTTGGATTTCTGTTTGAATTGGGAAAAGCAATACATTTGAATTTTCATTAGACTGCTCCATTTTTACAAAAATGATTCATTGTATAAAAACAGTAGTAAGTGGCTTACTCTCTGTCTTTGTCAACAGACAACTGGCAAATTGCTGGCTGCATATTTCTGTTAGACTACTTGTGTATGGAAATCTGACTGCTTTGCAAGCAATTTAATCAACAGTGTAAATAACCTGTGTAAAATAACCAACAGCGCAAATGCCTTTAAATAATCAAGGCTCTTTAATGTACATAAAATAGGCTTTTGTACCTGCAATAGACTTGATCTTTATAACCATGGTTTGTTCTCACCTATTATACCACATTGTGCTCTGTAGTAATCAATGCATATAGAAGCTTGATGCTCAAACCTACTCTTTAGTAGGTGCAATTTTTCACCCACAGAGAATTGTGTCCACAATTTCACACTACTAATAAGTTGCCAGGAAAAATAAGATAGGATTACAGATGTAAAAGCTGGAAGCTTGGACTGAAAATTGGACTGTGATGCATAAATAAAAATCAATCTACCACAACAAAAAAAAAAATCGAGTGATTTGCTAATGTTCTTCAGAGACATCTCCCATTTTTCTTAAGCAATGAAAGTTCCCTGGGTTTTACAACGTGGTAGAAGTTTGATAACATCAAAATTAACAGCTGGCTTGGCCAGCTGAGCCCAGAGAGTGGTAGTAAATGGAGTCACACCCAGCTGGTGCCTGGTCACAAGTGGTCTTCCCCAGGGCTCAATGCTAGGGCCAGTCCTGTTTAATGTCTTTATCGACAATCTGGATGAGGGCATGGAGTCCACCCCCAGTAAGTTTGCAGACAACACCAGGCTAGGGGGGAGTGTTGATCTGCTGGAGGGCAGGAAGGCTCTGCAGAGGGGTCTGGGTAGGCTGGGCCAATTGTATAGGGTTCAAGAAGGCTCAGTGCTGGGCCCTGCACTTGGGTCACAACAACCCGACGCAGCGCTACGGGCTGGGGGCAGGGTAGCTGGGAAGCTGCCTGGTGGAAAAGTACCCGGGGGTGCTGGCTGATGGCCGGCTGAACATGAGCCAGCAGTGTGCCTAGGTGGCCACCAGCATCCTGGCTTGTATCCAAAACAGTGTGGCCAGCAGGACAAGGGCAGTGATCATCCCCTTGCACTCAGCATGGATGAGGCCACACCTCAAATCCTGTGTTCAGTTTTGGGCCCCTCACTCCAAAAGGGACATAGAGGTCCTGGACCATGTCCAGAGAAGGGCAAGGCAGCTGGGGAAGGGTCTGGAGAACAGGGCTTATGAGGAGCAGCTGAGGGAACTGGGGGTGTTGAGTCTGGAGAGGAGGAGGCTCAGGGGGGACCTTATTGCTCTCTACAACTATGTGAAAGGAGGCTGTTGGGAGGTGGCAGTCGGTCTCTTCTCCCAGGTAACAAGCACCAGGACAAGAGGAAATGGCCTCAAGTTGCACCAGGGGAGCTGCACCTGGCAATCAAAATCAATGAAATACGGAAACTCAGCTTTTTTGCTGTATATAGTAACTGAAGACCTTTAAGACTTCTTATTCACAGATACCCAAAGCTTTTTGATCCTTCACTATAAAGCTTTCAAAGACTTGTGTGGTGGCACACAACTGTCTCAAGTTACATTTGGAGAGAAAAAGTTGCAGCTTAGATTCTATCAGAAATAAACTTGGACCCATGAAACTTTGGCCTATGAACATTCTGTCTAGTGTCAGAAGAATAGCATTAAGAAAAATAATTTAGAAGAATATTTTGTCTTTTACCTAGAAAAGAAAAAAGAGATATGGAAGCTAAGAATAGTAAAAAAATTAGGATTTTTTAAATAGGAACTTTTGTAGGAAATGTGGCTGTTACTTATTGCTTATTTATTTTTGTTACTTATTTAAATTTGAAATTCTTTCCCGTGTTGGTCATTCATTGTGTCTTCAATCACTTTGTTGAGCAAAGGGACACAGGACAAAACCATGGAAATAGATATGTATGCTATTATTTACAATATCTGATATACCTAAGTCACTAATTCAGGGCATGAGACTGCTCTTTAGAAGACAATTAAAATATTGCCACTAACTTCTACAGGAGCAACTGCAAGACACGGGTGTGAACTTTTGTTATTTACTATGCAATTCCAATGTTAAAAAACATTATCAACAGTGAATTAATAATATAGTTTAAACAGAGGGTGGGGTTTTGAGTCTGAATTCCACAACAAAATATCACATACAATTTGTACTTAACATCAGCATTCATTTTCCCTCCACCTCTTCCTCTACCTCAAGGATGCGAAATGCCTTCAAACACAAACTGGGGTGGGGGCAAGGATACCCTTCTACTATGACTCTCACATCCTTTGTCTGCCCTAGCCCATTCAGGAAGTGCTCCTGATCTTTCAAAACATTTAAGTAAATGTGTTTCTCTTGAAGTATCTCCCAGGCCCTGTTAGGAATTACATAAAATTCCTCTTGGCAGTGACCACATCCACATACTGGCCTCGTTTAGACCATGGATCTCACATATTTGGAAGGATGTGAGGACAAAACAGATGAAGATGACAAGGACTCACATACAGATGTTATTTTTCTCTCATCCAGAGGAAAAAAAAATATGATCACTGTTGGCCTCCAGAGCCCAGTCCTCACATAGCCCTCACAGACATTTTTATCTTCTGGAGGAATGGCTAAAGAAATGTCAGCCATATTTAGGCACCAATTTAAATTACGAATTTTTTGTATTCCCAGTGAAAAAAGTAACCCAATAACTTCTAAATTAAATCGAAATGGAGTTAAGTTATAGTAAAAGCACCACTTGGTACACAGATTCATACTAATGCAGTGTATGTGTATTCACATAACTGTGAACTTAATTAGGAATTCAGACCCGAAGGATCAGTTACTTGAAAAGAAAAAAAAAAAGTATTTTGAAATACATCAGTTGGTGAATATGCCTTCTACAAGAATACATCAAAACAAAACAGGAGTATCTACAGAGACAACAAAAGAGATAAATGTCGTATCATCACACAGTACATAAAATGGATATGTAGATCAATATGGTGTATTAGGATATCCTAAAACCAAATCCTAGGCATTCCATTTGTGGGAAGGGGCCAATATTGCTACAATTATTCCTCAATTAATTTAATTTCAGTAGTTTATAACTTTATAATATTACAGTGCTTCAAAATTTAATCATCTCTTTTTTTGGCCTAGAATTTAGGAATAAGCAGAACTGAAGCAGAACACACAATGTCATTTAGGATTTAGATGGATGACTAACATATCAGACTAACAGGCACTTAGGTAGTTTTGGTCCTCAGTACATTACCATGCTTGAAATTAAACACATGAATTATTTTTTTTTTTAAATTTGAGCCACAATTGTGTCATGGACAATTAAAGTCAATACTGATTACAAACCAAAAAACAGATGCGATATTCCATCTGACAAACTTCAAATTACATTTTTCACATCTGATTAACGAGCAACCTTTCAGAATTGCAGCACAGTATACTTACTTTTGTCTTTTTTTTCCTCAAGGATGACAGAGGGTCAGGTACAGGCAGCTCTAACATACAGGAAGAGCATATGAATAACCAGATAACTGAGGCAGTACGGAGAGCAGTTCTCCACCCTTTCATCCCTGTAGACAGTATTTGTCCCTTTGATCCCTGAGCAGATCAAACAAAATCCACTAATCAATTATTTCGTTTTTTGTCTTTCAGATGCTGCCACAGGCCTTCAAATGCTGATGGCTAAGTACTTCAGGAATATTTTATTTGTTTACTTTTACAAAACAAATGTTTACCACAAAGGAATATTTTTTCCATCTTGTTATTTCTCTCACCATCCAAAACCATAACTGAAAGCATTCATTTAAAAATAGTTGTGAAAGCTTTTTAGTATTAATTATTTTGAATATAAAATTTGGAAACATGCTGGAAACTTAACTTGGAAAGTGGATTTCTCACACTGACGTTTTTCAAAACTGCTGAACTTTGGACTTGACAGCATCTTCACTCTCACCAGCAAAACTCTAGAGGGTTAGGCTTGAATGGACTATTTGAGGGGTGGTGGAGGAGAAAACATATTTCTGTAACACAGAGGTTTCATAAACCTGTGAGGAATAGCTACTTGCCTCCACAAGAATGATAATAAAAATTAGTGGTTTCAGCTGCCCAGTTCTGTGACATTGAAAGGGTCTGAGGGACTGACTACCTGGGTGGCCAGTCCATCACGTGGCTGCCACTTACGTTGCAGTTTCTCGCACATGCTTTGTACCCATCTCTTAGTCCTCTTCAGTTGCTAACACTGTAGTACAGCTCCTCAGCCTGATCTAAACCACTTAATTCAAACTCAGATGTGTCTCTTATAATTCTTACTTATGCACATTTGTTTGTTTATGTAGGGTTTTATTGGTGCTGCAGCCGTATCCACAAAGGTTCATCTTCAACTACTAAATCAGAAAATGCTAACCAGAAAGGTTCAGTCCTGGTGAGGTCATATGATTAGTACCACCAGTGCATCAGTAGCATGGTTACAAGCTTAGTCGTTAAAAATACCAAACATTTAAAACTTGACGCACCAGCCAGTTTTGCTCTGTTGGGAGGCTGTGAGAATAGAGACATAATTCCTTTAGACTTTGAGTAGTGGAGATCAGAAAGAGAGAAGAAAACTAGATTACAAAGGAAGAGCAGCTGAGTTATTGCAATAATAAAGTGATAGAAGAAGTCTGGGCAAAGGGAGGAACACTAAAGTGAAACTACAGTGGTGGACCTTGGATTATAATAACCTGAGAGTAAAAAAGGTTACTCATCAAGTGACAGTTGAGAGAAGTTCAGAAGCTGTTGTAGGTGGGTGTCACAGAAGCACCAGCTAAGGGAAAAAGAACAAAAATACATGACAAACTGAGTAACGCATAAGCAACATATACTGGGAATTATTTCAAAACAGTGGAAGGAGAAAGAAAAAAGATGGTATGCGTCGCAAAAACAGAAGAAGAAAAAGCAGAAACACTCTATTCTAACAAAGATGCTTTTATCCCACAAGAATGGTATTACTTAACTATCTTTGGAAAATTTTCCATTAGGCTTCTGATCTCTAGATTTGGTTGAAACACTGTTAAAGTATAAGGTGAGTAGATTATTCAGCAAGCGAAGTTTACCCTAAAAAATCCTTCTGGCCCTCTCTCAGTTGCTTTCCACAGAGATCTTTCTTAAAATTCTGCACACATGGATATGATACGAGAGAATAACAAAACTAATTATTCATTGTGAATAGAGTAACTCTAAACTTTTCAAAGCAATAGCACAGAAGACAGCTTGCAGGTATTATTACTTAAATCTTAGATTTTATAATTACCAAAGGAAGAACAGAAATTAAGTACCAGGATAGAATTCATTAAACTTTAAAATTATTTAGGTTAGGAGGGCCCTATGGAAGCCATCTAGTCTAATCACCTGCTCAAGGGAGGGTTAAATTCAAAACTAAATCAGATTTCTCAGGACTCATCCAGTCAGCTTTTGAAAATCTTCAGGATCTTCAAGGTCCAACGCCTCTCTTCTGTCACTTTCAAACAAATATACCAGCATACACACCTTCTATAACCATCTTAAATTTCTTTAGACATCAAAATATTAGTTTTCTAATTCAGTTGTCTGGTTTTGCCCAGCACATGATTTATCCCTAAAGTCTATTATAGTTGGAAATATTTCCTCTCTGTACGTGTCTCTTCTCCACCCACCCCGCCCCCAGCTGTGAAAAGAGTCCAGAAGAATAGTTTATGCAAGGCAAGTAACCTTTAGACAAGTAAATTTATGTAAGATGACCCTAATTATGATGTTCAGGCTGAGCTCATTACCACTTCCTCTTAGATGGGGTCCTCTCCACTATTCTATACCACACACTGAATCCTAGTATTGATTCAAAATGGAATTTTCTTTTAGGAAGAATCTTGTGTTGTCCAAGATCTTGGAAAACCTTCCATATACTATCATGCAAATAGGGACCAGTAACCCTATGCTTAAACAGTGACTGATAATCATATGCTGCATTGTTCTGTATGGAAACCTGCAAGTGAGTATGTTTTGCTTTTATTGATACATTAGCATAATCTGTTTTCCCACAGGCTGTGTTGTTCCTGCATTTATTAGGAGTTAATAATATGTTCTATCCCTCTTTCCACATTGAATGGACTATTTTATTCCTCTGTATATGTATCTTTTTACTCCTGCAGTAGCAATTCAATGCTATAAATCCCTTTGTTAACAAAAACGCAGAGTAAACTGAGAGTGAGTACATGAAAGGCCCTACTTTTCAGGCCCAGAGATAAGAGCATAGTGACTGGCTTTTTTCCTCAATAGACATTTGAATTTCTGTGTATTAAAGTTCTGAATGTCGATGAACTTGGCTTGTTGGCAGTCCCTCTTCAGATTCTGAATTAGTACTTTTGTTGCACTTTCTCAAGCACTTTCATAACACTTTGTGAAAAATGACAGTGACACATGCATTGATGTTCCAGTGGTGCTGTGATCTGAACAATATCACTTAAGACTAGAAACATGCATGTGTCTAACAAATATGTAAAAGGATGACTGAGTTGACCACTGTCAAACATGGTGCAGCCACATAGCAATAAGGTTGCATGTAGCCCACTCTTTTCTCATTCCTGGAACAAAAAGTCAAATCATGAGCTGGAGGAAAAGGAAGAGATTTGCAGTAACCCATACTGATTTCATAGGGGAGGTTCTAGCAATGCCTACCCCATCACCAGGGAAAGCCTAGAAAATTTAATTTCTGCACTGTGCTCTCCTACTGGTTTGTAATCCAGGACTAAGAGACTGAAATACGTAACTGGTAATCGTGACTCCATGAGAATAAGGCAGCACCTAGAAGTAAGTTATGGGAAATTGGGAAGTGATTTGATGATGCCTTTTTTAATGAGGAAGAAAGGATTGTATAAATTAGACAGAACTGTATCATAGGGAGATTAAAGGAACTTAAGACTTTAAGAAAACTCAACTGAGACACAGCATTGCCCTGGCACTCTGCTACAACTTCATAATTCTATATGAATAAAGAGAGAGGCAGGAATATAGGTCATGGACATAGCTGTCTATCTGGCTAGCGCAAAAACTGATGGCGTTAGGAAAAGAGCCCAAAAAAATCATTTGATGAAGAGTTACTGCGTTCACTTGGACCAGCAGTTTCCAGGTTGCAAGACCTGTAGATACATTTGGATTAAGCTCTCCAAAATTCCTGCAGGTTCCAGTAGACACTTACACTCTGATAAAGTTTTTTGCTTAAAACACATTTTGATATCATGGTGTCATGACACAGCTCCCAGAGCCAGAAACCGTTTTGAGATATCCATTGCCTATGAAGGTGTAGGTTAATTGGTTAAGTCAGAGCTGCAAAGAAGGTGAACCACTTTGACTGGGTGAAGGGAGAAGTAAATTGTCTTGATGGAACATGGGAAATAGGGCATACTGTTTCTAGTAGGAAGGCAGAACAAGATTTTCAATGGCAAGAAAAAAACAGACTATGGAATTTCCAAGCATTTCAATGAAAGACACCTTTTATCTCATCTATTAATATTTGTCCATTAAACTGCAGCGTATCTATTGTGTATTTTGCATTTTCCAGACAGATGGATTGAATCTGTGATCTAAAGACAAATGAGAGTGAGAACAATAAAAAAAAAAAAAGATACAAGAATCCAGTGAAAGATTTGGGTGATTATCTGCTCTTATTTTATTATTAGATCATATTTCCTTCTTTGTTTTGTCATTTCAGCTATGATCCCTATGGGACAAGAAGCACCTTCAGCCATATGTTTGTAGCAGGATTTTGCCTCCAAACATATTTGAAACTATTGCATATCCTGAGCATCGCTGCTCCTCTGACTAAAGCAAAACCAACTTCTGCTGTAAAAATATGTGATAATTATGAGAGTTCTTAGTTAATAGCTTTGTCTTTAACAAACACTTCTTATACAAGAATTCCATCAGCTACCTTAATGATTAATAAATATCACTATGATTGGAAGCATTTGCTGTTTTCCATATTGTTTATATGTATTGTGTATATATATATATATACTCAATCATTCTCTATGAATTAGAGAAAAGTAAATCTTCACTTCTTCCCTTGATTTTCTCCCTGCAGTTATTTAGAAGTCCAGTTCATATATTGTGTCCTACTTTGATAAGAAAGAAATACTATTGATATTTTTTATTTCAGTTTGATAAAAAGCATGTTTGTTTTCGTTCATAGATTTAAAGCCCCAAAATGGACCAGTACCGTAAATAAAACATGCAATCTCATTTTAAAAATTTATTACAAGGAATTTTGTTTATGATTTCATGTTCTCCAGTAATAATTAATTGGAGGTCTTCACTGGTCCCCACAGACTAACTATCATTCAAAATGCACTAAAGGATGATCAACACACAGCAGCACATCTTCAGCAGTAAAAGTAACCATATGTATTTTTACTACCAGTTTAACATAAATTTAAAAACAAGTCATTTTACAGTGTGTGTTTTGCAAACACTGACAAGAAAATAGCTAATTTATCAGTTTCTAAGAGTTTGAAGATTTTTTACTGAAGTTACAATCATTACTAAACATGGCATGATAATACTTAGCACTTTTACAGTGAATTCCATTGGAGCCTCTGGAAAAGCTTTAAACCTGTTAATTAATTAACAAAAATTGTTTTCAGGAACATATTGAAAAGAATTCCATTTGTTATTCTGTGTGACTTTGACTATATTTGAAGCAACATTACAATACAAGCAAAACTAGCAGCACAGCAGTTTTACCTCCACTGTACAAAGGAGAAATTTATCCAGCAAATATATGGCCACCATACATTTTCAACCCTCACATGAAATCCCAAAATCTTAGGGTAAGAACTGACTTGGTAGCACATCCTAATCAAATACAAATGGTCCTCTAGTGCAGGGAGACTGTATTACCCTCTCTTACAGCAGGAATGCTCCTGCATGAAGATGATTATGGAAGTTAGGGAAGCTAGGAAGCATAACACACACTGAGGACTATTCTGTACTCACAAACCAGACCTCATTTTGACTATCACACAGTATCTATGCTTATTAGTAGTAATTTTAATAATACTACAGAAAAATAGAACACAAAAACTATCTCAGTATCCTGAGCCTCTCTTTTCCGAAGTGAATTACTCATTGATTAAAACAACAATCCTTTCATGAAGCTGTATTTTTAGCCTTTCGTTCCATTGCTTATCTCCTGTTCATGCAGATTCTTGAAGTTTCCTGAACCAGGCAGATAATTCTGTACACAATTTGTACATACCAAATTATCTTTTTACTGTCTGGTCTAAAACTTATTTTGGAAATATTAATTTCTTTTGCTTTAGAAGTTTACATGTTCCTCTCTTTCACTGTCTTTTTGATTTTTTCCTCATTTGGCTACTTATGTTGAAGTGAGCGAACCAGTCACAGCCTGCCTGGTGAGCATGTACCACCGAGGATATTTTAGAATCATGAAAAGCTGAGTATTATTCTCTCTTCTTCACTGATAAGCTGGACTCATGTTCGCATTTTGAAAGGTTCAATTTCTTAGGTGGACTGGTGCCTTTAACAAAATAAAATTCTTCCTAATCACTTCTATCTCCACTAACTTCACAGCTGTTCATTTTAACTGGAGATTCAGAGAATAGCTGAGGTTGGAAGGCACCTCTACACCATTCTGCTTAGAGCAGAGCCAGCTCTAGCAGGGCCGCATCTAATTGGGTTTCAAACATCTCCAAAGACTGACACTCCACAACCTCTCTGGGCAACCTGTGCAAGTGTTTGACCACCCTCACAGCTTAAAACAAAAACCCCAACTACCCAATCAAAAAAAAACTAAAAAGAAAGAAAAAGTCTTATGTTTAAATTTAATTTCCTGTATTTCAGGAAAGAGGAGCAAAAGAAAAAGGATCACACATTTTTTTCTTCTTTACCTCTGCTGAGGAACATTTGCAAAGTTCTTGCAAAAATTAAATTATGTAGTCTTACAATCAGCATTTCAAATCTGTAACTAGTGTGTATGACTGACTAAAACAAAGGTTCAGCATTTCACTAGGAAAAGAATTTGGCCATTTGATGATAAAGAAAATGAGACAAAAAGTAACAAAACATAGGACACCAGTCTAAAAAGCTCTTCATCTTTTCAATATCCTTAACTAGATAACTGAAAGCAGCACTGTATACCATAGAGCTTTTAATGACTGGCAAACGCCAGCAAACTCCTACAATTTGTTCAGATTAAACACAGTTCTAAACACGTGGTATTGACTTAAGATTAACTGTATTTTTGCAGAAGTGCCAACATTAGGAAAACGCGTGTTTTCCTTATGAAATAGTCTGTGATCCTATTCCTATTTTGCTGCTGCTTACTAAGGATTGTTTTTAACAATCAAAAGAAGCTTCTATTATTGGTTGGCTTAATCCTGCAAGGTACATAACCTGAAGGTGTTTAGAGGTGGGAGTTTTTCATTGATTCCAATGAGACCTCTGCTTAGTTCAGTACTAGGGGAATCTAGTCCAAGTGCGGAAATGTAAATTTCTGTGCAGTGTCTCGAATGTGCATCTGCCTTGACCTCCTCCCAGGGCATTAGATTCCATTCATTTCTTACTCTTCATGCTTACACACTTTAAAAGGTAAGTTTTTAGTTGCTAGTACTAATTGAGAAAGTAGCCTCTGACAGTCAGAATTATCCCACTAAGAGCAAGATGCAGTATAATGTATTTTATTTGTACTTCCAATGGCCATTAAATGACAATGTTGATCATGCAGATCTGGTGTAGTATGAATTTCAGCTGTGAGTTTATGAGTGAAAAACTGCCATCTTCGTGTGCCACACCTATTATTTTTAAATTTATTAATCCCTGTTAGTATCAAACCTTTCCTTATCATGTTTCTAAACCAAGCTTCTCATTAAACAGAAGCAGAAAACTGAGTCATTGACAAATCTATAATTTATTATACTAAAATTAAATATTTGATATGTTACGTAACTTGTTAGCTAATTTAGTGATTATCTTACAAGATATATAGCAGTTGATTTTTACTACACATATGCATTTAGAAATTAAACCAAATCCTGTAAAACTTAAGGACAGCCTGCTTGGAGTATATCTACTCTGCACAGCAACAGATTTTGCTCATTAATGGCTAATTACACTCCATTTTAAGAACTTGCATAATTTAATTATTTAAGAATCTTGCAATACATTCACTACAAAGCAGCGATATTCGTAATTCCAATTTTGCATTATCTTTGAAGTGTATGCAGTTAAAAAAAAAAAGATATTACAGTGAAATAAATGAAAATATGTTGTTAAGACGTCTCTACTCACCCTAATACTGCCTGTAACCCTTCCTTCCCCCAGTCCAAAAACATTTTCCCTCATTAATTTTATTTAGCTTCTCAGCTGCCTGCAGACAAGCAGTAGCAGTGAATGTCCAACAAGAAGCTATGGAATTGTAAACATACATCATGTAGTTTGTCTGTTCACAGGGAATTAACAGAATGTCTCCATAAGGTGCATCTTCAAAATGCATGCAAGACCATGTGAAAAACTTAATACTCTCACTTCAATTTTGCTGTGCAAATATAGGCAAAACCAGTTTTATTAGTCACATTTATCTTTTTAAATTTTCTAATCTTTGTCTCTTAATTTTGGAATGGACCTGAAGAAACTTTCTCTTTCTTGTTTTTAAATCTCTTACCTGAGAAATGATACAATGTTCAAGTATCTAGCAAGCTTGCTGAAGATCTCCATAGGCTATTTTGGGGTCAGAAAGATGCCATATTATTCTGGAACATTAGAAGTGCAAAACGCACTGTTCTGGAGACTGACAATGTGGCTAGCATTTTATACAATATTAATCTAAAAGTTCAGACAGAGTGGCAGCCATTCACTTACATTTCAAAATGTTAACCACATAACTGTATTTTCATACACAACAGGAGGGATTCCTAAGGGCATATTTCCATTTAAGAGTATTGCAATGGATTCAGATGCTTCTGTTCACTCACTAATGGAAGTCATGCAGGTCACAAAACTATAAAATACAATTTTGTATGTTAAGTTCAGAGATAGGTCCACACATTGCAGAGGAGGTTAGCTACACATCTTTCTCAATTCAATAGAAATTTTCACCAACTATGCAACAGAGATCTACATACTTCTAACCTAAGCATCCATTTATAAGATCTTTTTTAGTCAGAGATGCCTTTGCTGAGATCTTCTAAAAGTTCTGTCTGGCAACGGCAACAACCAAAAATTAAACAGGAAAAGCTGCCTGCATTACTAACTGATTTTACCTGTCTTGCCAGAAAATTTTCCTGTGCTAGAAAAGGGGGACATGTCTCCAGACACAAGGGCAAAAGATAGATACATACTGAATTTCCTAGTCCGTAATCTTTCCCACAGCAGAACTGCTACTGACACATAGGATCATTTGATCACTCACACCTTTGGCCAAATATGCCAGTAGTGGCATATCAAGGATTTACAAAGCTTATTTTAAGTTTCATTTGTCATGACAGCTGCTGTACAGACAACAGAACTGCTATTTCCTTCTGAAAGATAACCAGCATGCATGCGCTGTAGCAATATTTACCTCGTTACCATATAGGCTTCATAAAGACATTTGCTTATTTTAAGCCCAAGTAGCTCCAATGAATATGTGGTGTCTTGCTGAAGTTGCAGCCAAAACTTGCTGCCATTTAAATATCAAAACAAAACAGGCATATACAGAATGGGAGATGAATATTTCTCCGTGATTCCCAGTGATGTTGGCCACAAATGTATCCAGAAGTCAAATGCAGTAATGAAAACAAACCTTTGCAAAAAAGACCTGCCAGTCCTGCTTTTCCACGTGTCTCCTCTTGCTTCTTATTCCAATATTGCAACAAAATACTAGCTGTCTCTTCAGTCCTTTGCCTAATAAGCCTTCACTGTTGTTAAACAACCCTACTCAAAAATAATATCTGTTATAGGTAACTTTAAATACTGCCTTTTAAAGTTTTAAGTATATCACTTCAATATCTTTAAAAAAAATACTTACTGCACTGTGCAGATACATTCAGCTTTTCTGCCAATCCCTTACTATCAAATCCTTTTACAGTTCTTTGTTGTTAAACCAAATATAGTGTTACATTGTCTGTCCTTACACACATTACTGCTGGATAAAGCCCTTAGTTCCCTAGACTAAATCTGTGCTGTTCTCTGCCCTGGTTTCTCAATGCTATCTCATTGCAACAGCTCACATTGAAAGCACACTATTCCCACACCCACCAACACAGCTCTTGGGATAAGAACTGCACCATTGATACAGTGTGTATTCTTTTCCATAGGTTCCCACCAGCATGTCGCTAACAATTTCCTGGGCCTTATCAAAAAAAAAAAAAAAAAAAAAAAAAAAAAAAAAAAAAAAAAAAAACCCTTTTAAAAGTGGAAACAAAGAATCAGACTCCATTGTTGTTCTACTTTCACTGCCATAATCTGTGTTTTCCATCACCCTACATGTAGAGACTACAAACATCACCTAATACAGATACCCCAATCAACAATTTACTGTGGACAGTTATTGTTCAGTATCTGTAATCTTTCATCCCAGTATTTGTGGTTTTCAAATCATCCTTTTCATTTCCTTTCAGCAACCTGAATTGAGTTGAACCCCATCTCCCTGCCTCCCCCCAAAACCTTTTCCTTTACCTGTCAGCTGTGGTAACAACTGAGTCAGTTTCAAACTTTAGACTTGATTTAGGCAAGAAAAACATACAGATCACACGAGTTTGCTACGGAAATTACTCAGAAACAAAGTGTGGAGCATGCCACTTTGATTAAGTGCACAACTGGCATTCCTTACTTCTCAGCATGAGGCTTTCCCCTGAGCAAAACTAAGGGCTTTTCAATCACACAAGAAAAATACTTGTAAATGGGTGGGGGAGAAGGGGGAAGTGGGGGAAAGGATGATCTGGGTTCTGTTGCAAAAAAACGTTTAAAAAAAGGAGAGGAGGTCTTCCTTCCACCCCCACCCGCAAAAAGATCCCTATTAAAAGTAAGTTCACCCCAGGGGACATTTTGTGGTTCAGCCATCCTTCACAAGCCCTAATTTCGTTATTCAACACATTGGACACACTCAGAATTGAAGTGATATAAAGCAGTAACAACATGCACAGTAGTCCTTCAAGAAACACTGGCTTTTTTTACAAAGTAGTAGGTAATGTGCTTAAAACCAAGGACCCTTCAGTTCTGTTCCTGAGACTGACACCGACTTGCTGTGTAAACATGGCAAAGCAATTTTACTCCTGCCCATGCCTACATTTACTCATCTACAAAGCTGTCTAATAATACATAACAACAACTTGTTTATACATTTCTTATGACGGTTATCCAATATTTGTAGGCTGCTGTGAGGCAAAGCCACTGTGATAATTCACTTATCCTGTCATATGCTTAAAAGACTCTGAAGGGGAAGATGAAGAGTGCAAATTTAGATTAGAATATTCAAATGGTCAAATCTCACCATTGAAATTCTAGATCCTGTAACTGTCACGATTTTTAATGGAACTGCATTAATATAATGAGAAAAATAAAACCTTGTGTTACTTTTATTTTAAAAATTAGAACTAAAAATATTATTAAATGCTAGATTTTTTCAAACAGCAACGGCATTAGGAAATACATAAATTCTAATACGATCCATGATCTTTACTTCCTTTGATTGGGCGGGAAATCTTCCTCAGGAAATTGTTAGAGATATAAAAAATTAAAACCTGTTTCTTTTATTGAGTGAATTTTGTCATACCTTCTGTATGCTTTGTCGTTCAAATACAGAGGTATGCCCACACACCCTCAACAGCATGAATAACATCTGAACCATGGATTCTTCAAAAGAGGTTCGCTTCATCTATTTGCTGTGTAGTGTTAATGCTTTTAAACAGTCATTGAAGTTATGGTGTCAAATTTGTAGCCTCTGTTCAGAAGTATGAAACATTTGAGAAAGATGCTTAAGCTCCCACTGCCACCTCATTAACTTTGTCTTGATTTTCCCCTGTCTTTGACATCATCCAAATTTTGAAGGGAAGCCATATTAGACCAGGAGGTCAAGTAGCACCATTGTCAAAAGGGAATGGAAGATAGGGTTAATGAGGGAAAGACAGAAAATATAGTCTCTTTAGTTCTCTCCTCATTAAACACCAAACATTCTTGAAAGACGAGAGAACAGAAACAACTCAGATGTAGCTATGAACTGCTTTTGCCATACAGAATAAAAGGTGACAAAAGAAAAACATTTATATTTCTTTGGCAGAAATCTTATCAGAGAGGTGCAAAAGTATTAAGTAGGCATATAAAACATAGTATTATAATACCAGTAATATAAGACTAAATAAAAATATATTGTCTAGGAAGACTTCTACAGTAGTTTCACAACCCATTTCCAATCATAGAATCATCTAAATCACTTAACTGAAAAACGAAAATTTAATCTCACAATATTTCTTTGGTAAATTTTTTCTCCCTTAATTATTTTTATTAGATGAAATACAATATTGGAAATTTTTAATCTAAATATGTGACTCAAAATTAGTTAATCACAAACCAAGCATCATTACATATATAGTATTTTTCCATAGCCAGGCTTCTTAACTGCTGAAAGTAGTGACGCAAAATGGTATGTGCTAGGATATGTGATGAAAGGCAAAAATGGCATGCTTGGCAGGTCACATAATAGGTGTGAATATACATGTGCTAAGCCACATGGTCAAGGGTGCTTGCGTGCATGTGTGTGTGTGTTTATGTGAGAGCTAGATCGAGTGACAGGAGAGGACTTGTAGTGAAAGGCTATTAGGGAGCAAACCTTTGTCAAGCTTTGTTCTGTGTGCATCCTGCTAAGAGAGACATCCCTCAGGAGTAGTAGAGCGCTGTCACCTGCATCTTGCTGCTGGGCCTCACATGTCATGTGCTCCTGACTAACTTTGAAACACAGATTCTGCAGATATTTAGAAATCAGCAAGTTGTTCAGATGGAGTACGTGAGATTGGTACTAAAGGGAGCATTGCAAGCCAGAGATCAGCTAAGTGACTCTCACACTAAAAGGATGGGACTTGGTATGCCTGTTTGTCAGCTGGATGCTGAGCTAGTGCTAAACACTTTTGCCCAGTTAATTTGAGTTGTCTACAGATGATGCGGACACATTTCTGTGCCTTCTTCCATTACTTTCTGCTCTATCTGTGAAACTAATTTCACTTTCTGTGCTTTCTCCAATGCTATACACTTTCTGTTTGGAAGGATTTTAAAAATCTACCTAAGTATTGTTTACCAGTCCTTCCCCAATTCAAAATGCAACATTCAGCTTGAATACTCTTTTTGTTAATTCTGTGAATACCATTTATTAAGTGAAGCTTCCTCTTTTCAGATAATTTTCCTTCCACAACACAAAAAACAGTGAGGGCAAAGACCCTGTTTCTTGTAACAAAATGTTTCTACAAACATAACCTACACAAGCTACAATTTTAAAAATGGCAAAGATTCACTACTAAATAAATACTTTTAATTTTCCAGAGAACACAAATAGAGAAAAAAATACAAGCCACATGCAATTATTAAGGATGCTAACAGTACTCTGTGCCGTATTTGACCATGCTATTATAGTTAAAAAAAAAAAAACTAGACCAAAATAACTTAAGAGCATTTCAAATTAGCAAAATGAAGACTAGAAAATCGACATACACTGTAAATGTATTTAAAGGCTAAGTGAAACTGACTGTAAAGGATTACAACTGAATGCAAAGCTAAGTTCTTGCAATAATAATAATTAAAAAAAATAACAAAGTATGTATTAAAATTCCTGCAGTGACATACGGCAAGACTATAGCTTTACAACAGGTACATTGAGTCCATCGGCAAATATAATTTAGAAATTATTGCAGCATACCTCCCAGCTTCCACTTGTTTTATGTGAAGACGATACCCTTTGCCAGTCCTGAACTTGATATAGCACGTGCCTCTGGAATACGAGGCAGACACTCGTGACTCCTTTACCCATCATATCTGTTTTCACAAGTAGATATATCAGTCCGAGAATCTACTCTCACTTCCACACAGGCAGGTATGGTTTAAGGCAAGCATGATAGAGACAATCACACAAAACCCTGTGCACAAATGTTAAGGTTGCCAAAGTGGGCAATTCAGAGACATGACTGAGGGACAGGACACCATTCAGAGGGACCTGGACAAGCTGGAGAAGTGGGCCCATGTGAACCTCATGAGCTTCAACAAGGCCAAGTGCAAGGTCCTGCAGCTGGGTCAGGGCAACCCCTGGTATCAAGACAGGCTGGGCAGTGAAGGAATTGCCCCTTCTCCTGCTGAGAAGGACTTCAGAGTACTGATGGATGAAAAGCTGGATATTCACCAGCAATGTGTGTTTGCATCCCAGAAAGCCAATCGTATCCTGGGCAGCATCAAAAGAAATGTGGCCAGCAGGTCAAGGGAGGTGATTCTGCCCCTCTACTCCACTCTGGCGACACCCTACCTGGAGTACTGCATCCAGCTCTGGGGTCCTCAGCACAAGAAGGACATGGACCCATAGAAGTGGGTCCAGAAGAGGGCCACAAAAATGATCAGAGGGCTGGAACATCTCCCCTGTGAGGACAGGCTGAGAGAGCTGGGGTTGTTTAGCCTGGAGAACCGAAGGCTCCAAGACCTTGTTGTGGCCTTTCGGTACTTAAAGGGGCTTATGAGAAAGATGGGAACAGACTTTTTAGTAGGGCCTGTAGTGATAGGACAGAGGGTAATGGTTTTAAACTAAAAGAGGGTAGATTCAAACTAGATATAAGGAAGAAATGTTTTATGATGAAGGTGGTGAAACACTGGCACAGGTTGCCCAGAGAGGTGGTAGATGCCCCATCCCTGAATACATTGAAGGTCAGATTGGTCGGGGCTCTGCAGAACCTTGTCTAGTTGACAATGTCACTCCTCACTGCCGGGGGGTTGTACTAGGTGACCTTCAGAGGTCCCTTCCAACTCAAACCATGCTATGATTCTATGAAATGAGTTGAATCAATGCAACCTTTTCAAGACTTCGTATGTCCCCAGCTCACAGGATCACAACACTGTTCACTTTATTGCTTCTTCTGTCCCCTTAACTAATTTCCCTCATCTTTTATTCCTCTCCTCCCTTTTATTTCTTTTTCAGGGAGCCCCTGTGTCCTGGATTACAGAGGTAGAAGGCAATTAAAAATGTGAGTGGGATTAGTGTATTTTATGAACAGATTTTTCCCAGCACTAAAGCAATGGGATTTGCTAAAATACTAAAACCCTAAAGCACTTGATTTATGCTACATAATTATACCTTAATTTACAGTGTTCTATAAATTGATGAAATGGCATGACACTAAACTTCCTGGTTCAAGTTCATCTCTGATGTAACTCTACTTGGTCCAAAATAGAGTTACAAGAATGAAAATTACACTCTATGCTTGATTAATTTTAAGCACCCTGTGCTTAAAAAGCTACATTTTTGTTTCATAAACCTTTTTTGCACAGAATACTTCAACAGACTCCAAAAAGGTAAAATATTATCAAGGTGAAAACTATTTATGTCTAACAGCAGTAGCTATAGCAGGACATCAACTTTGTACACAGGAGGAATTTAAAATTAAAATACGTTGGTATTTGTTACTGTCATAAATGCTGTTGAACTACCCAGTATTTAAATTAATAATTTAAGTGTTTGCCTAATGAACTGGACTTGATTGCATTAAGGCATTCTCAATTAATTCTGACAGATCATATTCTGAATTAGAATACAGAACCAAAATGGTTTATGGATTCCTGGTCAAAGTGTTTACTGAGTGAATATTTCTCCAACAATTAAAAATACCCCTGTTCTAAAGCAAAAATGCTTAAAAAGCAATGAGTGAGAACATTAGAAAAAAAGAAACGAAATAACAAACAAGTGCAGCAGATTCTCCTCTCATCCATCGTGTCAGCTGGAAATTGGCAACTACAGTAAGTAGCAACAAGAAGTGACAAGTAGTGGAAGAGACATGCTACCTCTGGCAGCTATTAAAAGCATGTTAAGAGGTTACAACTGGCTGATACATAAACCTTTACAATATCATTCAGGAAGATAACTGGAAGATACGAAGAAACACAAAAGAATAAGCCATACACCTCTGTCATATTACAACAAATTCATGCAGTTTTGTCTTAAACCAACAATACAGTAACACGCCCTGAGCCTCAGAAGTATACATAGTTTTTCAAAATTTTATTAGGCTAGCTCAACTTGTTCTTATTCACTGCACTGGATTAGACAGCTTGCTGCCTAGGTGCTTTAAGTATTGGACTGGACATACGAGATTTCACTTCACTTCAAAGCAGTTTACAGACCTCATTTCAGATCTTTGATTTTATAGGGAAATGAACAACTTTCACTAGCCAGAGTTAAATTTTCATAACATATGTTAACACCACTTTCCATCCTGTTCTCTGTTATTCATTTAACAGTTTATCTCTGGGCAATCTCTGTCCTTTGGACATTCAAATTATTCTTTTTTTTTTCCTTAAACAGTTAAACATCAAATGTGTATACCAAGATTGGACTGAGGGAAAATTAAAAGTGGAAAGCATGGAGAAGAGAAAGAACTACTCATCAGTCATATCACTGTTAGGAATGAACAAGCCAGAGACATGATGGTAGTAGCTAGGAAGGCTACTGTGGATAGTTCCAATTTTCTAAAATTATTTTCTAAATTAGACTCTAAATATTTTATTCAGGAAGGGTAGTTGGAGATATTTTATGCAAAACTAAAACAGTGCATAGAGAAAATAATTTCATTAACAGAAGTCACCTTCTTCTCTTTGTCCTAACAGCACCTTTTTTCCCAAGCTTAAAATGTTAATTCTGTGGAGATTTCAGAGGGAACAGCATTCTTGTACCTCTCTTTAGTGTTTCACACATGTACGCTGCTATTGTTCACATTATGCCAATAAGGTGAGTCCTCATTAAACTTTATGGTGGTTTGCCTCATTTCAGGGGGGAAAAAAAAAAAAATAAAAGATTATACCACAATCTTATCCTTCGGAAACTTTTGGGAGAAAGAGAAAATTGGTGATAATATTAAGCCACAACTGTCTTTCCACTACCAGACAAGTAGCCATGCATTCACATACACATTTAAAAACCGAGATTGCGTAGGGAGGTGGGGAAGTATGCTGGAGAACTTTCTGTTCAAGAACATGCCACCTCCTACTCACATTTTCTACATCATTCATCATGCCCAGCTCTAAGCTTATTGCAGGTTTGCAAAAATGAAGCTGTTCTCATCGTTAATAATTTTCTTAGATATTTCCATCTGCAGATCTCTAAGTCCGTGACATTCAGTCAGAGCACTTCTCTGTCAATACCATGCTGTTAATCTGGATAACTATAACTCAGCATCTGCTAAACTGGCGATGGCGACTCATCTTCTAAAGCTGACATTTTTCACTACTAGAGTCACACTAACGGCCATTTCATGGAGACATTGATTAGGCCAAATTCAGCTCTGGTCTCATTTTATCTCACCAGGGAACCTGACACATGGTGTCTTATCTCTGGCAGACCAAGAAAGCACAGCAGAGAGGCACTGAGATACTTGGGTATTCAAAATTCCACAGAGAATTCTACACATGTCAGAGCAGAAGAGCTTCAAAGCATAAAAGGTGCAAAACATTTGTGACTTGCATGAGGCCAGTTCAGAACTTTTAGCCTCTAGGCACTCCCTTACCATTACTGGGATGTTCTCAGGTTTTAACTCTTTCTGCTTGTTTGTTTGTGCACTAGCAAATTAAGTCATACCTTGCCTTCAAAGCCAGTCTGGACCAGATGTTCAGCTAATGTTCATTGACATAACAGGCACAATTCATGTGTCCTGCAGAGTTTTTATCTGCACTCATCTGTACAAGCATAAAGATGTTGGCAGATTAGCAATAAATAAGAACAAAAACTACCATTTCCCTAGTTTATTTACATTAATCTACTAAAACCATTTATAATCAATTAAAATATTTTTTCTTGAAATAACTCAACCACATCATATCTGAGAGCATCACTTTTTTTCTTCCCTTTTTCTTATATTTTTTACATATTTTAATTTTATATTTGATTCTTGCATTTACGGCCCAAATCACCGCCAGGGTTCTTTATGGGACTTCTTCTAATGGCCTAAGAAAGGGAGGAATTTTTTAATACTGGAAAATTTTACAAGGCAATCAAGATGGAAAGAAAAAAACCCAAACCCAAATCCCAACACTTAACACATAGGAAGCAATGCTTCAGTTAGTTCCATTTTAAAGTCAAAAGCTATTTGTGAATGTCAAAATTTGTAAATGTCAAAATCTGTAGTTAACAGCTAATGCTGTATTATGCCTTTTAGTTTTCCTCCTACATTACTTAGAAAAATTTTGAGACATTTTTGGCATTGTCCATGAAAGAATGAGCAACTCCTAGATGCCTAAAAATAGTAACCTCCTGACTTAAAACATTGCTAATCAATTCCAATTACTCACAACAGTAGTAGTCATTGAGATTTATAATGCAAAAACATTGATGGTAAAATCATGTTAACAGAAATTAAATGTAGAGCAATGAAAGGTAACCTCTTACTTAGAGAAAAAAAGAGAAAATCCCAAATTTAGTCAGACAACAAGAATCCAATATTTCTAAAAGTACAAGAAAAGCCATAAACAGCAACATAGAAAATGGAAAATCTGGATACATTTCAAAGAGAACTTTGATATGCCCTGAAACTACTGTTCAGTATAACTGAAGATTGATCACAGAGATGTCTACTATACAGTTTGCAAGAGAACAATGCAATGTTTGTTGCATCTTAATCAACAGAAAAGAATATAAAAGAATAAGACACAACACACACAAATACAATCAAAGTTATTAATGGATAATTTCAAACTTAAACTAGCACAATTTCATTCAGAACGTTCAATTTACCAACATAAAACTAGATAATGCAAAAGTAAACCAAGAAAGTATTCACCCACGGTTTAATAGGGTCAATTGTTTCCTTTTAGTTTAAACATAAAATGGGTACTTTTTGATGAAAGTACTGTTACTTTGGGGTCTAACTTTGGAGTCTTTCCTTCAACTGAAAACAGAATAAAGTCTGCCTATTTCTTGCAAGTCGTGACCGTTATTTCTTGCATATGTTCCATATTTTTCTTTTCTTGAAACACATTGTAAGCAATTCATAATTATCAGTTTTATCAAAACACTATTCATTTTAAATTTTACAGATAACTAGCGGATAAGTAACTAACATAATGAGATTACAATAATCTTACTGCTACTGAGTCAACAGAAAAACTCCAACTGACTTTAAATATATCAGCATTTTGCCTCTATTTCTGTTGATTTGCTTATACCTATTTGTAGTGTAAAATATTAATTCATACAGAAGATAATATCTATTAATCCACTGGCTAACCTTTATGATTACAGAATTAACATTAAGTACAACTATACTGTTTAACTTAATGTTTTCTTATTACTTTACTACATGAAGTCTTCGGACACAAGAGTTCGGCCACAAAATCATAGTGCTGTACAGTTTCAGTAGAAGTTTTCCCTTGGCTAATTCCAAAGTCCAGGACCAGCAGTATGTGTGACCAGGCTTTCCAAAACACTGTGCACTCAATAGCTTCCAGCTGCACATTTTTAAAAGCTGGAGATTAAAACAGACAACAAAACAAAACAAGAACTCCTAATTACTGGTCAGTTCAAAGTATTTGAGATTTGAGCTAGTGAATGCCTTGCACTTACAAAAGTCTTAGTCCCTCTATTTGGAGCTCAAAATACACTGGTGAAAATGTGAGAATATACCAGCAGTGCTGACTGAGCACTTTCTATATAAATCTACCAAGCCAGTTTTTCAGATAAGCAAGAAACAGCAATCAATAATGAACGAGACTTAGAATGTTCTTCTTTGACAGACTTTTTAATCCAATTTCACATTCTGTATACCCTCAAGCTCCCGTATTTCAGGTGTGCAAGGAATGCAAAATCAGAGCTCTGTTGTAATCTTCCCACACAATCAACCTATCGACACTCTGTTAATATTCCAAACTGCCACCACTGTGCCTAAACCCTCTCCCATCCCACTGTTTTCCATTTCAACGTAGTGCTATTTCCAAAAGCCAGCACAACATTGACAATTAATGCAAACAATTTCCAAAGAAATACAGATAAAATTGAAATGGCAGGGTTTTTTTTCTTTTTGTAAATTGTGTTCACTATTTCCTCCTAACTTACAAAGCTACCCCGCAGAACCTTCTCCTGAGCTTAAGCCTTCAGTTCAGTTTTCTTGTGTGGACTCAACTTCACACTTATTTACAGAAATGTGTGCTGTATTTTCATCTTCATTTGACTCCATTATCAGTTTATTTTCATAATACTTCGCAAAAGCTACTATTTAACTATGACAATTTAGAAATTCTGTTTGACAATTCATTTCTGTTTGATACATACATAACTCAAAAGCAGAAAATACTCAGTTCCCTTAAAAATGTGGACATCTAAACTGTATATTCTTCTATATTCTCCACTACCCACTGCCACCTACTGCAGAATTAGAAGCAATGCAAATAGACCTACTTTTGAGAAACTCTGAAGTTGAATTGTAAATATAAACTTAAACGCTTAGTGTATAATCTATGCAGATATATGCAGCGATATATATGCATTATGGACTATTTTAGACCTGAACTGAGTAGAATGGTTAGAATAACAAATGGTTAAGCAGTGTTAGCTTAAATCTAAAAGCTAAATTGTTTCTCTGAACAGGTGTCACTTTTTTCCATATCTAATTAGTTGTACTGGTTCTAAAACGTTTATATAAATTATTGGGTTTTGTTTTATGTTTACTTTTCAATTTAAAAATCCTTTGAAGCAGTCACCCTTTCCGTGCTTCTTTAGAGTTTAATTCATTTGATCTCTAAAATGCAATTGTGAATCTGAAGCTACCCCAGCTGAAACAGAGGGCTCGTACAACTGCTTCAGCCCTATCTTTTCATCAGCTGAATCATTTCCTAGGGCTTAATGTCAAATGCCATAGGTTATGGAAGCATACACGTCATTTTAGATTTATTTTTCGTATCAAAGAAACAAAAATCAAAGTTGCTAAGAGTTAAACAGACAGCAATTTAAAATGCATTTTTAGTTTGTCAATATTCCAACTATAAGCTTTTTGAACCATAGCAATGAATTTAGCATATTTATCTATGGTAATAATGCAAGCTTACTTTCCCTGTAAAAATTTTTTTTGAATAAATTATTTTAAATTGAAATTTAAACTTTGTGGCAAAATGGATCTCCCTAGTCCTCAAACCTACAAGTTGTGGTTTTTTACTCTTCAAAACCATGAAAGATTAAATGATTTCTAAGTCAGTATTTTTCTATAGGTACAAAGACACGAAAGATTACTTCTCCATTTCTGGGTTTCATGTTGGAATACATATCAGCTTTGACTTTCTGTAAGTGGTTTTTGTTTTTAACTGCTTCTCCAGCATAAAAATTTTAAAGGAGATTTTATCTTGCACATTTAGGAAAATGATAGGTCTTACTGCTGAGACATAACACTAGTACAGTAATTGTCAATCACATAAAGAATATCTGCATTAAAGCTGCTTCTTCTGTTTAATGCCTACACGACTATATCAGCAGTACCTCGGGTATGAAATAGCTGTAGACCAAAGCCTTTTAACTACAAATTGTTTCTAAAAAATCCTTTAATATAAAAGATAAAATATTTGTTTGCTTACAGAACCTAATAGGTCTTTAAACAGTGCTTGAAGGGATGAAAAAAAGATATGTTTTAAAAAACCTTTTTGAGTGTTTATAATTTCATGGTTATTGCTATAGGCCCTATAGGTTAAAAAGTAAACAATAAAAACATTTCTTATACTAAGGATTTTAAAAGCAATATCTATTGATTCCAGTTGCAGCTTCCTGTCAGCTTGAGATTTTTGTTTGGACAGAAGGAAAAGGAAAAGAATTATTTGTATGGTATCATGAGACTTCAGCTTTAACTATCAGAGTTCTGAGTATCTGGCAGGGACACACACTGGAGTAAATATGTTGTTCTCAACACAATTTTTTCTTTTGTTCAACAAAGCAGAACTAGCAAAGACTAATGGATTTGAGCAATGTTAAGAGTACAGTAACTTGAAAGAAACAAGAACATGTACACTAAATCTTAATCCCTCAATGAAAACTCAATGAAAACTTTACTCTTGGCATCAAAGAAATCAGGATTTGGCCCTTCTATCAACATTAACCGCTGTACCTGTCAACATTAAGCCCTGTACCTTAGCTTTCCCACTGGACTTTGCACAAAGCAGTATGTCTGTGCATGTGGTAACAGTATACATTTTTGTGCTTAACACATTTGAAAACTGAAAGGATCTTGCATGAAGCTGGATTATTTTGTTTTTACTGGATGCATCAAAACAGTCTTATATTTTGGACTATGAATTTATTGTAGTTTTCACAACACTTCATGTGAAGTGACATAAGAACATAATACTGAGTCTAAACTTGCAAAAATACATGACCAGCATACTCAGCTTGACACATTTGCCATCAGAAATGGTGGTGCTATTTCTTTCTGGTGCACACCAATAGTAAAGGGTTATACACTTCATACAATTATCATATTGCTATTCTACTGCCCTTTTTGTGAAATGTGATCAGAATGGCCAGAACTCAAGACTGTCTTCCTCCTTTTCCTCTCTTTCATACTCCCCATTCCCTCAGACATTCGTCCCAGCCCAGAAACCAAAGACTTGGCCTGCCCTGGAGACTTTGGCCCATTCCCACTCCCCTGTCAGGCTTTTTATTGCATCTATTTGAGTCTATTATACAGCACTGTATACTGTGTTACCCGACTTCCAAGATTAAAACAAAGTGACTTGGGATGAGAATTATTTCTGTGGTGGTGGGAGATGAGGGAAGAATTATTACCCTTATCCTGGGAATGAAACTACTCTAAAGGTATTACACCAGTCTGAGGATCACTTTATAAGTGTGGATCAAGGACTTTTTTTTTTTTTTTTTTTTTTTTAAATTTGCTCTGGTATTATGCTTATTCACTTGCTCTTGAAGCAGGCCAATTGAATGCACCCTCAGCAGCTTTGTGGATAACACCAAGCTGAGTGGTCTGGTTGATACTCTAGAGGGAAGGGATGCCATCCAGAGGGACCGTGACAGGCTAAGAGATGTGGGCCCATGTGAATCTCATGAACTTCAACAAGACCAAGTGTAAGGTCCTGCACCTGGGTTGGGGCAATCCCAAACACAGATAAAGGCTGGGTGACAAGTGGGTTGAGAGCAGCCCTGCGGGGAAGGACTTGAGGGTATTGGCAGATGAAAAATGGAATACGAGCCAGCAACATGCACTTGCAGCCCAGAAAGCCAACCATATCCTGGGCTGCATCAAAACAAGCACAGACAGCAGGTCAAGGGAGGTGATTCTGTGATTTTGCCCCTCTACTCTGCTCTGGTGAGACCCCTCCCTGCAGTACTGCGTCCAGCTCTGGGGCCCCCAGCATAAGGACATGGACCTGCTCAAGCAGGTCCACAGGAGGGCCACGAAGATGATCAGGGGGCTGGCTGCCCACCTTTCCTATGAGGACACGCTGAAAGAGTTGGGGCTGTTTAACGTAGAGAAGAGAGGATCCAGGGAGACCTTACAGCAGCATTTCCGTACTTAAAGGGGGGCTACAGGAAAGATGGGGAGAGACTCTATTGGGGAGTGCAGCAATGAGATGTAGGGGCTTTAAGCTGAAACAAGAGTAGATTTAGATTAGATATAAGGAAGAAATTCTTCACTATGAGGGTGGCGAGGCACTGGCACAGGCTGCCCAGAGGAGCTGTGGATGCCCCATCCCTGGCAGTGTTCAAGGCCAGGTTAGATGGGGCTTCGAGCAAACTCATGTAGTGGAAAGTGTCCCTCCCCATGGCAGGGGGTGATGGAACTAGATGATCTTTCAGGTCCCTTCCAACCCAAACCATCCCATGATTCTGTGATACAGATTAACTTCTCACTTCCAAGCACACCTACCATGTGTGGCATCCATTTCTCCCCAGTTTGGCTACTTAGTTTATACATTTTTTCAAACAAATTTCATTTTGGAAAAGATTTTTATACTGCCTCTAAACTGAATGATTTTTTCTGAGTTTGTCTTTTAAATAAAATTTGAATCTGTTTTGCTGCTTTTTAATCATCTATGGATAGAAACGTTAAAAAAAAGTCTTGTTACATCCTAGTTTAATTTAGATTCAAATGAAATAAATTTTGAATTTGCAGTAGCAACAAGTCTGCAAAAGTGTTTGTAACTGTCACAGAGTTGTTTGAGGATCAAGATAATTACAGTATACAGGATAACAGAAAATATAATATACTGGCATCTATGTCTATTCAGTTAATCTTCATCCCTTGACAGATGTTCAAACATAGTATTTTCATAAACTGACTTAGAAAACAAGGTGATTCTCCTAATAGATACAAACATGATAAAGAACTCAAAGTATATAACCATTAAAATCATATTCCACGCAAAATAACCTTAAAATGTGGTGGAGTCTCAAAAGTTCATGGATTATGCTCACAGAAGACTTTAAATTAAAGATCAAGGTACACACAGAGCAAAACAAAATCGGTTATGAAACAAGCTAATATAAATCACAGTGTCACCTCTAATAACCAAATAACAATTGAGTTTCACTGCATTTACTCTTTGATCCTTGTTTCCAAAGGTTTTGGCATTCAAACTGAATTTAGCCCCCATATCATTTTCAGGATTTAATTTTATATAAGGCCTTACAGGCTTATTCTTTTGGGGGCCTCTATTTCAATTCACAGAACAGCAATCATCATTCCAGCTTATCCTCTAACATGGAATTTCAAGGAAAAGGGAAAACGTAATAGTTAATGCCGTCCTTCTCTCCCATTCTTATCTTGAGTACTTGCCTATCTGGGACTCACACAAAAAGCTGCTCTGCACTGCAGAGGTGGATACCATCTTACATTATCATTGAATAAGAAACTGAGAAGTTGTGTTCAGGTGGACTTGTCTGACAAATTTATTTTGGGATTGGGTTCTTGTCAGTTCCTGCAAAGCTTCCAGGAAGACAAACAATAGTTTTATCAGAAAGTTGTGGGATTTTGTTTTCTTTTCTTTTCTTTTAAAGAATAAAAGATTTTATTGAACAGTTATGCTTTAAAATATATATCTGTATTTACAATAAAAACTCCTATACTTTGCAGTGTTGTTTTTGATGAAAAATATTGGATTAGTCCTAGTTTTTAACTTTAGCTATCTTATTTTCTTCATCTCTCATCTTACAGTGTAGCCTTTGTCTTTTTTTTTTCCTCTCTGCAGGCAAACGTTACCTAGAAAAAATTATTTAAAGAGGCAACATTTTTTTCATGTTGTGTAATAAACTAAATGGTATTTTAAAACTGTACACCACACACTTGAGTATAAAATGCAGTGGCAGGAACCAGAAAGAAGCTCATCACTTTTGTGTTTCACTGATTTTATGATTGACTGTAGCCTGGCTATGTTATTACATATATATTTAGGCCTTCTAACTACTGCTGTCATTTCCTTCTAACTTTCCCCAGATCCATGAAGCCATTTTGATAACTGGGGATCACATTTGAGCACCGCCCTTTCTTCTTTGAACACCCACCATAGCTTTAATCATTGAGTAACTGAACTGACCAGATGGCCAGCTTGATTTCAGAAAGTGCAAAGTGAGCATAGTATTTCACACTCCTAGTGCCCAAGTCATATCATGGCTTAATGTTTTTTATCTTAGGAGTTAATTTCCTACAAATAATTTTCTGCTCCATGAATTACACTACTTGGGATACTCTGTCTCCTTCCTCCTTACACTTGCAACTGTGCGCTATCAGAGGCTGACCTCTGCATGAATTATTGTATCTCTGTCTACTCTGAAGTTATGGACACCCATTCATTCAGACTCACCTTAAAAATTTAAACCTTCCTCCTGAGTAAATCTGAGAAAATTCATACACCATTCTAAAAACCAAACATGTAAGTAGTCTGCACTAATGGCATTGCCTGTATTTGTCCTCAACTACTGACTGCACCTTAACAAGGGTTATTCTATTACTCCTAAACTATGAGGTTTAGACCAAAAACCAGAATCAGAACCTATCTTCTATCAATTTACTTGGAAAAGAGACACCAAAATAGTTTAAGACCTAATCACCTTTAAAGATTTGCAATTAGGTTCTTGAGCTGAAACAGAAACTCTTGCTTTATACTGAGGTAACTTTCTAAGCAACAAGCATAGCGGAAATGTCAAGAACAATTCGGAGTCAAGGTGCAAGTACTAATACCACTCAGTTACAGCCTAGCCATTCTTCTATGACACGGAGAAATACTTCTCAGGAACTACACAGCAGAACCTTTGTTCCTGCTGCTTATTAATTGCCGCTTTCAATCAGTGTAGAAAGTTTTCTGTGTGGTAACTTTACAGGGAAATAATACCCATCTTTCTTTTAATCAGTGAAAATTGTTACACATAAGTTGTTTGTACAGTGTGTAGTTGAATTGCTGATACAGACTGGAAATAAGACTACAAACGGCAATTAATATGACCATGAAAGGTAAGTAAGAGCCATTAAAAACTTAAAAAATACAAAACAAACCACAAACCTCCTAAATGAGATCTGAGTTTGACTTCCATCTTAGTCTCTGCCATGCTACTGTGGATCTGAGCTGAGTATCTTTTTAGACTTAATGTAATTATCTACAAAAATATATCACATTACATCCTGAGCTCTTCTTAAAGACATTTTTTCTCAACAGTCCATGTTAATAATAGTTTACTTTTTCCCTTCTGCAATACTTGAGTTTATCAGATAAAATTAAACCCATTGACTATGGAAATAGTGAAAGATGCATTTCATGATAACCTAGCAACCATTTATTCCCACTAACATCTCTCAGCAAGTAAATGTTGAGTGGAGCTGCTCGGCAAAAAAGTTCAGAGCCATTAAAAAGACATAAGCATATAGCTTACTTGAGGAAAATCAGAAAATTTCTAAAAGCTTTTGGATCTCCAATGAACAGAAACATATACATCCATGGAAGCTCACCTTTCGCTGCCAGGTCTCCTGCCTCTCCTACAATTCACAGTCCTAGTGACCTGTTCACCAAGTACTTAAAATGTACATATTCAGAATACTTCAGCGCCTTCATGTAAGCACGCTGGCTGTATGTACTGACAGTAATCCAGAGTGTATGCATTGCTGAGGCCTGAGCTTGATGCAAACTATTTCTGATTTCAGATGTTCTGATCAGGTGATAATCTTTTAACAGATGTGAGGCTATTTCCCCCAGCTAAAGAAGGATAAATCTAGATTTAGCTAGTTATAGTGGACAGCTCTAAAAGGAGCTATCTATATAATTAGTAATAACAGCAATGAAAACTTGTAATTGTTCTAGGCTTTCCTTTGAATATGTGTTTACTGAAATACATACCTGAGGGACATGGCATGTTTTCAAAAAAACAAGCTTCTCTTCTCAGATGAAAGGGAAAGAGAACTGAAACCAATTCATAGCTTGCAATCATCATTCATCCTGGAATAAAAATGCACGTTTGCTGGGTGGCAGTACTATGTAGTTCAAAATTCAGGAATACAGAGCTGACAATGAAGTAAATGTTCACTGACAATGAAAATATATAGGACTTATAAAGTGTGCGTATGGTTGCAACTTCCTGAAATCAATGCATTGCATTAGAAACTTTACCCAGTTTCTGGTAAAACACATGATCAGACAGTCCAGCAAAAAACATGGATCTCACCAGCAAGGACATTGTGCATTTAGTTTGCCAATTGATCTTCTTCTAGAGGCAGGTTCAAGCAAACTTGCTTGATTTCACATTGTTAGTCTTAATTACAATCTGAAATGCAGGGCACAATCGAAGGGAGAAATGAGTGTGGGGGGTGAGAGCAGAACAAGGTGTATTCAGTGTTTGGATTGATTTGTAGTGCAAAGGTACAAATCTCTTGGTACCTTTGCAAAGGATTTCTTGCCACTTTCAACCTTGTAGTATGCATATCAGGAAACTCTGATAAGCCAGCCAGCAGGATGAGGTTCTGGGGTAATTACAGGTCAGAAATCAGTGGCAGCCCTAACAGCTGGCTGTTGATTAAAGATGAAATTCAAGCCCTGTGCAGAGGGCCTGAAAAAGAACCATACAAGACTTCACACAGTGCTTGAGCCCTGAACAATGTAACTGCACATTTGTAAAGCTAAATACTACAACAGTAGTCTGTTTTGTTGGGCAAACCAATTATCTCTCACACTTCAGACAATTAATTTAAGGCCTGAACTTGATCATGACACTCAAATTCTTTTTTGTTTACTAAGGACCAAAAAAAAGTTTTCTAAGTCAAAACAATTGATCAAATGAGTAATCTGAGATGTTGTTTTGCAGAACTTTTTCAACAGAGAAATAACAAGTTTACTGCTTTTTTTTCTACTTCTTCTGTCTTAAAGATATATCATTCACATATCTTGGTATCTAGATATGTGAACGTAGCACCCTATTTTCTAATCTGTTCATCCAGGTGTCATTTTCTCTTCCCAATATGGAAGTTCCTCAATGAAGAAGAAAACATGTAAACAAACACTTTCAAAGTCACTCCTGGTACTACAGCAGAAGCTGCAAGTGATAAATGATATCTAGAGTATGTACCTGCTGTACATGCAGGTACCATGACAAGCAACTCATAGTCTTTACAGTCAAGTCATTCACAAGGGCAATAATTCAACAACAACAACAGAGTAAATCAGTGGCAGAGCCAGAAGTAAGATTTCCAGTCTACTGCCTTTTCCATGTGGTCATTGTGCCTCTTTAAAGACCTGCCCACAAGTAACAATGGCATTGCAACAGTACAGGGAAAGTATGCCCTCTCAATGAATTACATGTAGCAACGGTCTCCCATCTACAAATCAAAATAGCAGTTCCTTTGTTACAACAGCTTTCAGAAAGGGCCTTTTCAGTAAGATTTTCTTTTCTATCAAACTAGTGTAAGAACCAACCACAAATACAGCATAAGTAACAATATGTACTGAAGCATATTCTAGACAGTGATTTTGGAATACATATAGGAGACATTTTACTTTGCATGTTCTTTCGTAAAAGATTTAGGAATCAACCATACACACTAACAGCAAGGTATGGAGGCACTTTACTGGTGCATGGATAAAACCGTGCATTTGTAACTGATGGACACAAGAACATTCTGCTGAAAACTATATATATTAAAGTTTTATGCACGTGGAGCCTGAGAAAGAGGAATAAACCACTGCATTAATGTTATAGATTAACTTGACAAGACAGCTGATCCCATTGTGCTCACATTAAGTGAATATGAGGTTCACTGAGTGTTAACACAGAGAAGGAATTATTTTCTGTAGACACGGCTCAGACAGATTCTCGCCAAAGTATTATTACCCTTGCATGTGAAAGCAATCTCTTGAAATGATATGAAAGTTATATTTTTAATTTTCTTTAATTTTTCTGACATTCGGTCTTAGTAACTTGCGTTTAAAGTCTACTCTTAGAGGCATTTTTGTGATACTCAGTACAAGCAGTAAGTATTTTTCATATTTTGTTTTTTACCAAAATGAGAAAATAATGTAAAAATCATGAGTAAAATTAGGAAAGTAAATTAAGTGAGTATAAAACTTCTGAATAAGTCAAATAATAAAGAAGATTCTGAAAAAACTATTTTTTTAACAAGTTCCTTTTGGGGCTAGATGTGATCACTAGCAAGGCCACTTGTCAGGAGTGGTTTTATATAACAGTTATTTGTTAACTCCTAAACTTACTCATATACACACTTTTATAGTCACGATGGCATGAATTATTTCCCTTTGGATTATGGTCTTCCCCTTTGGATACTGAGAACACTTCCATGAGGTATACTTAACTTTTCTAATCTACACAATCCAATGAGATTACACATGATAGTGGAGTTAGGAATGAGCTATTTTTGTGGTTACAAATCTATTCTTTACTAATACTTTCTTTTGATATTTCAATAACACAACATGGAAAGTAATTATCACATAAACTTAGAAACAACAACTATTAAAAAAGAAAATAACTGTAAAATTCTTCCTAAAATTGCCTTCCCATTATTTCAATGACTAACTAGCATAAAATGCATCAGACCTAGAAAGTAAAACTGTATAGGAAAGGAATCATTCCCTTTCACTGTGTTGACTAACTTAAAAAAAAACAAAAGCAAGCACTATGAAGGACAACAAAAAGGGCTTTTAAAATATTTTGACAGCAAAAGGAGAATCAGAGATAACATTGGTTTGTTGCTTGATGAGGTCTATAGCCTCACAAATAGGGACATAGACAAACTGGAGATGTTTGATGCTGCCTTCGCTTCTGTCTTCAACACCAATGCTGGGGTCTGGGACCCCTGGAGCCCTGTATTGAAAGACCATGACTGGGGGATGATAAACTCCCAGCTGACCCTGAACTTGTTTGAGACCTGCTGCTTCAGATGGATGTGCATAAATCTATGGGGCCCGATGGGATTCATTCCAGAGTACTGAAGAAGCTGGCCAATGTTGTTGTGGGACCTCTCTCCATTATTTTCCAATGGTCTTGGGAGTCTGGCGAGGTCCCAGACAACTGGAAGCTGGCAAATGTTGTCCCAGTTTTCAGGAAGGGTAAGAGAGAAGACCCTGGTAATTGCAGGCCTGTCAGCGCCTGCAAAATTATGGAGAAGGTTATTCTGGGAGTTATTGAAAAACACTTGAGAGACAACTCAGTCACTGATCATAGAAAGCATGGGTTCACAAGGGAAAAGTCCTGCTTAACCAACTTCCTTTTATGACAAGGTCACCCATCTAGTCAACTAGGGGAAGCCAGTAGATGTGGTGGTTTGGGATTTTAGCAAAGCTTCTGATACTGTCTCTCACAACATCCTTCGGGATAAAATGTCAAGTACGTACCTAGACAAGTCCATAAGACATTGGGTAAGCAATTTGCTGATAAGTCAGGCTCGAAGGGTAACGTAAACGTAAAATGTAAAGTAAACGAGGTTACATCAAGCTTGTGACCAGTCACCAGTGGGGTTCCCCAGGGCTCAATTTTAGGGCCAGTACTCTTCAACGATTTCAGAAATTAACTTGATGCAGGAATTGAACATACATTAAGTGAGTTTGCTGATGATAATAGAATCATAGAACAGTTTGAGTTGGAGGGATGGGACATCCACAACTTCTCTGAGCAACCTGTTCCAGTGCCTCACCACCCTCACAGTAAAGAATTTCTTCCTTATGAGTAGGCCTACAGGAAAGATGGGGAGGAACACTTTATCAGGGAGTCTAGTGATAGGATGAGGGGGTTTTAAACTGAAATACGGTAGATTTAGATTAGATATAAGGAAGAAATTAATGCCCCATCCCTGGAAGTGTTCAAGGCCAGGTTGTACGGGGCTTTGAGCAAACTCATGTAGTAGGAAGTGTCCCTCCCCATGGCAGGGGGGGATGGAACTAGATGATCTTTCAGGTCCCTTCCAACTCAACCCATTCCATTATTCTACAACGCTAATCTAGAAGGAGCTGTGGACTCCATCGACAGTAGAGAGGCCTTACGGAGAGATCTGGACAGACTAGAGAGCTGGGCAATCACCAATCACATGACATTTAACAAAAGCAAGTGCTGGCTTCACCACCTGGGACAGGGTAATCCTGGTTATACATCCAAACTGGGGGATAAGGGGCTCTACAGCAGTCCCACAGAAAGAGAACTGGGGGTTTGTGTTGATGGTAAATTGAATATGAGTCAACAGTGTGCCCTGGCAGCCAAAAGGACTAACCATGTCCTGAGGTGCATCAAGCACAGCATAGCTGGCTGATCAAGAGAGGTGATTGTCCCACTCTACACTGCAATGGTGCAGCCTCATCTTGAGTGCTGTGTGCAGTTTTGAGCACCTCAATATAAAAAGCACATAAAACTATTAAGAGTGTCTACAGAGGAAGGCAACCAAGACGGTGAAAGGTGTCAAGGGCAAGACTTATGAGAAGTGGCTGAGGTCACTTGGCTTGTTCAGCTTAGAGAAGAGAAGGCTGAGGGGTGACCTTATCACAGTCTGCAACTTGCTCAAGGGAGACAGCAGAGGAGGAGGTGCTGATCTCTCTCTGATGGCCAAAGAAAGGACACAAGGAAGTGGAATGAACCTGGTCAAGGCTGGACATTAGGAAAAAGTTCTGCACTGAGGGGGTGGTTGGTCACTTGGAACAGTCTCCCTAGGGAAGTGGTCATGACACCAATCCAGTCAGAGTTCAAGGAGTGTATGGACAATGGCTTTTAGTCATATGGTTTAGTTTTAGGTAGTTCTGTGAGGAGCAGGGAGTTGGACTTATTAATTATTGTAGGTCTCTTCCAACTTGAGACATTCTATGATTCTAAACCTGTCAGTAAAAGTTCAAACAGCAAAGCAGAATTTTGAAACTGTAGAGAAGTTAGATTTTAACTCGCATTTGTTTACTGTTTTGTTCCAATTTTTGCACTAGTTTACAGGACAATATATTTTCCATAAACTCAACATTTGTTTTTCCCTAAACTTGCACTGTGATCAGATCCATGACTGTACTCTGACCAACTGTATAGCCTAACAATGGAAAGTTGTAACGCACTTGGATTTCATGAACATTTTGAAGACTGTACTGTGATCTGCCTGCTACTTTAAAGAACCAATATGACCACACTAATAGGTCCCCAGTGCACCTCGTTTTATCCAAAGACTGGGTTAGCTCCAGAAAAAACAGTCCTATTACAGACCTAAGAGCAACAATACAGATCTAAGTCAGCAATACTGAAAAAGAAAAATGAAAGCACTACACTTGCTTTCTTGAAGTGCCTCATTTACTATGCTATTGTACTGGCAAGGTTGGTACATTTCGAGGTTTGGACCAGATGATCTTTAAAGGTCCCTTCCAATCAAAACCATTCTATGATTTTCCACTTAACTGTGCATATCCTTGCTTTTGTCATTTTGCAACACAATCTTAACATCCATTCAGTGGTTTGGATATTAATATACTGGTCGTCTTTTGTGACCAGACACATGGTCTGGAGGAAAGCAAATGCCACTCCTAACTTCAAAAAGAACAAGGAGGATCCAGGGAACTACAAAAAGATCATTAAGGGACCGGAGCATCTTCCATGTGAGGAGAAGCTGAGAATGCTGGGACAGTTCAGCCTATCAAAGAGAAGGCTTGGGGGAATCTGGTCAACGTATATACATACCTGACGGGAGGCGTGTAAAGAAGATGTAGCCAGGCTCTTTTCAGTGGAGCCCTGTGGCAGGGCAAGAGGCAATGGGCATAAACAGAAACACAGGAGGTTCCGTCTAAATGTCAGGAAGCACTTCTTTACTGTGAAGGTGACGGAGCACTAGAACAAGTTGCCAATAGAGGTTGTGAAGTCTCCATTCTTGGAGGTACTGGAAAACCATCTAGATGCAGCCCTGGGCAGCCTGCTCTAGATGGGCCTGCTTGAGCAGGGGGGTTGGACCAAGATGACCTCCAGAAGTCCCTTCCAACCTCAACCATTCTGTGATTTTGTGACTGTGTGAGAACAGAAGTGAAAATGAATGTTGTCATTCTATTGGAACTATATGGTGAAAATTAAAATCACCAGTTCATAGAAGTTCACAGATTTTTGAACCATTATAGTGGAAATGCTCTGCAAGGTTGGATGCAAAAATTTAATTTGCAAGCAAAGATGACCTCCTGCCCTGAGACCAAAGATATCTTTGCTACTGAGATCAGTTCAGATCCTCAGCAACAGTTTTACAGGTATGATATTGGATGAATTGTTTAATAATTTAATCTCTCCTTGCTGTTTCTTATGGGCAAGATATAGACAACAATTCCCTGTGTCAGAGAGCAACTAGACTTGATTTTGCATCAATAAATATTTTTATATACATATATATATTTGAGGTATTTGAAGAGGTATAGAATAATATCCATTTTGACAATTTCAAAAGTCAAAGTCAAAATGCATATATATGAAACGATCAAGAAGTACAGTAAATAACAGCACAGAAAATCTAGCAACATCTCACAGTAAAATGCATTTCTCCTTACATACCAGAACATACAGCTCACTATTTTTATTTTAGGTTCACAGTGTAGCATCACACTTAACTGTACTGGTAACAAAAGAAAGAGAAATGGAACAACTAGTTGATAATGGAAACAGCTTAAACTGTGACTCCTGACAAAAACGTTATGTTCAAGAAACTACAGCTCAGGGTCTGAATCATCCTCTAGTAGTACCTATTTCTCTTCTTTGAATATGCTTATAGCCAAGAATGATTAACCTCTTAAAATATGTGAAGTTCAGTACTTAAAGTAACCAAGGCTAAGGTGCTTAGCACTTTGATGAAGAATACCCTAACTAGTACTTGCTAAAGTGCTAGGGGTGTTAGGAACAGCATTTTGTGAGCTGCTTCCACTCATGTTTCTCTTGCAACAATCTGTGTCTTTGGGGCAGAAGCACATGCCATACGGGGCAGAAAGCAGTAAAGCTGTGACATTCTTCCATACCTGCAGCAGTCTGATTTTTGTGTCAGGAAGGCGTATTTCTGCACATAATCCAGGTATAATGAATACAAAATCTTAACTAACCAAAATTAATGCTGCTTAAAGGGGAAATTCCACTGAGCTTGCTAGAAGAGCTTTCCAAGAATCTTAAACTCAAATGTAAGCAATTCCTCTAGAAAATTAGGCTGGAGCCTCTTCTCCTTCCTTGTGTCATGTAACCAGGATGAAAATGTTGTGCACGTCAAACACTCCCTTTCTTGGATATGACTTAGCAAGCTATACAACGATACACCAGGCAGAAGCTACAATGGTTTTACAATGAAAGGGGAGAAGAAAACAAGCTGCCATAACCTTTTAATCTGCAGCTATTTCTCATGCTCCCTAGCAGCTGAGGGAAGAGAGCAGATGAGGTCTTAAGTTTCATATGGGTCAGCTGCATTTCCTATAACAAAATCTTCAGAATAATAAAAAAGATGTGTGGAAAAGCATAGACAAATAGTACAGAACTTGATATATAAAAGCATTTGTATGCAAATGAACAAATTACAGATTTATGTTGGACAAAGGTTAAAAAAAGGGAAGATAAATGACTTGACAGTCATAATTGCTATATGCAAAGAGAAAACGGGATGCCGGGTTCACTATGTAAACAAAATCATGGGTGTGTTTGGGACTGCAATTTCTGTGAAAAAATATCACCAGGATATGTTTTTTAAATAAATACATCTTTTTAAATCAACTGCTTGAAATTAATTGAAATCTGCTGTTCAAAACATATCTAATCTCACCTGTATTCTGCAGAATATAGCCCTGCTATTTCAGTGTTGGAATCAGATTTATGTGACAGGATCAAGACAGCCCTGATACCTCAAGACCTTAACCCGAGTCTACTATTACTTTGTCAGAGAGGCACTGGTTAACAGTAAGGAAGCTTTGTCTACCCAAGATACTTTATCAGTCCAAAGAAAGGCTTACGCATCTGGCTGGAAAAGTACCTTACTGTTTTATGGGGACACCTACATCTGTGCCGAAGAGGTGACACATAATCTAGCTACCTCTAATTCCCTGGCTACTGCATGTCTGTCAGACCTTCCTGCTATCATTTCGGTCATTACACAAAATTTAAGGGAAAACTAAATGCATAGATATTCTAAGAAATTGATGCTTAAACACTTCAGTGACAATAAGAAATGCATGTTATTAGTAGACATATTATGAAGCAAGACAAAGTTGATTGTATTAGATGACAGTACTGAAGGTTCCTGTCATATTTCATGTTAGGAAAAAGAAAGAGATCTTAACCCAAATGTTCCTTCTTAGAAATGTAGACCACTGTATTTTCACTGTTGTATGGCAGGGATACTTTCCATTGGGTTGTTACTTGGACCTTTACTTGCACTCAGAAATGTCCCAACTCACTATTGATGACTATAGCACAGATGCATTAATACACAATTTTACACCACAGTTCAGCTAAGCAAAGTTCAGTCTTGCCTCTCCAATACACTCGAGGTTGTCTGTAGAAATACTCTGTTATTAATTCAACTCAATTTGAATTCACACAAAAATTCACTGTTGTCCCGTAACTATTAATCCAGTTGCGTTCGCACTAATGCTTTCAGAGAATGTTGCCACCATTCCCCTAGACAGTAGTGCAACAAGCAATTATACTGGTAGATGAGCCAAAGCCATTTTTACACAATGAGTAAAATTTCCAAAAGCATTTCAATGATCTGGGTAATCTCTACAGTGCTTCTCTATGAGACATACTAGGCCTTGCTAAAATCTGTCTTAACAACGGTCTTACCTGTAAATAACCTAGAGATGATAGCCCACAGCTAGATCAGTATTCCCACTGTACCAAACAGTGCTTGCTTAAGTATGTAAACGTTATGTATGTTTTTATGTCATTTAGAGTCCAAACTACCTACAATCTCTAGACATAGGTAAGGACTTCATGGGCTGGATATTCAGAAACCCCTTTCAGAATCTAGTCTTTCTATGAAATGCCCAGCAAAATTTATGCACATAGAGATAAGACGCAGATAGATAAGAGGAGAGTTTGGAGCTATTCAATAGGACAAAAGCACATGGAGAGCTTTTTCTTAACTGTCCCTGCTTTCTAAGACTTCAGCATCACACACAGAGACTGATGCCTGTTTTCAGAAATAAACTGGGATTTAGATATACTCCCCTAGATAAAGAGAGGGTTGGGTTAGTTTCCTAAAAATTGCTGTGTTGTTATGTTTTTTAAAGGCAGTAACTATTCAATGTAAATTACAGAAGCAGTTTATAGACAGAGGACTGACATCCCAGGCTCCTTTCTCTCAATAACTGCATTAATCCCTGAACTACAGTGCCTTGACCCTTCATGTCTTCCCTCTTTCCAACTGAATTTGGAGTTTATTCCTGCAAAGTGATTCATCTTCAAAAGGAGAAGAAAATGCTGCCATCCCCAAATGGCTGTAGCACAAGAAGTAGGAGATGAAGGCTGAAAGAGCTTCTGTTTGAAAAGAGAACCAAGCGTAGGTTACCCACTTTCTGAGCAAGTATCCTAAACATGACATACTGCTGTAAAAAGGAGGAAAATACGGCATCACTGGATTCATTTAAAAAGAAAAAAGCAAGATTGGATCAATTCACTGAAAGAATGTCTGGAGTCACCTACTTTCATCAAAGATCAAGTCTGCGAATCCCAAGGGAACGGAGATGAGCTGTAAGCCTGACTCAGGGCCTAAAAAAGTACATTTTATTTGACATTCCACATTTAGATTCAATAGCTATAATTTATAACATTAGTTGTTTCTTAATCCACGAGATATAATTTATAACATTAGTTGTTTCTTTACTCATGCATTTCAATCATGATATGCCAGCCTTTTTAAGTCAGTGTGGGAATATATGCTGTCTACTATTCTCAAGACATATTTGTGACTTTGGTCAAAGCCAGGATATTTTGTTTCCTTTAAGATGCCAACACCACTCAGTCACTAAATGAGTTAAAACAAAAATGTTCCATGGTTTCAGTACTAATACGAAAACAGTAATTGAGGCTAAAGAAGTAGAAGCTTTTGTAATTAAACTGTAAAAGGCATCTGCATAAATAGGGAAATTTGCCACTGCTGTGAGAGTCCACTGATTCTGGTGGAGCTGTGACTCAAGACCCCAGAAAAAGAACTTGGTCCAAAATGTTCATCTTAAATGAATAATGTTTCATTAATCACAAAACCCCTTTCAACCTTCCAGGTCACTCTGGTAGAGAATTGATGATGGTCTGTGCTTAATTATAGAATATTGTCTGACATAAACCGGTATCAAATCATTGTACGTCTCTGTTAACTAATGAGATAGAGCAGATACATTTACTCCTCTCTTGATTTTAGTCAGATGTTGGAATGAATTTTTAAAGCAACTGCTAAAGTAAATAAAAGTGAAGAGTTGACTGATAAGGCCATCACTGAAGGAATCCTTTAGGAATATTAGTACCAGACTGGGTGGAACATCACTTATAATTCTGACCCATATTTAGTATAATAGCTAACCCTTTCCCTCTGAAAAATTAAGCTCTCACCCATCTACCATGAATTTAATTGAGAAAGGAAAGGAACTGGATACTATGCAAAGAAATAACCTTGTGAAATAGATCTTCATATAGAGACACTTACCTGTCAGTACTGTCAGGGACTAATTTAGTATGTTTAGCAATTGCGTTTTCTAATTGTAGGTTGTTTCAATTATGTTTTGAGATAAAGAAGTGCTAGAACACTATGGCATGTGTCATTGCTGATGTGCTACTTCTGCAATTCACTGGAATTAACTTGTGGCTTATTTTTTTTATAATACCAGCATTTCCTTCTTTCTGAGCAAAAGTGAATGCGCTGCACAGTAGCACATATTCTCCCTATTATAATCTTTCTTTTTCACTCTGGGGATTATCTCACTATTTAGATTTGAACACTCTGCACCTTCCCCTATTTTTATTGAGCAGAAATTAACAGAAGTAATTCCATTATTCCATTTTGAAGGCTTAAAAAAATGCCATAGGAAACAAATATTTTAAGAAAAAAGTAACTGTGGACACAGTTTTCCTTCCAGAAACATCTGATAGAAAACGTGTTTATCAGCCCTAGTGTGTATTTATAAGCTAAAATAATTAAAATATAATATCAATTAAAGAAACAGATGTAGATGTGGGAAAGGACTGTAGCATATGTTTAGAATCATGTGAGCATGTTCCCATTTGTGAAAGATACTCTGTCAACATTTTTTCAAATGTAAAGCCAGCATTTCAACCACAATTATTAAATGTGGCTACAGTCAGAAAAAGTTACCAGGCAAAAGTCTTATTCAGTAGATCTGTTCTCCATATGTAGTCAGTCCAAATGTACTCACTTAAGTGATAAAAATAAATTGTCACCATTTTTTACTCCTGTTAGCTCTGTACAGCCAAATACAGCTAAGAGGAAGTGAGTTGCATTCTATTTTAACTCCTGCACCACCAACAGATGATCTAGTTGTCGAATCTCTATTATTGATGATACCATACAAGCCAGAAAGCATACAGCTTGACTGTGCAGGAAGAATGATGCAAAGGATGTGGTTTAATTAGACTATGGCTTTATTAACTCATCTGGCAACATTACCCAGCAATATGTCATACAGAGCAAGTCATCATTCTTTCATTGATTGTTCCAACCTATTTTGAAGGTTGCTGTCAACTTCCCCTCCTTCCAGCCTAATTCCAGCTGTTGATTGAGCCTCCAGCTGCCATATTTTGAACCTAACCTCCTGGCCTAGCCAACTGTGGCCTTTTAAAAGGTAGGTAGAGCTTCCAAACCACCAGTCTTGATTAATGTGTATCAAGAAGTCACGTTTCTTTTCCCACTAGACCTCCTGGAAGGCAGTGAACAACACATTATATACAACAGGTCATAAAAAGGTATAAGAGGTAGTTCTGCTTTGACCTGAAGAGCGGCAAGAAGGCTCATAAAGAGCTGACTATATTTCTTCAGGCTCAGCATTCAATCCTTCAACATCTTTTCTCTAAGTAAGGTCCCTCAGTGATTCATTATCTCAAGGAAGAGATCTAGTCCTGACAGATATTCCTCTAGCTTTGTGGTTCTATGATAATTCTTTTAGTGAAAGATCTTGCTCCTAGTGTCTCACTACCGACTTTCCTAGCTCTTGCCTTCAATTTTCCTGAAATAAATGATTATTTGCCCCCTTCTTAAACTGGATATGTAAAATGTTAAATAAAAATAAAAATCAAAGAATCACAGAATGGTTGAGGTTGGAAGGGACTTCTGGAGATCACCTTGACCAACCCTCCTGCTCAAGCAGGCCCATCTAGAGCAGGCTGCCCAGGGCTGCATCTAGATGGTTTTCCAGTACCTCCAAGAATGGAGACTTCACAACCTCTATTGGCAACTTGTTCTAGTGCTCCGTCACCTTCACAGTAAAGAAGTGCTTCCTGACATTTAGACGGAACCTCCTGTGTTTCCGTTTATGCCCGTTGCCTCTTGCCCTGCCACAGGGCTCCACTGAAAAGAGCCTGGCTACGTCTTCTTTACACGCCTCCCGTCAGGTATGTATATACGTTGACCAGATTCCCCCAAGCCTTCTCTTCGATAGGCTGAACTGTCCCAGCATTCTCAGCTTCTCCTCACATGGAAGATGCTCCAGTCCCTTAATCATCTTTATGGCCATTTGTTGGACTCTGTTCAGTATGTCCATGTCTGCCTTGTACTGGGGAGCCCAGAACTGGACGCAAAATCATTTTATAATGTAGGCTTTTATATTGGGTCAGGTTAGAGAAGAGAAGAATTAAACTGCATTGGACACCAGCATAATTCTGGACATAAATACAGATTAATTTGTTCTTGCAAACCATCAGAGATGGAGATTTCACAAATGCCCCCACCTCTAATTACATCAGATCAGGTAGGCCCCAGTGGCTAGGACTACTGTAAAGAATGGGGAAATAGTGCTGGATTGTTCAACTTTGCTATGCAAAGAAGCAGACATTACATGTACAAATCTTAATGTCTACAAATTGCTGAAAAGTGGTCATAAAGAAGATGGAGCTAGGCTATTTCCAGTGGTGCCCAGCGACAGGGCAAGAGGCAATGGACGCAAACTGGAACACAGGAGATTCTGTGTGAATATCAGAAAAACACTTTTTTTTCCTGTGAAGGTGAATGAGCACTGGCACAGGTTGCCTAGAGAGGCTGTGGAGTCTTCATCCTTGGGGATATTCAAAAGTTGTCTAGATGTGGGTCTTTGCAGCCTGTCCTAGGTGACCCTTCTCCAGCAGGAGGTCCGGCAAGATGACCTACCTTCAGATGTCGCTTCCAACCTCAACCATTCCACGATTCTGAGTGCAAACATGAATTGGGGGTTAAGTTGCAAAATGAGCACATTTCATAGGTGATCAAAGGGTAATCCTCACAGACAAGCTGCTATTCTCATTTTTATATTTTATGCTTTCCAATATTGTTGCTTTCCCGAGCATCTGAGAAACTCAAAATTCACACATTCTCATAGCAGTCAGATATCCTGAAGAATTATTAACCCTTTGTACAGATAATGGCATGCAATGGGCAACTGCTGGACAATCTTTAGTTATAACTAGCAGCTGTCCGGAAGTAATTTGACTGATTAAAAAACCTAAGCAAACAAAATTCACACAGAAAATCAGAAATCAGATGATCTGACAATAAGCTTTATGTCTCAACCTCAAAGCCTCATCTCTTATGCTTGAGAACAATTTTTTTGTTCCTTTCTACTAAGTATTTGTATGTAATGTTGTGCATTCAGGGTTTTTTTATGTATAAGAAAATATTGTAGGCACTAGGTTGGTATTAGAAACTGGTATCTAGAAGCCAGCTTCATATGCAGCACTGCTGTTTCCCTCATGACATATAAAAAACCACAGTAGCTACAATATGCTTCCACATGCTTAGATGGTTTGTGTTTAACTTGCTGTATTTTCAATGAGGTACATTTAAAAGAAGAAGATGCCTGGCACCACATGCATAATTTTGATGAATAGACAAAACATTCTCATCTAAAGCATGTTCACTTTATTAAAAAGAGTAATCTAATCTTAGCCTTTATTCTGTTAAATCAGTCATGTGTGACCCATTACTAACCCACTAACATGGAATGTAACTCAAGAGCCAAAGAATTATTCCCACCATATTGCTTATCAGAGAACTGGAAAATAGGTATATACTGTATTTTCTTGTTTAATCATTCTCATTGGTGATTTATTGGCAAACACACTACATTTGTGCATCTCAGCCTCTCTCTTCATCTGTTAATTCTAATGATCTTCTTCACATGTCCTATTTGTTTACATATATACAAAAACAGCATGTCACCAAAGAAACATAAAACCTATTTAGTGACTATCCAAGCAAAGGTATGATCCTGAAGGAAAGCCTAACACTGTTTCCAGGAACAAAGCTGACAATCAGACACTTTTTTTTCCCTGTTCTAAACAGTCAGCTATCTTGAATCACTGGACAATTTGCCTGAGACCCACTGAAGTTCCTAGGAATACAGAAGAGCTTGCAAAATGAGTGCTAGATTTCTAGTTTTATGTTCCAAGAGAAAAAAAAACAACAAACTAGTCTTGCTGAAGACAGAACTTGCACTTATTTCTTTACAGTTTAGAAAGTGCTTTGAGACAACCTTAGAACAGACGTGCAGGAAATGTTTATCACAGTTGGAACAGGGAACTGTACAGTCTGGTTCTCAGGAAATCATAGAACTGCTATTGTATTTTGGGCTTTCTTTTGGGAATTTACTGGCCTAGTATCTGTGAAAAAGGCAGGTGAATACTGCTAGAAAAATACTTCAAACTATAGTGTTTTAGAATGTGCTTTTCAATCTGTAGAAGACATGTTATAAAAGACAACTAGGACTAACCTCAGTGAAAAATGCAAGTTGCTGTTGCGTTTTTGTTTTGTTTTCGTTTTAATTTCAAAACATAATTAAGATCTTTACCATTGCTTCCTCCACTTTCTCCTTCTCCCAAACAAGAAATTAACTTTGAAATTTTCGTTGCTTCAGTCATGATCTTAGAAACTGCTTTTGAGCAGACACACCTATGAATCTTCACACAATATGAAGGTTAAGTCAAACCTATGAGTTTCTGATTAAGAGACATCATGAATGCTCGCTTTCTTAAAAAAAAACAAAACAAAAACACCACATAAAACATGCTCATTTTACTACTAAACATCTAATTCATACAAAGAAGACAACAAGAATTATTCTACTAAATGACAACTGTGAATGGACAATATTTGCCATATCAAAAGGAGATGTTTCTCCCCAGACAGGTTTGTTTTCAAATACTAGAGAAAGGCTATTCTAACCCAGTAAAGCTTAAACTATACAAGAACCTAAAATAGTATTCATGCACACCTCTAAGAACGCCATTACACAGTACAAGTAAAATTAGAAGGTTCAACAGATTTCCAGAGTTCTTAGAAAGCATAAAAAGAGATGCATTACATGTTGTAGTGGAACCTTTTTAGCTGTTGTAATCATTAGAGCTATAAGAGAATCTGTTATTTATTCAAAACAACTTAAAGCAAGTCTAAAGGTCCCAGTGTGATGTTTTCACTTCTAATTTTCATCAAATGTTGATAAGAGTGGAATCAAACTAGTTAGTTATCAGTCTTGATGTTGGCATAATGTGACTGGAAATGTACTATTTGTAATTACTGGAAAGGAAACAAATTACCTTTAAGAGGAAAACCATAGGTAGAAATTGCGGAAATTAGATGTGTTAGGCTGCTCTTAAAAAAAAAAAAAAAAAGGAAAGAAAAAAAAGAAAAAAGTACCTGTCATTTGACTTGCATTCCATGAGAAAGAATATATATGTAAACCAAGGACAAGTATGTACTAATAGAAGTATCGACTTGATGACTGAGCAAAAACTTCTAATCTATAATTTCTATGAAATACACTAACAGTAAGTGACCTTTTTTTATGATTTGTTCCATGTCTGAGTTCTTGGAAACACAACAGCAACTGGAGGAAATGACTGATGCTAAACTTTTGTTTAAAAACCCTCAAAACCAAAGATTTGGAGTTTGAACATAGAAACAAAGCTCATACAAAAATCTTCTGCAAAATCTTAGGTCACAGATTATTAAGCACACGTTTAATTTTCAGCATATTTTCAGTCCATCCTAATCAGTACAGCTAACCTTTAAGGATACATTTAGACGGGGTTGAGATCCTATGTAAGCACCATGCTAAGTGGAAATGGATACTAAGGAATGCAAATCTCCAACTGTGTCTGAATTTACATTTTTCATGAAAAGACAGGCATTTTGCTGCCCAGGAGAGACACAGAATTTTATACAGTGGGTTTCTTGGCTGTCTGAAATAATTCTTTTACTATTTTTTTTCTCCTACTACTACTATCTGCCTAGTTATCTGAAGATGAGCACATGGAGTATGTTTCCTGAAGTGGTATCATCCCAGCTAAATCAGTACTGCTATTGTGTTTTGTATCAGCAGACAACCCAAACAAGGAATCACTTAAATTTCAGTCACTTACTGCTTATCTCTGGACTCCAAAGGCAGAAAGGATCACACTGATTGTTTCATCTGACATCTTTATAAATAAACCTTAGATTTTTCCCCACATGTGAATTAAAGCAAATAATTTCAAAAATTCAAAGTACTGAGCTTACTAGCTCCTCTGGTTGGCTGGATCAGTGAACTACCTTCAACATTAAAATACTGGAATCTATGTCCAGGTGAAAATATTGGGACTTCAAACAGCAGAGAGACAGAAGAGATGAAATCCAATCTAATAATCCTGAGCCAGGATGGTGGGCTGCTTTTCTTTAATAGCTGCTCATCCTTCCCAAGAAATAAGTCATTAAGAGCAGAAAAAGCATGGCTAGAGGACAATTTCCCTATAGAGCATGGTGGCTGCACGTGGAACTGAAAATGTTGAGGAGAGTGTACTACAAGATTACTGTATGAAGTATTACTGGATGATAAAAGGGAGGGACTGTTGCAAAATACAGAAGTTGTTCTCTAGCCATAATCATCCCAGTCCAGCCATACGCTGCTGATCATACAGTGCTGCACAGAGAGTTTTCACAGCACAGAATAGGATGGAAATGATGTCAAGTTGCTCACCTCCCCGTGACAGATTGCTTGCAATAATACTACGTTTTCCACCACGCATTTCATAATTTAAAAGCAAAATACGGCCCTTTGCTTTCACTAAACCAGAGAGTGTTACTGAAGAGGACTTGAACTGTGAAACCATCTCCTTTCCATCTCTCATACTTGGTTTATTAATTGGAAAACTAGGGCATTTCAAATCTAAGAAATTAATTAAAAAAAAAAAACAAAACAAAACAAAAAACTCCCCCCACAAACAAAGCATAGCAACATCATAACCCCAGGACACTTAAACAGCAACCATTTCTTTTTCCATCTAAAAATACAACTGTTCTGCCTTTTATCTCTCTGAGGGACAAAGGGACAAAAACATTGCATTACTCTTCCCTTCTTGGTACCACTACTTCTGCACTGCATGGGCTCTGACCCCAGTCTTCCCCCTGGTGGCAGTCAGGGAAATACGACCGTCACTGCCCTTGCAATCTCGAAAGCCAAGAGGCTAGGTGAAGGATCATCCCCTAGCAGTACTGTGCTCTGAGATTGGAAATATGAAACTAAATTTTCTCAACCCCTGGTCTGAACCTAAACTACAAGGATATCCTCCTCATCAAGACAGAAAACGGTTTATTTAGATGATAATAATGATCTGCTCACAGGAGAACTTACTTGCCTACACAGTATGTTCCTGAGGTGTTCTCGTGATGGAGAAGGAATTTTCACCATTTATGTTAATTGCAAGGGTAAATCTATACTACCAGGGCAAAAATCCTTTCAGACACAAATTCAAATCCTTTTAGTATCATATTCCCATTTCAATATTTGTACAATAATTCATACATAAATGAAACATTCATATTTACAGACTGAATGAATGCAACTGATGAAAAGGGAAACTAAAATGCCCTCATCAATATCAAACTCCTCCATTATGTTTCTTGTCCGCCTTTGGTATTTCTTTTCAGGAAAGCAACTGCTCTTAGGTGATGTTATTTACCTACATGTCTATCCAGCCTAGGCACACCTACAGGTAGTACCAAGCTATTCCTTTTTCTTACTTTCTAATAATAAGGAGGGTTCCTTTGTGATGACCGGATTGGCCTCACTTCAATCACTTACTATTGTTTCTATGTATGGGAAGATTTAACAGTTCATTGACTGTGTTGACTCATAATCTGCACTGGGGAAACAATGTTGTAGCTCATCAAAGGTAATCAGCTACTAATTGAAAGGAAATGAAAGTTTGAAATTACATGGCACCTTCCAATGAAGCAGTATAACAAAGGCTATTTATAGGTTCTCACAGTCTCCAAACTGTAGTCACCTCAAGGGTAGACATGAGTAGCTATTTTGTAGCAGAGGACAGCACAAGTATTTCTGGAAAAAACGTATGATTTTAGTAGGCAAATAATTTTACTTTCCAAAAAGAACAATCACCAGGAAACATAGGCATATCAAAATGGATGCGACTGTCCTGAAATTCAGCCAAAAAGAATAGGCCTAATAGTTCTCCTTAATAATAAAATGCCACTGTCACTTATATTTCCACAAATAATACACATCTCCAAAATAATTCCTTTTATTAGAAGATCAACATCAACATTCTTAATATCAAGATACAGGGCAGCTTCAGAATGCATCAACTACTCCACTTCTCCACTTTTTGTGCATATACTTAGAGCTGTCTTTACTCAATAGCTTAATCTAATAAAACCGTATTACATACCAATAGCTGAAGCAATGTAGGTACCATAATCTAGTTTTTCTAAAATGGATCTGCTTTCTTCAGCCAGATTTAAAGAAACACACTTTTCAGAAAGCTCTGAAAAACTCCTGTATGAAAACCATGCACATTTAACGTTCATCAGTTTAAGTACTCGAAGATAGTAGTCACATGAACTTTTAAAGCCTTTTGCTTTGAGACATGTACCTTCCATTTTCTCATATTCCCTTGATTCATGGCTGTTCATGCAGACTGACTTGTATTCATGAGTCAAATGCTACAGAAATAGACCATCCATCATGTTAAAAACAGTGAATCATCGTGAAGCAATTTAATCTGTTCCTCACTTTATGATTAGCATTCTCATTCCTATTTTTTTACCACACACACACCCCAAAAAAAAAAAAAAAAAGAAGAAGAAGAAGAAGAAAAAAAGCCCTAATCCAGGGAATCCTTCAGTCTGTATTTCTCTACTTAGAATAAACATGACATGTAGAAATAGCAGCAATGATGCTATTGCAGATGTTCTGTCCTATATCAGGTCTTGGAACCAAAGACACATCATGTGGAGTATGTGCATATTGCTATGTATATATGCTATCTACATATGACGACCTCAAACTAGAATGTGATGTGAAAACTGTTGTGGGAACAAAACCAAAACTTTTTTGCAATTTAGCTGCAATGAAAACTACAATGAATTATAGCAAGAACTGCAAGAATAACTCATGAGCATTTCATTGTGTCTTATTAAAAGTAGTCAAAATATTTCCATCTTCATAGAAAGAGCAGATTTTGAAAAGGCTATTTTATCAAATCTAAAATGCACAAATGCAGTTGGTTTGACAAGAGGGTTTTAAGTGGCAACAAGTGAGGAAAGGGGTCTTCAGACATCCCAACCTACTCAAGCACCTTTCTACTATAACTCAATTCTATTTCTTTCAAAAAGCGTTCAGGAGATTTGTTTTGACTCCATTGAAGAAGTTCTGAAACTTCAGATGTTGCCACAAAATTAGATTTTCATCCTTTGGTCAGATCTATCCATAATTTCTTGCCTGAATCCTTTTCAGTGGCAACTGAAAACAAAAATGTTCATGATTACATGCAAATGTCTTTTTTTTTAAAAAAAAACAACCGTTGGCAGTTTAAAGGAGGAAAAGTTAGGGGTGTATTGCTGCTAACCAAAATTCATATGCTGTGTTAACTTTTACTGCATGACTTCCTGAATTTTTTAGCAGGGGAAACTGCTTGAGGCAGTGCCCATAACCACACCATTTCTGAATGAGTGAGATGCATATTCGAGTAGCTTTCTTGAGCAAAAATGATGGCTGGTATTTTGAAAAAGAGCTGCTGTCTTTGTGAACAAGAGAAGACACAGATACAAGAAATATTCAGAACTGGATTTCACAGGTAATTCAGCAGAAGAAGGATCCACACAAAGTTAAATCTACAGAAATGTTAACAGTTGTGTAGCTTCCCTCTGAAAAGCACATTACAATTTATATCATGGTTTGATGACACAGGGAGTTCAGTAGCAACACTGGTTCAAAATTTCTGGGTTTTTTTCCTGGCTCTTGGCAAAGTTTGCTACCAGCCTCATTGTGTTGACAATTCATGGAGCTGTGCTGTGAACATTTCATAGAACCTGAAAAAACAGCCCTCTCCCTCTTTCTTTTTTCCCCAGGTTTTTTTTTTGTTTTGTTTTGTTTTTAAGGCTGACAAGTTATACGCTCCGACTTTCCGCATGAGACAGAAAATGGGAAGCAAATGCAGTATAAGACTTAAACCCAAACTTCACTGTAGTATCCTCAAATCCCAATGGACCTTCAGTTCAGAGACTGACACACACAACACGGCCTCTGCCATTTCATGCATTGTCACCCTGAAGAAATGCGATGATAATGGCAAACTGTATCTCAGGAAGCACAAGCCTAAGAGCAAGCATTGCCACACACCCAAGTAAAACACAGCATATACTTCAGCAAGCAAGTATTGTCCCATATTCTTTGCACAGAAGCTGTAAGGGCTAAGCTTTTCCACCTCCTGCTGCTCTCTCAAAAGCAAGGGGAAAGAATAACTTCAGCCAACCCCAGGACAATATGAGTGAAGAGAGCAAAAAGGGATGGAATGGGATGAATGGCATAAAGAACATTAGGAATTTTCTTAGTGAGTCCACTAGAAGCAGGAGGCAGCAAAGATTCAACCAGCACTATGAGTTTCTGACACCATCTCTCTTATTCCAAGTACTCAACTTTAACCAGCTCTTGTGGAAGCTGTTTTTCCATACAGGCAAAAACTTTTGTGAGGAACAGCTAAGAGAAAGGATCCTCTCAGACCTAAGTGTTTAATCAGAACACGCCCCTTTGAGTTTACATTGGGTAAAGAAGAGCTGTATGTAGGTTAAGAATAGGATTGTATCGCATGCTAGCGATTCAAGCAGGAATCGTTGTGCCATGGTTATCAAGGTCATTCCCAGGAACAGTGTCTCAGCCCAACCAAAACATAGATACAACTGTATAAATTACTTTATGATCTGAATTATAATGAAAGACATCTGTAATGGTAATTTAAGGGGGGCTGTCTCCAGAGGGCACCTCATAAGAAAGTGTATTCTGGCCTGAAAAACTCAAAACATCATGTTCTTGGAATACTGTTTTAATATGCAATGAATCCTCAAGGTAGTGATCTGAAAGAAAAGCAGTTATACACCTCTAATGAAGATGATTGTGGTAGACTTATAAAACTGCTACACTAGAGACCGATAAAAATCTGTTTAATTCTTCTCTACAGTTTCTGTATGAACGTCATACAAGAATGATCCACACATATTTGCAGCTAAAGGTTCAAATTAGTTTAAGTATGCATCCCCTTTTCTTGTTTTTTTCTCAGAGAGTCAATAGTAAGTAGAGTAAAGATTTCACAACCCACAGAAATCACCAATTCTGTGGCTACTGGCTGCAGTTTTACTTGAAAAAAATAAAAAGGAAGTCACTTTTCAAGAGAGCATCATTGCTACAGAAAGTTTTTTTTAATTAAAAGTAACTGTCAGAAACTTCGAAGAGGCTGGTTATACACAAAAACATCTGTGAGGACAACACTACTCCTTGTCCTTGACACCCACTGGGAAAAGAAGTCCAACTAGGAAGAGGGGCAACTATATAATTCAGAGGAAGGGGTTGTTTTGTTTTCACATTTAAGACATGCAAAAATTTTACTTTAAAAGAAAAGTCTGAACCGACCACAACATCCATTTCCTGAAAACACAATAAAAAGGTCTAAAATACAGAACAAATAATCCATTTTAAATGTAATTTGTAGTAGCAAATCCTATAAATCTTACACCGCAAACCCATTGTTCTATAATCAGAAAGTGAATGCTGTCATTTTGTTGTAGATATGCTTCTTCATATCTAAAAAAGCAGAGGAGTTTTGTCTTTAAATGATAGAAGTCAGCTCATTGATAAGGGAACAGCAAGTAAGACTTCCAAGATGCAGAAGGCAGTCATATTAAAGGAAAAACAAAAAGAAAAGGTCTACTTCATAGGACCATTTGGGGGAAATAACATGTTGCAATATATTCTGGGATATATATTGCTTAAGTACAAAGACCTATTTTTTAAATATGCATATGTTAGTCCTAAAAGCTTCCATTTTTCTTAGGCTCTCCTATCTTTCAAAAGATTCTGACTAACAAAAGTACAGAAGATTTGTTATGATGAAAGTGGCCTAGCTTGTAAATGGCTTAATTAAAGGAATATGATCATCTTAGAACAGTTTGTACATAGAAATGTAATAGATTGTTTGATCTGTTGTCCTAAGCATCATTTTTGTAAATATAAATTAAAGGTTTTAGTGGGAAAGCTTTGTATGTGTATGTGTTTTGTTTGCTTTGTATACTTGACAGCTGTTTGGTTTAAATTAATTTCGCTAGATATTCTCTGTGTAGCACAGCACAAGTGTGCTCTCCATTTCTCATCTTTTGGTAGAGCTTTCAAGAAGTAACAATGAGAGGGGACCTTTTTTTAAATAGAAACATTACCATAAATCAGCAAGAAGTTGCACACAGACTAAAGGGCAGAGAGAGTACCTGCAAGTTCTTTTAATAAAGTTACAGTATGCTTTTCACATTTCAGTAAATTTCAACTGAGATAATTAAACTTATTTTTAATGTTTCCAGCCAGTATATGAGAAAAATACAGACTAGACTGCTAGCTTGAAGAATAGTGTCCAAAAGCATTTTGTCACCCCTGACCTTGTCTGAAAACTTAAGTTTCCAGAGACCCCCTGTCTTCTGAGAACTTCCTAGCAAAAATGCATTAACAATGAGTTCTGGTCTGTATCATCCTGCAATACTACTCATCTTACACAGAAATGAAAACAAAAATGCTTACTTGCATAGTCCACAATGCCATTTTCTTTTTGTTCCCATGGTCTTTGGTCTTGGTTAATATGCTTATCAAAGAAACACTGGAATGTTACCAGCTTTACTTGAAATAAGCAATACAGCTTCCTAGCAGAAAATAAAAGACTGTCCACTTCTCCCTTGGTTTAGTTACTTATTTAAAGACTCAAGTTGGTTTTTTTATTAATTGACCAACTAAACTAATAACTGTCAAATCAACAAGGTAGGGATGGGCTTATTAACAATTGCTTACGACAGGTAAATTTGGCCCCAACACTTCTTTTCTCTTACAGTATTTGCAAGAATGCGCTCCAAATAAAAGCCCTCTGCAGCCCCGAACATCAAATACAATCATTTCCAGTGACCAAAGAGTCTGATCCAGAGCATATTAAAACCACATAAGTCTGGAGGCCCTTCAACAGCAAGTCTGATTCATAAGTTTACTCTCTCTTTAGCCACAGACTCCCATGCCCTCTCACATGCATCACCATGACAGGTAAGGATAACATGGAGGGGACGAGCCAACACACCCAGAGAGCTACTCCTCTGGTCAGTTCCTTTGTCTGAATGTACTCTCATCCTGCATTCCCTCCTTCCTCCTCCTCTTTGCTCCCATCATCATATGAAGTGAATACATCCCTTGGATACTAATCTTTAAAACATAGATATGGTTCTGTTAAGAACATAAAGATTTCCTAGGAATGTACATAACACCTTGATCTACTGCATCTTTGTTTCCAAAAAAATAATGAGGATGAGTCCAAGACACTCCAAAGAATTTACTTAAATAATGGAAGGGTGCAGCAGTCTGCCCTGAACGTGCTCTACTGAAGCATCTGGTTTACTACTATATCAGCCTATCCCAGGGTTCATACTATTTGTGGGACTTGATCAACATTAGAAAAGAGAGGTTATTCCTTCCCTGCATCCATGTTTCTGAACTCTAATTAGTTAGTCTGGATTCTGCTGGTATGGAAGTTGAGGATATAATTAGACTTTTCATTGCCCTCAGAGTCCATTTCAATGTAGCACTTACACCATCCTGTCTAGTAAGGTGGATTTTTCTGGACTATATTTAAGCAAGACAACATGACAGGTAGTGCCTTTTCAGAGGATTATTATATGCCTTGGGTGGTGTGATAAGGCAAGAAGCTGAAGACTTTCCTTTAAGTGTCTTTTGCTATTACGAAATGGAATTTATAAATCAAAGAAGAGAAAGAGAGAGTCAGACTCCTGCACTTAAAGGGCATTATTGACATGGCCATGCCATCATTGACAGCCCGTCAGGAAGCTCTGACTATGTTCACACTTTCAAAGCCACTCCATAATTGCAAAAAAAAGGAGAATTTTACTTTCAAACCTCAAAGCAATATTGTTGTGATAATCTACAATTGACTCTTGACATAATTAATTTTCAGATATTACCAATGAATCTGGATACACCTAAAGCAAGGCTTTATTTTTGCTTCAGTAGTGTGAAGTGGTCAGAGTTTTAATATGATTAAAGTGAGAACAATCTCTGCACTCAAAGCTTGATCTTGTATCAATGGTTCAGCTACTACTAAATACAGGGTAACAAGATGAGGCATTTACAGGAGTCTGTGTTGAGTTTTTTCTCAGAACTTGAGCTCACTTTTTGACTTTCTAGAAAATTACTGCTAAAGAACCCAAAGCAGACTATTAGACTGATAAATGAGCAGATAACGGTGTTAGTGTGCAGGGAACTTATTTAGCCATTATTTGCTTTATTACAAAATTTCAGTTGAGTTTTCTTTTATTTTCCTGTTTAGCTATATATGCCATATGATTACAGTTGTGTTGTTTTCCAAATATTGTGACTATAAATTAGAAGTAAGTTAGGGTTTTTTTGGTCACCTTTATTCACTAGCAGCAATATAGAAAAAAATAAGATTCTGAATATAGCAAATTCATTAAGTAAGATTATACAGGTGACAAATAGAACCTGGAATACAATAATACTATCTACTTCCTCAGATCTGTGCCCTGATGGCCTTCCACCTGAAATTTTCCCTAAAAAAATTGGTGGTGGTTTTTTGTTGGGGTTTTTTTTTGCTTTTGTTATGGGGTTTTTTGTTATTTGCAACACAGAATCAGACAGAATTTAGAATACAAAATTGATTCCATTTGTGTTTTCCAGTTAATACATACGCCCCATACATCTCCTCTCACTCCCCAATCTTATATTATGAAAGGTCAAACAAAACTTCTCCCTTTGGTTTGTGACATATAATTTTTCCATCAGGATAACCTAAAATTAAGCTTGTAGTCTGTAACCTCATTTAACCAAAATAAACTATGTTACAACAAGCCAGCATTTCTGTTTGGATTCTACAGCCATTATGCGGGACTTGGCCCACCACAGAGTTAGGACATGATGAATGCTGGCCACAAACATTTTAGAAGTTCAGCATCCACAGAACCCTCCTTCACTGTGGGAGAAAAATGTCGTTTTTCTACAGTTGGTAACACTGGCTTTCACTTCTGATACTTTTCTGAAACCTGCCCACAGGATGGACATTTGATATCCTGTCAAGAAATGTAGTTTAGATAGCTTTACAAAAGGAGGAGCTTAATTTTCTATAATGTGGGAGTAAGGAGTGCTCTGCTAAACATACTGTAGCATCACAGCTGTGAGAATGAACAACCTGTGACCTTTCAACTCTACACATACTTTCCTTGGTGAAAGTTGCACAGCAAAGAAACTCAGCTTGTATAAAGCAAGAGTGGAAGAGAAGAAAGCAGAAATTCTAGTAACATCTTTCAAAATACAATTTCTGATGTATTTGTAGACAGGCCAGAATTCTTGGTAGCTTTCAGCTGTCAGAGTACTGAAACAAGCAGTCTCTATCTCTCATAAGTGAGTTCTCAAATTTCTTTGAAGTTTTAGCGGGTTTTGTTTGTTTGTTTTGTTTTAAAAAAGAAGGAAACTAAAGTGAAAAGTCTTTGGATTTCTACATTATCTAAAATACATTTATCACTGATGAAGTTTTGTCACCAAATTAACAAATAACAGCCCAACAAAGATCTAAGCAATTTGAACCAGTGCTCTGGTAATTACCTGAAGCATATTTAAACATTTGCAGTGCTCTAACAGACTTCTATTACACTGTTATATCTTAAGTAAAATTGCTTTCTACAGAACTTCCAAGCTACAGTTACGTCATGTCAGAAGTTATGTCTTATTCTTCCTGTAACTAATCTCCCTAGATCTTTCTGTATTAACTGTCTCACTGAACCGAAACTTACACAAGTTGAACATAAGATGATTTGGCTTAAAACAAACAGCTATGGGGCAAATTATTAGTTAAAATACAAGTGTTTTAAGGGAAGAAGTAGCAGATACCATGAGAATTAGTGTGAGGTGAAGGAGCAGCATCAAATAATCAGTAAAAAAAGAGTAACACATGAGCAAGGAAAAAAAAAAAAATAAGTGGAATATAAAGAGAGTTTTCTGTGCTCTCCACTTCCTTCCCAAAACTACTGCTTTGGGTGCCTCACAATTGTTTCCTAAATAAGAGCAATCTGCACATTAATCTCCTTAAAGTAGAACTGATCCTGTGACACTGAAAATTTCCTGGGGTCCAAACTGATCACATCCATAATACTTTGCTTTCCACCCATCTTTGATCAGATACAATTTATCAGATACTCCTAACTGTAACCAGTCTACACTTTGTAAAACAAAGGAAAACAATCAGCATGGCTTTGTAAAATATTCTCATTATCTTACCATTTTGCACAGGAAAGTGTGTTTCAGATTCAGTCTAAACTGCCAAACACTGGGCCGTGGCATTTTAGGTCCAGGCACATCATGCATAGTGTTCAGCATCCATTAACATGAGACTACATACATCAGTTACCACTCACGTATGTAGGAAGTGGGTGGATCAGAGTCTGACTTTTAGTTACTTCTATACAGAGATGAATTTAATATATTTTCAAAACAAATTTTCTTCAGCATTAATAGTGGTTTAAAGGCATTGGCATGACACATATTACACATGCAAAATAAGTCTTAATAGTTTGCAGTACAACACCCACACTACTTCAGAATTCTGCAACAAATGGGGTTTAATCTTATTTTTAGTGTTCCATTAATGGCCGAGGCATCTTTTAGTTTAATTTTATTTCTTAACAGAATACATTACCTTTAGATTGGACAATGTGATGAAAAATCTATTTTTCAGACTTTTTACTTGGATGGGAACCAGTGTGTTCCTATATGAGAGCACTGAGTAATCATGTGCAAAATAGGACCACCCAACATCTGTCTATATTCACTTGGAAGTCAGTTTTATATTCCTCTGCTAAAGGACTTGCAGGAAATTTATACCGAATACATGGGTGGGGTGGGATAGAATCCTTCCTCTTTGCTTAATCACATTCAGGGAAGAGCAATGATCCATTTTGTCTGGTTCTCTCCATTACTCTTTCTAAAATTAACTCACATCTGACATTATAACATATGTTAAATATTATGTAAGTGGTCTGTTCTATATTTGGTTTATCCAGTCATAAATCCTGGCATAGACACGAGAAAAAAAAAAAAAAAAAAAGAAAAAAAAAAGTAATGCTGTGAGGGGGGGCGGGGGGAAACAACCCCCCCCAGAAAACCCCCACCACCTTTTGCAGACAAAATTAAATTGATAAAAGTTGGATTACTCCCCTTTCCTCCCAAGTTCATAAAGGACCTGAAATCCACTGACATTATGAAAGCCCACAAGATTTTCTCCACTAGGGAAAATATTTTGCAGGTGAGTATGTTCTTCTACTTGTAAATATGGAATTTTCACAGTCCGAGAAAGCTTAAGAGTTACAGTTATTTATGCTGAAATAGGCTCCACTGGCAGGCCCAAGATGTGTGTCTGTAAGTGTGTGAAAGCCAATACATAACAGCCATAACAATGAGTTAGGAGCTCCCACCTTGTCTTTCTTACTGCTCTTATTTTCAACTGTTTTACCAGGGATATCAAGCACTCTCTGTAGCTGGGAAAGTAAGGTTTTGGCTGGTAGTAAACTTTGACTGGTTTTCTGAACCAGTCTTCCAGATTTCCCAGCATATTTGTCACAACCATATTTCCCCAAAAGCTGTGGAGTGTTTAGTACAAAATTTCCAACATTATCTTATATCAGTATTATTTGTCTCATTTGATTTGGCTTAGCTGAAATAAAATACAGAGGCACTAAATTATATATAGCACACCATTTTCATTCTAAGGACACTGACCCTGCTTTATACCCACTGTTCTCAACTATTTAAGAGCTGAAGGATTTCATACCACAAATGCCTGCATTGCTGTAGTGAACGCAGGGTCTAATAGCTACAAAAATACTTCGGCGGTAAGAGGTAGCATATAAAATATCTCTTCCCTTCATCTCCTTAAATCCCATTTTCTGAAAACAGCTTGATAGCGCCAGACACATGCCAAGTTCAGTTCTGAAAGGACTTACTTACAGGTGTGGCCCTCAGAAGACAGACATGGACAGTTAAACAGGAGGCGGCAGCAACAGAAAGGTTAAGACTGTCAAAGAAACTGGAATCAGCTGACAGAAAGGTGCCCAAATATCTTCAGCAGAGGAGTTAGACTGACCAGTCCTTTTACTTCAGGAGTTGTCAGGTGCAAGAACAACTTGGAAAGTATGATACTGTCTAACCAAGGCGGTTTTGCCCATGCAGCTTGGAACCATGTGCCAATTATACAGAAATACCAGCTGTCCAGTTCCAAAAATCATTCCTTCTGGCAGCTTGAAAGGCCTTGTTTCTCAGGAAGGTGTACCTGACATTTCCTTGTACCACCTCCAGAAAACAGCATATGTATTTTCCTTTGATATTAATGTCAATACCTGTGGCTAGTGGACTTAAACACTTTCCAGTGGTTTCTGATAGTATGGAGGACTAATACAATTACTTCTTACTCAGGAAAATGTCATCCAGACATTGTAGCAGCAAGGGCAGAATAAAAAGATCTGTCACTGAAACGTTAGCACATAATTAACAAGCCGTAAACCATCAGGAAGGATAGTTTTGTACTGGTTAATTCCTCCTATAAAGAACTGTTTTTAAAATCTGAACAAAGCCACGTGTAAATAAGATTTTTAATGTATCGACAGTCATCCAAAATCTACATTTACATCTCCCTTATATCAAAGTATTTCATAGCCATAATTATATCCTAATTATATGTTTATTTCTGAATAGAAATAAGTCCAAGCCACATATAATTACTTCTCTCCTTGGTCATTGGTGCTGAAGAAACAAACTTTATAGGATTTAAAGCCACAGTGAGATTTTCTTATGCCAAGGTTCACACTGAGATACACCAAAGCAGAGTTGCAGAAGAGCGCTGGAAGACTTACTCTGACCCACATAACAAAGCAAGACATTGTGAGAGCGTGACTATATTCAGCTGCAGCTGAGTGGCTAAATGGATAGTTCATATTCAAAAGTGATTCTATCACAGAATGGTTTGGGTTGGAAGGGACCTTAAAGATCACCCAGTTCCAATCCCCCTGCCACAGGCAGGGAGATCTTCCGCTAGCCCAGGTTGCTCCAAGCCCCATCCAACCTGGCCTTGGACACTGCCAGGGATGAAGCACCCACAGCTGCTCTGGGCAGCCTGTGCCAGTGTCTCACCACCCTCACAGTGAATAATTTCTTCCTAATATCTAATCCAAATCTGCCCTCTTTCAGTTTAAAGCCACTACCCCTTGTCCTATCGCTACATGCCCTTGTAAAAAGTCCCTCTCCAGCTTTCTTGTAGGCCCCCTTCAGGTACTGGGAGGCTGTATCATGTTGAACCACTGGTAAAATATTGAAAAGCATTGCCATCGTTGTTTGGAATGAGAAATATTTTGCATATGACATACTACGGTTTAATACGATGGCTTAGAGCAGTGGAGATCAGATTTTAGCCAGCACAGGCTGCAGGAATAAGAATTAAGCATGTAATAGCCTGCTTTATCTTTCTTGACAGGCAGCCGGGCCTTCTACAAATGTTATTCTCCTACTACCATACCAGACACTTCAAATAGAGCATATGTAGATTTCCCAATCCTAGTGTAGCTGGTTTTTATGAATTGACATTACCTAGGCTATTACGCAAGAGAAAAGCTACTCTATAGTTGCTACTGAAAGATAGTTTCCCATTTTCTTGTTAGCCCACAATCAGGCAAAGCCACTTGCACAGGCCTGTTTTCTTGAGCATGCCGAACGCTCACTATTATTTTTATTAACTGATCTAACACTGATCTAGTCTCTGTTGCTGCCTAGTGGGCTGAGTCAGAGAGAAGGGAGCTAATTATCAGGGGAGGGAGAACAGAGATTAAAGGGATAATACTGGAAAAATACCACTGAAGAGCAATAGCCTGGAAGAACAAGAAACATAGATACCTAGAGAAAGGAAAAGGGAATCCAGAGTCCTGCTTTGTGTTGAAAATAATTTTGCTACTATTAAGAAATCTGCTGTAGCGTCTTGTCAACACATTTCATAATATTAAAGACACTAGGCATTCCGGTTTTACATACAAAATTATCCTTCTGTCCCAGCAATGTAGCACATTATGGAAAAAAAAGCAAAAGTCTCACAAACCTAAGTTAAAATGCCACAGGAAAATATTTCTTTTAAAGCCCTTCAAAGTATATTTAATGCACAATACAAAGTCACAGGAGGCATTAAAAAGAATATTTACAGCATGGAACAAATGAAAGGCACAAAATTAAGACTGGGTGGGTAGCATAAGTAGGGTGGAGTGACAGTAATGAAGGATTATACATGGCAGAACAGAGCTGACTATATCCCTAAATAGCTCACATCCAGAAGCTTCAATATTTAGATTTCTTTCAAAGGTGTAGAATGTTTTCAAAGAATGTGTTATCTTTATTGAAGGAGAGGGAAATAACTGAGAGCAACAGAAGGAGCAGAAGCAGCCCCTGGGTGGATGCCACCTGAAATAGATTTTTAGCCTTTGCCCCTTTTAATTGAAATTGTCATGCCCACCCCCACAACTCAACTGGCAATTAAGACATACCTGAACACACAGATAACATACAAACACACAGTGGATACCCTAAAAAGTTGCAGTCACAGGTGTCATTCCAAAACATACAGAAGGACCTTACTAATAGCTTTGTGAGCAAGTTAACCTTACTAGTTTTCCAGCTATTAAAAGTCAAAACAACAAAGCCTCTTCAGCCCAAACAATACAGAAGCACAATTAAAAAAAATAAAATAAAAAAGCAGCATTACAGTTTAATCTGCTCCAGGGTTTCAGCTAAAATATCATTCCACTGATTTCAGTTACTCCTTCTTCATTTATCAGCTACTCGCTTTAAGACACAGTGTGCCTTGAATCTCATTATTTAGGTACAGCTTTCTCTACCCACAAAACTTGTACAGCCTGGTGATTCTGATGTAAGAAAATGGTGTAAACCCCCCCTTGTTCAACATATATACATACTTCTGTACATATGCTTTTATCAGTCTAGCTTCATGCTACATGGGAATGAAAACCTGTATGTCAGTGGTATAACTACATTCACAGGTATGAATTATTTCAATTAATATCACAAAAAAAAGTCTAAACAATCCTACTGTAACCCTGATGTGTTGTATTGTATACAGACCACCTTAGGCCACATGAAGTTATGGATACGAAGACGTATATCTTAAAGCAACAAAATTTCATTTTCCATAAAAACATTAATTTAAAATGAGGGAAGAATTAATTCTGCTAAAAAATAACACGGGAAAACAATAATGCCCGTCATTACTGATTTGTTTACAGAAATCTCCTAAAATGGAATAATCTCATAATAAAAAGTCAAAACACAGCTCTAGTCAGACCAATAGTCACAATGGTTATGAAATACTCAGGAAAAGGTAAATTTCATAAACCCACACCCAGAAAAATACACTATTACGCAATATTAGCAATGCTCTACTTGGATACCATGCCCCTCAAAAGTCTAATGTGCTGGATAGGTGGAATTTGGACTGACAGCTCAATGACGTCTTCAGCTGAAGTCTGGCACTCCAGGAAAATAAGCAAACTACACTTGTGAATTTCTCATTTATAATTTCTACTTAATTATGATGTTCTTGGCAGATTTCCTATTTTCACTTACATATGATTCTTGGTGTATTGGATTCCTATAACACAGTACAGCACACAAATCTTTTTATGTTTGATCTCCCATTCACTTGTACAGCAGAGGTGTGCTGGAAGCAGGATCAAAGATTAACTCAACTTTTTTCCTTTCCCATTTTCCCTAATGACAATTCCACACTAGCTTTTTTTTTTGTTGGGCAGCAAATTAACTTGTGTTAGTCAACACCTGATCTGAATTTTATGTAGCTAGTTAGCAAAATGTCTACAGGTGTAGAGCAAACTAAGCAACACATTTTAGTTTTCCAAGAATTCTAAAATTCAGGGAAAGACAGGAGAAACCAAGCTCTCAGAGGCAAACAGACATGATGCAAATTCAACCTTCTGAATCCCACTATTTTGTGTTGGCATTATTATTAAAACAGGCTTCATACGACATGATTGTACTTTACACTGGTTGTGTACCATTTTTCTCTACTTGGAATGCAAAATGTGAAAGTTAAATAAAGACGGTGGTAAGCAGTCACTTTATAGTTATATAGTCTATGTTTATGTGAACCCATAATTAAAAAGCAGAAAACTGGATTTATTGTTTCGGTAGCTAAGACAGAATATTGAAAACCGATTTGGTTCTGGTTATCTTGCAATAAAGTCTGGTGATTCTGAATGACTCTTAGATGAGAAACCAGCTTTTACAGAGATTATGCAAGTATAAATAAGCACTGTAAACAGACACAGAAAAACAGACTCAGGAAAACTGTATTGTGGATGGACCTACTAATAAATTTTTAAAAGGAGATCACAAGAAAAGCTAAAGAAGTTTTATTGTCTCTTTCAATTGTAACACTCTCAGATCCCTAGTAAGCCATAAAATCATGACATTTGGTAGCTTGCTTTCAGCATTTTTGATGTGTTTCAGTGAATCGTAGAGTCCTGTAACAGGAATATATCTTGTTCAGATCTATACTATTGCTACAAGTAGTGAAATATTAAAAAGGAAGAGGGAAGAAAAAAAAAGTGAATAAAATGTAAATTATATGAAATAATAAATCAAAGACCTAAAGTCTGACATTTAAATTTCTGGTGGTCCATATGTTTTACATATTATGAAACCATCATCATAAACAATTCTTGCTAAAGAATACAATTCACATTCTTCCTAAACCATCCTATCTCATTTGTTTACAGTTTCCTTCTCAAAAGCTTCATTAAATTGAAGACAGCATGAGCAAGTTGAAACAATTCATAAAGAAAAAAAGATCTCTATTAAATAATGTCAACATCAAAGGCAACAATAAGTAATCTCCTGCAAAGGGAAGGCTGTGAAAGTATCTTTTGAGCTGGTTGAAAACTGGCAATTATCAATTTCATTTTGACATGAATGAGAGGGAGGAATGTTCTGTACATGCTTTAATCTTCCAACGTATATTTTATAACAAAAAAAAATTTCAAAACACCTTAAGATATTTTTGGTGAATATTTAACTAAGTCTGTACTAGCACAAACAAGTTTACACCATTGAAAGCATTATGCCTAATGTGTTTGCTTTATCCTTTAGTTTTTATAAAGTCCTACTGTTTTGTTAGCAGATAATGGTCTTTTATTCATCCAGAGAAAAGACCATCAGTTGGGAAGAGGCTACCACTACATGAAAATAGTATAGCATGCAGTCTTCTCCAGGGCTGGGTTTGAAGTGCTGTTGCAAAAGGTAGTGTCAAGGATGAGAAGCATCAATGCTCCACCAGTGGCAGACCACTTTCAAAAGAGCTCCAGCAATCAAGATGGAATGAGATAAAGATGATAAAGAAGTCTTCACTGAAGATTGCAGGAGGGTAGCACTTAGCCTACCTGGCCCCTTATGAACAGTGAAACTGCCACTTCAGAAAGCAGGAGTCTTTTGCACAAGTGCAGGTTTATCACAGTGTGTGTGGGCAATTGGTCTCTTCACATCACAAAGGAAAAACGGTAGTGTATAGCCTTTCCTTGTGACTGTAAGGCCCACTCCCTTACAGAGTTTAGTAATGCAGTCATGGGATTGCAGCTATCATAGCTTATACTTCATTATCCATAAGACACTACTGAAGCAGATCTATCCCATGCACAAACCAGCTGATACACATTTTTTTACCTTTTAATCCTTCATTATTATAGTAGAATGAAAAACAGGGAAATGCAAATGAGTCCTTTTTTATACTCAGTTCTAGTCACTAGTTTTTAACTGTATCTTTTCTTTCTTTCTACTTCTGTTCTTATCTACAGAAGACTAATAATCCAAGACAAAGATATTAATGATAGTTTTCTAGAAGATTTTAATGTTTCAAGAGTGTTATATTAAAATTATGGTCAAATAGGTTAAATGTTTGTAAATTTAATACAGAATAAAATAACTGCACATAAAAATAAGAACTATTTATTTCCAGTTAGGAGGCATTAAAGACAGTCATAGATACTTCACATTTTTCCCAAGTTTTTTAGCACAGGTTATGCCTGCTTTCTAATTGTATTAAGGGAGATTAACAGTAATGGTACCAGAGTGATTCTATTTCTCTGCAGATCCATGTTCATATAAGACAGCAGACTTCCCTAGCAAACGTGTTTCCGAAAAGCTGATGGAATTGGTCCAAAAATTCAAAAGATACCCCAGACGCATTTAGCCTATTGGAAGTCTAGAAGGACAGAATTTACTGTGATAGAAAAACGTGGTGTTCAGCTCACAGCCATCTCTGGAATGATTCATTTAAAACAATCCTTTTGAAGAGCTTATGTGTCTGAAAGCTGCTCTCTTTTTCAGGCTGTCTTAAGTGATTTAATAAAGTGTATTGTCTTATCCTACAAGCCCCACTAAGCAAAGGGTGTCAAATAAGCCTTGCACTCCAATCATTGCTTAAGGAGAAATATCCTATGCTTTTCATTTGATATTCAAAATGAATAGGATTACTTCAGTATGAGAACACAATTAGCACAACAGAGCTCCTTGCAGAGAATAGCCACATTTTTCTTGATCAATTAATAACATTGCTTCCCAAACCTCAGAACTTTGAGCTTATTATGCTACATTTACATAGGACTAAAACTGTTTCAGAATGCTCTTTGCTTAGTAAGGATAGGTTATACCCTTAGAACAACTGAGAAGATCCTCTCCCATTTTTTTCTGAATCTGGAAAGCTACGCTTGCAGGAGGAAACGCACGATACAGTCACTTTGCCAACCTATATTCAGACATGCAGCTTACGTTCTTGTAATTTGTGTATTTACATCCCACACGTTGTACAGGGAGGTCAACTGGAGTCAAAAGGTGTTCCATTATATAAACTGGGTTTAATATGCCTTAAAAACCTGATTTAAATCAAATTTGTGACCACTGCACGATCTAGGTCAAGAATCAGCAGCCATTCAACATCTTCTTATAAACACATTCAGTTTTCAACCATTTTGTCTTTAACTCTCTATATATAATTACCTCCTTAGTTCTATGCACACTAATTGATTCTCTAAGGATCTACATTCCTATTTTATCACATAGGCAAGATAAAATGGAAAAATACATCAAATCCCTAGTTTTTCCTAGATATCTCTCTGCTTCCTACAGTACCAGTGCTACTGTTTTCACAGCTCAAACTACCATTTATAGATATTACTATTACTGCGATTTACTGGTCTGTAAATGCAACCCTTCTGTTCTCCAAGTTTAGCCACTTGTGGATCAGGAGTGAACTGTTTGAAGAAAAACACTAAAGACAGCAAAAATGTACTGCAGTAGTCACAACATATGGATGAAATATCAGATGTTGGCAGGCTGAGAGTAAATAATGATTTATTTTTTTAAGTAGTAGCTTAAAAAAATAAGAGTAGCTTAATCTTTGCAGATTTCCCATGAAAACAGAGGGTAAAAAAGTTGGATCCTATAAAGTAACAAATTATCTGTGCTCTCTCTCACTTGTTACCAACACTGATGTTATGTCTACACCAGAGTCCCATCCTCGCTTTCCTTTGTGCAATTATTTATAGAAGTGTAGAGCTTTGTACCTCCTTTACATTGATGTAGATGCCTAGGGTAGGTGGCTGTGAAGTTGCGGAAAATGTTTTTGTCACTAAATTACCTGACCTATTCCAGAATACAAGTGAAAAATACGTTAAAAACAGACAAAGATGCACCATATAAAGCTCTATAGACTCTTAGTTTGAATAAAAACCATTCAAAGATGGAAGAAAACCTTTTGCAGTATTTATGTAAAGTACAGTACAGTACAGCAGGAGCACTGCAGACTCTTCCATGCTGCCTGGCCAGCATGTCTGTTTCTCACTTAGGAGACTAGGAAAGTTCCATCTCTCGGGCTATTTAATCCTCAGCTTCTTTGCCAAGATCGCCAGCAAAGCTATCAATTATCACATCACAAAAAGAGAGTGAACAACCATCCTGCAGAAGCTGGCATAAAACCATCAACTCTTTTCACATACCTCTTCATAGCTATCAGATGGTAGTAGTTTTGGGTTGCTACTGAATTAAATATTTCAAGTGCTCAATTTTTGAGGGGGGAAGGAAAAAAAAAGAAAAAACTTAGTCACAATGATGTCACACGGTCTTACTAGAAGTCTATTCCATGACATTATCCAAAGCTCTGATGGTTCCCATATTTAGACATATCAGATTCTCACAGTGCAGTATCCCAATCTTTCACATTAATTTTTAGGTGGGAGCCCAATGGGTCAGTGCCAGCAAGCACGCTAACGCTTGTTCACCGGAATCCATAGAGCTGGCGAACATTTCGCTGAAACTCTACTTAAGGGTCTCAAGTGTATTTCAGCACACTCAGGGTATTAGAGCTTTATATCATTTGAAAGAATCCTTTATTTTTAGTGCTAAATCAACAAAGCTGTTAGTGTCATTTTCAGTCAGACTGTCATCTACTGGGAATTCAAAATTACACTCAGCTGCAAACTATTGACACTCCTCTTAACAAAAAAATGTTTTTAATAAATCTTTACATTAGCCTATGAGATAAAAAAATCTTTACCATGAAATATACAAGTGTATAAGTGTTTTATGAAAGTTTTATTAACTTTACAAAAGAAGAATTGGCAGTGAACCATGAACATCCTGTACTCCTAACACGTGGTTATAAATTACATGTTCTTTCCAATAACATCTGAAAAAGAGACTGTAATTTAAATTTCAAAACCACTTGGCATACCTACTATATAGTGCTGACATGAAGTAAAGGGAGGATCTGGAGAGACTCAAACAAAGAGTGAAAATATAAAGACATCCTTAGCTAAAAAGCTGCTGATGAATACAATTCCTTTCCAGCTGGACAGGGATCAAGTACTTGCTTGTCATATCATTCAATGCACTGTTCAATCAGGGATTCTTCCTTTCAACAAAAAGAAAACTTAAGTGCTGCTAATCATCCCTTGTAGAACTTTATCTTGCAGATACCTTCTTTATGTCAGGATTTCTCAATGACCATTGCCAACAGTAGAAGGATCAAAGTTGTTATTAAACAAAAATGCAAACATGCCTTCACTGATGGGGAAAAGCAGTTATCTTGTGTTCTCACATACAAGATTTGCAGCTACTAGCAGCTTAATGATATTTAGTGTGAAGTAAAAAAAAATCCGTATGAAGACTCTGAAGAGTATCTATAGAAAACATTTTACTTTCCATTTCTAGATGACTATGACTGCTCAATTTAACCTATTTATTCTGATTTCCTGTAGTAAAATATATGCTACTCCATCCATTTAAGGACTTCAAAACAATAACACATTCAAACCTGACTTTTTTGAATAGACCTACTGTTTGTGGTGCCACATAGCAAACTATTCTCTCAAACAGTATAGTATTTTTAAGTCCTAGAAATGCCTTTAATAGACAATGCATATGTTTACAAGAAATGTAAATTTTTTTTGCAAGCAGACTGGGGAAGTAATTTCATGCAATGCATTCTCACAGTGCTGTCTGGATAAAACTGGTTTTTCTGCCTCCCAGCAGTATGTGAAAACCCAGAGAGAAGCTAGCTGCCAGTTAGTTTAGTGGCTTGAATGGAACGCAAGCCTATACAGAGAAAGCCAAGCCGCAAATAATCATGCAACATCAAGATTCCTTAAGACCAGTCCTTAGCACAAAGCAAACACAAGAGCACTCTGAGAAGAGCAAGTGAGAAATCAAAAAGCCCAAAGAAAAAAAGATTAAATAATACTAAGAATAAAAAAGCACACCACTGCCACACAGCTCTTGTGACAAAAACTAGTAACAAGATCACCAACATTTTCTAACAGCATATTTACCAATTCTGATGACATTTTGGTAATTGCCAACTGCAGAAGTACTTTTGTAAGATAAGGGAAAAAAAGTCAAAACAGTGAGAAAAAGGACTTTAGAAAACTTTAAATAGATTTGGCAGGCAACTCTAACTTTCTCCAGCCCCTACAGTGAAGTAGTATGTTCTTAGAACCATGAAACACCTAGTCTGACATTTGAGAAAGTACCAGGATACAGGACTAGTTCATTGGATAGTTTGGGTCAGGTAGAAAAACAAATTATAGAAAGAAAATGAGTATTAACTCTGAGAAGTCTACTGGGAAAAGTGATCATCACATAGTAAAACTAGTCCAGAAGACCTAATCCTTGCTACAGTGGATCAGAAACGTTATGCTGAGAGTTGCAACAAAATTCTAATTCATAGCAAGGATTTGCAACCATCTGGATAACAGCTACAGAAAATGCATGGACAGCAACTGAAAACACAGGCAAGACTGTTTTCAAAGCCTGTGTATATGAGAGATTTACAATCCACAGAGAAATCAGAAATATTATTCCTAGCTGACTAGATTCTAATGAGGTAGAAAACTAAAGTGTAATCATTAAAATGGATCCTGATGTTTATAGTCCTGCAAATAACTGATGTTTATATGCATTACTTACTAAGAAAAAGAAAAAATTAGCTCAATTTCAAACCATATTTTTAGAAATGCATGTAAATCAAAGAGTTGAAGAAGGCAGTGCTTTGGGTCTGTAATACTTGGTTCAACTTCAGAATTGGATCAGTTTTGCAAAACTATCAGGATGGCAAATTTTCATTTGTGCAAAAGTGCTTAGGAAACTGTGCTCCCTCTCTCAGATCAGTCATATCAAGGCAGGACTTAGAGGACACATATTCAGAAGATGTGATTCAAAAAAGTTGATCTAGTAATAGAAATAAAGTCTCTGATGTCTTAACTGAATTATAGGGCCAACAGAAATAAAATTGAATGTTAATGCTATTTTGATATAGTATAGTAACATGAAATGAATGATTACTCAACCAAAATACTTTGCAATTCTGAGACATAGCTAAATACATAGCTAAAAGAGAAGAAAAAAGTTGGAATTTTCTCAGAATACAATTTCTGTACCTCACTAGTTGCAGTGGTATTGCATTTTCCACCAGAGGACCCAGTCACTTTGCTTAGTAAGTATCGCTCTTTTTCAGACCACATATGCTTCTGCCTTGAGCATTAGTTGCAAGTTTAAATTTGAATTATTGTTAGAATAATATATGTAGTCAATGTTAGAAGGCCCATTCAAATAGCACTGGAACAATTATGTAAGATTAACAAAAAATATCCCAATTTATTTAACTTACTTTAAAATGACACTTGATCTGCACACAAAAGGCATTATTTCTTGATTTCCTGAAAAATCAGTCCTGTGTTTCTCCCATTTCCAATCTACACAATTAATTTCCTATTTGCTCATATAGTCTTCACAGCTGAGGACACAGTTTGACAATGCAAAGCTAATGGTAGCAAAAACAACTGAAACTGTGCCTATGCACAACAGGTTTTATACAACTATTCCACTTCTGAGCTGTGGTGCTAAAACTTTTTGGGACTGCTTTGAGGTGGATCAGGGAATTGATCTAGATCAGAAAAGGAAGAAAAAACAAGGTACTGAAGTAATTGAGGAGAAAGAGGAACTGCTTAAGCTAAATGATTGTACCATGACTTCACTATTACTATCATTATGGCTATCTCTTTTTAAATCTGTCAAGAACTTCATTGAAACAATCAACACATCACACTGGCTAGTGTGTCTAGCTTTCATTAAAGAGAAATGACATTTAGTCTCTGCTAGGCTGCAAGGGAACAATTTGCAATTCCTTTAAGATGGCAGAATATGTTGAGTTTCATCTCTATTCCTCTGATATCAAATATTTGATTTACTCTCTTCATTTTTAAGAAAAACAGAATAAAACTAAATACGTAAATAAAATAGAACAAAGCATAACAATAACCCACAACTTGAAATCTTTGTGACAAAAAGATTCACACACTAAGAAATTATCTGCCCTTGATTGGAGACCTTGGAACCTTTGACCAAATACATTAATTTTCCAGTTCTGAAGAAGTGATGCTCTCTACAAAGTAGAACTTGCCCTTCCATGAAACGTGTTAAAAGAAGAATATCATACATATAGTGAGAACGTTGGATTACAAGGGCATGGTGTTAATCATAGCAGATCACAGTGCTATGGCATAGCCAAAAATAAAAGCAGAAAAGATAAGGGGAAACCACAATTTAAAATAGAACTCCCATGCTTACAGCAGGATGACACTAATGCATTAGACAAAAAAGAACTTCTGGTAAGTGCCTTCTAACAGTTATTATATAAAACACTGTATACATACTGTTAGAAGAGACAGTTGCTTAATATCAGAAACCACTCGCAAAAATCTGAATGTGGCAGAATGGCTACCTTTAAAAGCAGTTCAGAAAGAACATGGCTAGCTTGAACTATTTGCATAATCCCGCTACATTCAGCTGTGTGCCCCATAGCAGAATGAGGGTTATAGTAATAGCACTATGTGGTGTTCACGCTGTCCTTTGACACTGGCATGTAACACAGTATATCTCTATTTGTTATGTTTGCAGGGCTAAGGTTACCAGAACAGGAAAGAAAGAAAATGAAATTAAGTATGTTCATGACACTGTGAACAAGCTACAAGTAGAAATAAAAGCAAAGAAGCATTACTCATGACTTTGCAGCCTGACTAATAGTTCTACAGCTGAAAAAGTGCAATAATGAGAAATATATGATTGTAGTATTTTTATTAAATTTTAAGATAGGTTTTATTTTGGAAGACGTAGATTATAACCACTTCTAAATAAAAAATTCTCTGCTTGGTCACATGAAACTTACCTTGCAAAAGAAAACAGAAATATCATAAAACTTGTTCTCATTTTTTAAAAAGTAAATTATATAGTCATAGAAGGCCTTAGGAAAGCAACAGGTCAGAAAATGTAAGCACTAGAAGGTCTCTGTGATCTTTGGTTTCAAATTCCATCTCTTCACATGTGAAGCTAGCAGAGCACCTTTTAGCAATTCTACCAGAAAAAATAATAGGTCAATGTCAATGGCGTACCAGTCCCAACTATGAAAAACAAGGGGTCACTACAAAGTTTTGAACTATGATGAGCTAGACATTTCCTTGTGCTGAAAAAAATCCTGCCAACATATCAGATTTATGACTCCTTCCTTCAACATGGATATTTCACATGTGAACAGGAAGAATGAAAATTATGTGAAACATCAAGAATCCCCTTCCAGTCCCAAGAAGATGATTAAGATGACTGCAAATCTGAAGAAGAAAACATGGCACAGAATATCCATGGATACAGAAAACACAAGATAATTTACAGTACCACAAGTTAACTTGTAAACAATGACTAATAACTATTTTTAAGGAATAGCTAAGTAAGATTCTTGGGTGAAAATTCCTCCTCACGCAACAATTTTGCTGCAAGTTTGGATATCTTAATAGAAATCTTCTAGGTAAGATTCATTCTGATCACTTATGACTTCTAAATACTTCTTTTTGTCTCCCTTCAAAGGAAGTATGTCCTGGACTTCACTACACAAATGGCAGCATCCACACACCAGATAATTTAAAACTGTTATACAATTCTCAAAAACATCTAGATTCTAGATAGAATCTATCTATCAAGTAGTTTGGATTAGAAAATTTTACCACTGTGGCCATTAGCCAAGTTGTGAGAGCATACTGACTTGAGGAAGATAATTGTTTTAGAATCTTTCAAGGAAAGATGAAAAATAGCTTAGTAGTTTAAAACTTGGCAACATTGGTGTTCCAAAAGGGAGGTAGGTAAAGAGGGGGAAAAAAGCAGCTATAGCTGTTCTAGGTGGACAGACAAAGCTGCTGCATAAAAATGCAAACAAATATTCTGGAGACTGGTCACAGTTGTTCTCAAGGAAGTTAGTGATGTTTTCCTAAACCCCTGCCTTCTCTCTCAATGCAAGATGACAGTAGACCTATAACAATTCTTTGTGAGAAACTGGTTAGCGCATCATGTATCAATGAATACTTTTCACAGCTCTTAAGTATTTCTACTAAGCATAGACCACTCCAGGGTTTCAAATGGGGTGGGAATAAAACCCTGCTTCTACAGAATGAAGTGATAAAAGGAAGGACCTTCCAGGAATTCAATGTACATCTGATACAGAACAATGGAAGCCAGAAAAAGAAGTAATCTGCACCAATCCTAGATCAATCAACCTAGAATCACTTCCAGAGACAAGTTCTGTGAACAGTGAAAGGAACAAAGCCAGACCCACACATGTACTGATTGCTTTCTTCACTGGCTTAACATGTACTTTATTTGACCTCCATGGCATTACTGATACGAGAGCCTGTTCTCTTCCCACTGGCTGCTTATCAGTAAATATGGTAATTTTAATGAAAATTTTACCTCTCTTTCTAAATGGGTTCAGATTTGCCTGTTAACATCTACAAACAGAATTAAGAAAAATACTAAGAGAAGGTTAGTTTATCATAGGTACTTCAGGGACTGTGCCCGAAGACTTGAAGACACCTTTCATATTCACCTTTGCTTACCAATAAAGTTCTGGGCGACCTATCTGATGAGATTACAAAGAGTAACAAATATCACCAACCTGAAATTCCACGCAAGGCTGTACTAGCAACGTAAATCACAGACCTTAAGCTTTATCACTCAGTACTATTTTAACATGAATTAATCAAAATTATTTACAGGAGTTGTTTTGCTTCCAAGGTACTTTTTATTTATGATAGCAATTATAGAGTCACACACAAAAATTTCTAACATCTATTAAATACTTTCAAACATAAGTTTTTGAATAAGCAAGACTTTTTTTCAAAGCATTAGTTGAGAATAGTTTTTAATGCAGAATAGAGAACAATAATACTGTGGTTACAACCTCCCCTGAGCAGTTAACTGTTTCAGGCTTTCTTTTGTCTACTTTGCAACCCATGAAAAGAGCTTCTTATACCATTTTGTTTTCCATGTCTCTCCAGCTGTACCTAGCATTGTTAATGCTCCTTATGATCTGTAATATTCACTGCAGCTGTCAGAGGGTTTTTTCTTTCCAATTCTTTCCAGGTGTTTTTATACATTTTCTGGAGAGAGACTACTTTTCTTTTCAGAATGTCAGGACTTCGATGTAATTTATTTTTGTAACCTTTCATATCATCCTGATTGTCTCTGTTTATTAAAATCTGGCCACCTATTCTTTCAATAGTAACTCTATCTTGAGCACTCTTTTCACATGTGATGGTGGACATTAATTCCAGAGTTTTATAAATATGTTTTTACTTACAGCGTGGTAGTGTACGGGACCTAGACACCTATCACATCAAATGACCAGCATTTGTCAGTAACAAACTTTCACACTTTCACACAACGCTACTTTTCTTGCAGAAGTCAAAGGCAATGAATAGAGGAGAAATAAAACCCACCCTTAACAAAATGCTACTGTGACTGATATGGCTGACTTCAACAACACAACAATAAAATTTTAAAGCAATAACAAAATGTTCTGGAAGTGTATAGGTAGTTTAGAACTCTAGTGAGAACACTGTAATATTGCAATAAAATTCTGTCTTCCCACATTCCAACTAGAGTAATTTTATCTCAGATGTATTTTGCTTAAGATGTGGAGTATGTTTTAATCAGTGGAGTATTTTTTGTTTCTTGAGTATCATTTAAAAGTAAAATACAAAAATTAGGTTTTCACTACTGTCAACAAATTAGAAATATCATAATACGGTGACTAACAGTATCAACTCCTCTTCTCCTTTAAATTAAAATTTACCTTAACAACTTAAATAGTATAACCAAGAACACCACACAACTACTTAATTTAATTCTAGATCGTATCAATGGAGTTGATCCTGCCATCTCCTTACTGTATGAGTCACTTTAACCACATCAGCAGACCCACACTGTGAATCACAATTTGTATTTTGGTTCCAGACAGGTTAGTGTACAAACCAGCAGAAAAGCAGCTAGTAGCTTTAATATGAGTGAGTTATTAGCAGAGGGGAACCCCCATTTTTTGACGGAAAGCATCCAGTAAGTTAGAAAAACATTTCTTCTAAGGAGAAATATTTGTTATTAGAAGGCCTGGAATGGAAACAAAAATGTTTCATCTTGCTTCCTGTTATTATCTGGACACAAACTAGGTTCAGAGCCTAGATAACACTGGCTATGATTTAAATTAGAGAAAATAAATGTACGTTATCTTGTTTATGTCTCCTGCTACCACAACACTGTTCTGTTCTTGACAGTGTCAGAAAAAGCAAATATGCAGGGCAAGATGTGTCTAAAACCCAGCTATTACTACTGGAAGAGCAGGATATAGAGAGCAAGATGGTTCAAACAAAATCAGAGAAAACACTGAATCTAAGCTAAAGGGGCTTTTATGTAAGATGTAGTCAACAATCAGTATTTGCAGCTGTATAAATGGTCTGATACTAGTAGGCATTAATAAAGTGAAACATTTTGGTTTTATTTTGATTTTTCCTTACAAATCTTTGCTCTTTTTTCATAATATGGTGGCATTGTTTTAGACTGTTTCAATGCATTTTCTCTGTATGTATAAAATGGTCCCCGAATAATTCTTTTGAATTTGCAAAAGCAATATATATTTGCATGTGGTCAAATTCTGAAGATGTGTTGTGTTCAATAAAATCACAAGTTTGGACACTTGTGTCCATTTATTTATTTTCCAAATATTTATGTTCAATGTCCAAATATTTATGTTCAATCAATAGCGTCCAAATATTTATGTTCAATCAAATACATAATTATTTACTGAAAGAACTTTGAATAGAATGACTGAGCAACACAAAACTGAAAAAATAAATCAATAAAAAAAAAATAAAAAAAAAATTATAAGAGACATTTTTAATTAAAAATACACCAGCTAAGTTTAGACATGCAAACATACCAGTATGAAAAATGATATATGCATTCAGTAGTGTGAAATTAGCACTTTGTTTTGTTTGTGAGAATTATAAATATAATTGAAAAAGACTTGCCTAAAACCCGCAAGGAATGTTGCCAGCTCAATAGAGTAGCCACTGTTATTAATCTACATCCACCAAGTGCTGCTTCTGCTCCTTTTTGAGAAAAAAAAAATGTTTTCATTTCCTATTGGTAACTTGCTAATGCTTTCACTATCAAGGCAGAGTTATACTGTTAGGAAGGAGAAATGGAAGATCTACAGGTACAGTATTTTTTTCCATGCTTTTATGGCAATTGTAACAGCTTCCTGAGGGGAATGGAAAAGGAAAGGAGGGAAATACATGAAATAAATCTTGCAATAAATGACACAGCTTTGCTATTTTATGTAGCAAGACAAGCTGAATATGCTTCTGAGTATTTGGTAGGGAAACCTACAGTATATCCTACTGGTAAAAACCCACTGCTTCAGCAAGTCAAACAGAAATTCTCACATTCTTCTGGAATTTTGCTCTAGTGGCCTGTGGAAGAAATGCTCTCCTCAATTTTCCTCAGCTAACATACAGGAGTCCACCAGCTCCAAAGGAAGGAAAGACTATTTCTCTAAATACTTTCATTTTAGCATTTTCTAAGAGAAAAAAACAACATTGAAATGAAAATATAGGACGAGATTAAACTAATTTTCTTTTATTTATCACAACTTGAAGTCAGGTCTCAACTGGTGAAAAAAACCCCACATGCTATTTCCCTCCGTTAATTCAAACTTACAAGCAACTCAGTTAAGAAATGTAGAAAGGAAAAAGAAAATAAAAAAGTGGAAAGCAAAACACCCACTTCTTTTACTTCTGCTGTAAACTTGAATTCTTATAGATAGTATTCCCAAAGCCTGCTGGCCATGGCAGTTGACATATGCAGTGTTCTGCAGATGTAGCTGCAGTAACACAGCTGGATATAATGCTCTATGCATCTGGTGCACAGATGTTTGATGGTGTCCTTGGTAGCCAGCCAGATTTTGAAGGATCCATTTAGTTCTTGAAGTGAAATTTAAAGAACAAGAGAGCAGTCCACTGGTAGTAATAATATTCCACATTTCTTTTTAACTGCCTGAACCACTCTCACTTTCTCTATTAAGCTGAGTCATGGTAGTTTGCTCTTACCTTTTCCAGAAATCAGGATCTAGAAGAGACAAACGAGTTGGAATTAAGCAGGCAAAAATCAAAACTCCGCTGAAAGTTCTTTGCTATCCCAGAACTCTTGCTTTCAGTCTCTTTTCAGTAAGAACTCAATCCAAACCCGCCCTGGACAATGGAAAAAAATTAATGAGCTTTGGAATCAACCCCAAAAAAATCTGAAACAATTACTTAACCTGAGCAATTTCAGCAGTGCTATTGCTGCTTTTGTCAGAAACAATTTATCCTTCTTTAAAATATATGCTGATTTTACCCTGCATAAATTACCAATGTTTTACTAATGTCTTCTTCAAAATGTTTCAAACTTTGATTTCATGTTGGGTTTTGGTACAGGTTACATTTGAGCTTTGCAGTGAGCTATATTGCAGCATCCCAGAAACATGTATATCCACATTAGAACATAAGGTACATGTGTGATAAAAACTGTGATTCTTTTTCTCTCAGCAAAATTTAAAATCTTCTAAAATTGTAACAAATAAGCAATAAATACACAGACTTTAAAAAGACACACCTGCCTTTCTGGGAATACTTTTGGTGTCTCAGATCATCCATTCTTCATGAACTCAGCAAGACACCTTTATCCATGTGATAATGTTGCTACTGCAGTTGCAACTACAGTTCATTTATTAAACAGTTACAAAGGTAATGGACATGAAGGTATGATTGTATGGATAAAAATTTAAAAATATATGCACAATGAGGTGAAATTCCAAGGTGTAAAATCAAAAAGATATATTTTCATCAGAAAAACCCAAAAATTATTTACTTTGACCTTTCATATTACAAATACTGGCAAAACCGAGATATTTCTGTTTCAGAAACAGAACATTTTTATTTCATCAAAAATATAATTGTGGATGGAAAATTATCACAGTAAATATTTTTAACTAGCTTTTATCAATATAGCTGGTCTTCCTAACTGTCTAAGCAACACTGAGATCATTAGTAATATAACAATTACCTTGCTGTCACCAATTTTCTTCAAGCTTCTGCTTGTCTCACATTTCATGGTGTCGACCTAGAAAGACAGTAAAAAAAAAATCCTATTGAATAACTTAGGCTTAGTGTGAATTTCATGCCTTCGTTGCCCATCTTGAAAGTTGCTTCCGCTACTGGCTATTCAGCTACGTCAGCTAAAAAGAAGAGAGACAAGTCTGTATCTGGAGCAGCACAGCTCATGTATCTGACCTGTCCTTTTACTACTTCCTGACCTGTATGCTGAGATAGAAACCAGATAGCTGACGTTTGAGTGGTTAAAGGTTTGTTGAGAAATGAATCTTGAGTTAAAAATTGAGACTTGGCACTTACACATATGAGATGTATCAGTTTTGAAATTCATTCAGCCCTCAGACTTTAAGAGCAGCTGAAGAACATTGCAGTGGTGGCTTTCATCCATAAATAAAGTTACACATTTAACAGCTAAGAAAGCATGCTAAGTGAATGCTAAACATTCAAGGGGAGAGGGAATTTTTACAGAGAATCTTTTACCTCTCTTCCTGAGAACATAAGACTGGTAATAAGGTTAGAATTTATTAGAATGTAACGTAAGACCTGAAGTTTTTTATTCTGACAAGAACTATTCTCCTTTCACAATAAAATCAAACAGAAAATTCAAATTTTCCTTCTCTGAGGATCCTTGCTTAGATTGCATCATCTAATTCAAACAAGTATCTACAGTCCAAACCATGAGATACAACAGTTAAATCTGAGTGATGACAAGAAAGCTGCAGTAGCGCATCAGCAACTTAAACATCCCCCAAATTTTACTCAACTGATTTGCAATGGTAGAAACTGAAATGTTTTATATATTTCCCAGAGTGAGACATGGCACCACTGAAGCCAATTTGAAACATGTCATTGTTTTAACTGGAAAAAGAATTTCACTGCAATAGCAATGTAATTCAGTCCACTCACAGCATAGAATTCCAGAAAGTTTCAAATTGTATATACCTTTTGTTTATTATTTTGTATTTTCAATTCATTTAAATATCTGAAGGGATAAACAAGCAATCTACCTTCCAGAAGAAGAAGAAGAAAATAAAATAATAATAATAATAACAACAATAACAATAATAATAAATCCTGCGGAAGAGTGAAAAGTAGAAGCTGGGGGAGCCTTTGCTTTTTTGCTCCATTCCTCACCTGTCTCATTTTCTCCTAAATTCTTCTTATTTAAAAGAAAAAACTAAAAATATACATAGACACACAGAAAATTGAATGTCCTGTAGCAGGGATCACTAAGGGTCACTAAGGTTGTCAACAAGAAAGATTAAAACAGTTCCCATACCATATAAGACTATAAAGAATTTCTTATTTTGGAAAAGAGCTGATGAGAGAGGTATATAGTAACATAATTCACGTGGAAAAAGTGAAAAAGAAACAATTATTTTCTATTTCACAAAACACAAGAACGAATGTACACCTCAGAAAATAACCAGGTTGCAGATTTAAAATGTCAGAATGTATTCCCATACAGTACATAATCATATTGTGAAACTCACTGCCACTGGATGTTATGGAGGTCAAAAGGATAAACACATGCAAAAATAGATTAAACAAGTTCATGGCGTATAACTCCGTTAGTCAGACAGTACTTCTGGCTCAGGGCATTCCTGTACCACTGATTGCTGCAAGCTGGGAGGGTATAACAACGAAAGGATGATCCTATACTAGCTCTTTTTCTAAAATTTTTTGTAGTCATCTACTATGGGCCATGCTTAGAGACAGAAGAATGGTTACACAGCCATGAACCTAAACTATTAAAGGACTTCTTAGGCAATGGCAGCAAACTATGGACATATTTTTAATTATTGTTGCCATTTCCTCAAATAGATGGCAGAGAAGTCTTCCCCTTTTAGTCATAGCAAATCAGTAAAAGGATGGCAAGCTAAAATGAAAAGAGATGCCACTTGGAGTATTTATTTCATTTATATACATACATCTTTAGAACACAACATATATAAAACTTTTTGTAAGTTTTTCTCCCCCCCAAAATCTGTTCAATTACACTAAAATGAGAAACAGCACGCTCCTCTTTTGAGCCTTTGGAGTCTCCAAACCATTTGAGAGCTGTTCTTTTAAAGATATGGGAAACCTACCAAAATACCAGATGTTTAATCAATACTCTTAACATTTTGGAAGTCTAGAGTGTGGAAAGGAAATGTCAATTGAATCGCTCTGGAAAATTGGATCTTTTGATTTTCACAGTCTGCAATGCACAATATTGACAGTCAGAAAAAGTTGGCTTCTTTTTTAAAAATACAAATCTGTGAGCAAAACCTTCACCATCTCCATACCATAAATATATTTGCTTAAAAAAACTCCAACACCATAAACAAACAACATTTTGCAGAGTTTCTTTGGAGATTCTGCCTGCATGTTAGAAGATATAAAATACTTGATCTCTTATTTCTTAGATGGACACCTCCTTAAAAAGGAATGTATTTTCAACTTCTGAACATAAACATTAACTTTTCAGAGCTCTACATCTTTACAGAAATTGATAACATACAAGTCCTGACAGTCTGAGAAATCTTGATTCATATTAATGCATAAACCAGATATTGTTAATACTAAACCCAGCCTCATTTAGTCATTAACTTCGCAATGTTATGTTGAAGACAAGAGGATTCTATTATACTTATTTTATTATTATAGAGTTTAACTCCAGGACATCCTCTTATGTTCACCAATAGCTGCCAAATTGCAGTCTCTGACTTCAAATAGGTCAGGAGGTGCTTTTTGCTGTTTCAGAGCATGCTTTTTTCAGAAACATCTCCACATCAAGAATTCAATTCAAATGCTTCTCTACTCTCTAAAAACAAGCCCCGTTGTGAGCATATATATTCTGCCTTGTAATACTGAAGCATAATTAATTCAGTCATTTGATATTTTCTTCTTCCATTGATAGCATGCCAAATGATATCATGATAGATGCGCATGAAGCACTAGAAACATTCTTATTACATCTGTATTTTATCAGTATGGGAAGTAGACAATATATTTCTTATTCAACACATTAAACAAATGTCCAGAAATTGAGGTAGAAATGTAGGGAACAGGTTTGGTGTGTCTCCTGGCTGTGCCTTTTTAACTTGTTGCTAATTTGTTTGATTCATCTTTTCAATGTGCAATCACAGTTTGAAGACATCTTCATAATTAACCTTAACAGGATAAAAGCTAGAAATTTTGATACTGGGGTTCTTTACTGGCATTCCCTAAATAATATGTGTTGGCTGTCTCAAATTTCCTAGTTTTATTATAAGCATGTTTGTTAGATACCCTAGAGGCTGAAACAGGTTTAACACAAAAATGTCAATCCTTTACTTATATCTATTTATGTTTGCTTTATAAAGTAAATTCAAGCTAAATTGTGGTTCTTACTTTTTATTGTTTGGGGGTTTTTTACTTTAGGAAACAAACAGAAACAGTTTGAAACATCAGCCTAATCCAGGACTAGACTTATTACTACTATACAGATATTAAGGGGGTAGTGGGTAGAGGAAACTAGATAAAAAATAATAATATTGCCTATCTATCTAGCTGCCACCTCAGTGCTTAAAACTCTATGCCACTTAATTCCTGTCAACTGCTGCCAAATGTGTGCAGGGTCAAAGGGCCCTATAATTCTACCCCTAAAGCTCTAAAAAAGCCTGCTACTCAGCAGTTAACCCTGCCTACAGAGGGGTAGCAATGAATAGTCTACCATGTCTACGCCTTGCAAGGATTCATGAAGTAGATATTCCTTTAATTATTCTGTTTGTAGGCTCTATTGTGATGGGTGTTCTCAGAGACTACTTAAGCTTTACCAAACCACAGCCATATAATATTAACTGTCTGCACCTGAACAAAACAGTGCTGGCAATACATCCTCCGAATGTAGGAGACCTAGTGTTTCTAAGTCTAATAGTTCCTTCTTGTCATGGTTTAACTCCAGCTGGTAATGAAGTACCACGCAGCCGCTAGCTCACTCCCCCCTCACCCAGAGGGATGGGGAGGAGAGTTGGAAAGGAATGTAAAACTCCAGGGTTGAGATAAGAACAATTTAATAATTGAAATGGAATAAAAATGAAAGAACAATAATAACCATGACAATAACAGTTATAATGAAAAGGGGGAGGAAAAGAATAAAATCCAGTGGGAAAGGAAGAAAGGAACATGTGGTGCACAACACAGCTGCTCATCGCCCACCAACCGATGTCCAGCCAGTCCCTGAGCAATGATCCACCTGCCCCGGCCAACCCCCCAGGTATATACCAGGCATGACGTCCCATGGTATGGAATACCGTTTTGGCTAGTTCCGGTCTGCTGACCCAGCTGTGTCCCCTCACAATTCCTTGTGCCCCTCCAGCCTTTTCACTAACAAGGCCTGAGGAACTGAAAAGTCTCACATCAAAGCCAAAACACAGTCCGTACTAGGTCCTAAGAGTAATTAACTCCATGCCAGCTGAAACCAGGACACTTCACTATCTCAGAAGGTGTAGTTTTACAGTCCAAATCACGGGAGATTTCTTAAACTATGAAGATACAGTTTACATGACATGATTACTTCAATTCCTTATTTCCAGTTTGCATGAAATAAGAGGCAAAAGAAAGAACAGTCCATAGTCCACTGGTCAGAAAGGTAATACTGGAGGGCAGAGAAGTACAGGGTTCCAAGTTCCTGCTCCCCAAAATATCTTGAGTATTTTATATTAAATATTCATGGAAGCAGCAGGCAGATATTCATCCATGTGTCTCCACACTAATATCCCAACCACTGGATCATAAACTTCCTTCTTGTTTACCTTTTCAGACCGATGAATATTTAATTATTTCATGGGAACAGAACATATTCCTGCTTTATAAACTGATACTTAGAACTGTCACATGGGAGACAAAAGTGGCAGAGCCAAACTCCCTCAGGAAGAAGTATATGCACCACTGCATCACACACATCTTGTGTTGTTAGAGCCTGTCAAGCAAATTGCTCCCCAAAATTAAAAATGAAATATTCACATCTATTAATGCTGAACTAGGGGAAAAAACAGAAATAATTCCATCTCTATAATCCTTTCTCTCTAAAATCCTAATCCATGCATAAAATGAGAAACTTTAGGAAACCACTGCTGAATGCAATGTCAAGAATAAGCTGAACAGAGTCACACCCACCTCAGGTAAAAACTGCAAATCTGACAGAGATCAGGAGAAATCATACTCTGAAAGTTGAAAATGTCTAATGCCTGAACAGGCAACCCCATTTGACAATATATGCTGCTTTATATATAATTATAATCAGAAAGATGAGATTTCAGGTTCATGAGAGATGTTCTTAGTTTTTGTCTGTCAGTCTGATTGAAATCATTAATGGGAAAGATTTCACAACCCCAGACTTTGCTCAGGCCTAGCCCTGAACTGAACCTTTCCTTTGAACAGACAGACAAGAAATAGTCATTGCATGACTTATTAAGTGGAAACCATTTGCATCACCTGATATCTGCACCCATTTTATCTAAGAGGATCACCCCATCATCCATCCATTCTGCAGTCATTCTTAACTGTAACATGAATCTCTACTGCAACCACAGTCCTAGTTTTACTCAAAAGGTGAAAAGCGCATTCTTAGGTGCAATTAAAAGAATAAGATAGTCAAAAATACTGTCACCAAGCCTCGGCTTATGTCGGATGTCCTGACTGATTTCAGCTAAAATCCATGATCCTCAGGTATAAGCTTGTGAACCTTAGGCTTGATTTTAAAACTGTGGGTCTATAAATTAAGTAGCAGTATTTTTTCCACTCTTGTCCTTTGTTTAACCTTATTAGTTCTCCTTAAGAAAAACCAAACAAAAAAACCCACCAAACCAAACCAAACTACAGCAATCATTCTAAACAACCATAACTCTAACCCTAGCCATTTCCAAAGAACAGAAAACCTTGCTGCTTTAAGAATAGTGACAGGGTATTTAGACCCAGCGGAAACTACACAAGGCTTTGCTGTAAACAGCTCTATTCCCAGCCCTTACCCTGTCCCCCAGCAGAAATTCCAGACATGAGGAACACAAGACTAGAGTGAAATGCAGGAAGACAATCTTGAAACTTACTATGGGCTTTAGTTTCAATCTGCTTGCTCACCTCAAAATAAGTGCCAAGCTCAGCTTGATGTATTGTAGCCTATATTCTAATTCTAAAATTCAAATTTAAGCAAGGGAACCCACAGATTCTAGAAAAATTAGGCTTTTCTTATAGGACTCAGAATTTGACTAAGAATCCCAGTTCTGTGCCCTTGCTCTCCCTGTCTAAAACCCCAATACTAACTGAAAGATGTTACTTAAATATAAAATTGGCACTCGCAAATGCCTGAAAAATAAACAGAAGTAATACAGGGTATCACTTATCTCACATTGTCTTCCAAAATTCAACGGCAGTTACAACTGGGAGACACCTAGATTCCAGAAGGCTATCTGTAATCTCATCATTAACCTTTGCACTTCCCAAGAAAATTAATTCTGTCCAGTACTACTCTTAGCCACTCTAAGCTTGTGTGGGTACTTCTGCTTGAAAGCAAAAAAAGACTGTGCTTTGTAACCCTGAGTTTGCTTAACTTTAGCCCTAGTCTGTAATACAGAAGTTGACATTCACCACAGCCCAAAGAGGAAAAAGGCAATGTTCACATCTACTGATAACTGCTCTCAGTTTTCTTAATCAGAACTGCCAAACTGGAGGTCCCAGAAGACTGGAGGTTAGCCAGTGTGACACCCATCTACAAGAAGGGCGGGAAGGAGGATCCAGGGAACTACAGGCCTGTCAGACTGACCTCGGTGCTACGGAAGGTTATGGAGCAGATCATCCTGAGTGCCATCACGTGGCACATGCAGGACAACTGGGGGATCAGGTCCAGCCAGCATGGGTTTAGGAAAGGCAGGTCCTGCTTGATGAACCTGATCTTCTACGACAAGATGATCTGCCTAGTGAATGAGGGAAAGGCTGTGGATGTTGTCTAACTGGACCTTAGTAAAGCCTTTGATACCGTCTCCCACAGCATTCTCCTGGAGAAACAATACATGTACAGTGGCCACAGTCTTGCTGAGCTCCAATACCACGCTTGACTAAAAAAATTACATGCTCTAGTATTTGAAAAAATAAGGAGAAAGTTGTATCAGATGATGCAACTACCTCAGTTTGCTTTCAAAAATTCAGAAATATGCACCTCTATATCCCTGACTCTCCCTAACCCTAGTTCCTCCCCCCTCCCCCCCCGCCCCCCATTGTAAAGCTAGGAATTCATCACTGCACAGTAATTAAGAATCAGACATGCATATCTGTTGATATCAAGGCCTCAATTTACATCACAGAACCCTTCAAATTCCTGCACTAACAAACACAAATTCTATTCTTAAAACTTGGCCTAAGTTTCTGCAAAGAATAGCAGTCCAGGCTAGCCAAAATGTTTGAATAAGTAATTTGAATCTTGCTGTCGTACACAGCAATGTTCAGGCATTGCTGAAGTGAGTAATGAGCCCATGTTCTACAGCATGAAGCGTTCTTAACCCTAATCCTTACTCCCAGTTGCAGTACTGAAATATTCAGTGGGCATATACCTCTTCTTAATTAGACATTCAAACCCAGCCCTATCACCATCAGTGCAACTTGCCAGTTCTTCTCATACAACACTAAATCCCATCCTGAACTATGAAGACATGAGAGAGGGTTATCTTTGACACTTACGTTCCGGAGATGCTGAGTCCTAAAAGATCAGAAGTTCCATTAGAAAGGAAGACACTGACTTATTTTTAAGGGCATGTGTATCCTGACCTCTTCGTTTCTCATTAAGATAGCCTGTTCTGCCTTGTTGTCAAGTGTGCTTCATGTATGCTTGACACCTTAGATTTGGCTAGAAACCCCAGGATTTTTAAGACCTTTTGCCAAAGGGCTATGAGTTTGCCCAGAAGAAAACTCGTAATCACTTTTTATAACTAGGTCTAAAGCTTTTTCAGTTAATTAGCATATCTGACACAGTTCTTGTATCATATAAATCTGTCCAACCCCTTCCCAGTGTGGAGTTACTATAGCCAAGCATAAAGAGGAGCAAATACAGTATAAAGCAGACTACAAGAACAAGCTGTGTATTCTGATACCAAAAATTCAACATATTGTGATACTACTTAGGCAACCCCGAACAATCTAATGAGCCAAGTCTGGCAGAAATACACAACAAAAACAATCCCCCACTGACGCTGATGTCCCTAAGTTTAAACAGACTAGCTAGACAAAAGACAACAAAAGAAAGTGTTAGGCAAGATTTACAGATGGAATGTGGAAATAGAAAAAAGACTTACTCAAGTTCACATACTAAGAAGCCAAACCTGAAAGTGAATCCTTATTTCTTTAGCCTATGTTTATAACAGAGACCAAATCTAGTCTGATCCAGGAGATTTAACCTAACAAATCTATTGCCCTTTTGTATTCAGACTTGGGTGTCTGTAGATTTGTATTGGATCTGACTGAGATGGGGTTAATTTTTCCCATAGAAGCCCTCATAGTGCTGTGCTTTGCATTTGTAGCTAGAAAGGTCCTGTAACACAGCAGTGTTTTGGCTACTGCTGAGCAGTGCTCCCACTGCATCATGGCTATCTCTCCAACATTCCCCCCTCACCAGCAGGCTGGTGGTGGGCAAGATCTTGGGAGGGGACATAGCCAGGACAGCTGACCCAAACTGACCAAAGGGATATTCCACACTATATGACATCTACTCAGCAATAAAAACCTAACAGTAAGGAGAAGGAAGGGGGGGCACTTGTTATTTACGCTATTTGTCTTCTGGAGCAACCCCTATGTGTTCTGAAGCCCTACTTCCCGGGAAGTGGCTGGACAGCACCTGCTGAAGGGAAGCAGAGAATAAAAACTTCTGTTTTTCTTTGCTTCCATGTGCAACATTTGCTTTTACTTTATTAAACTGCCTTTATCTTGACCCACAAGATTTTTTTTCCATCTTATTTTCTCCCCCATCCTGCCAAGGAGAGGTGTGATAGAGCAGCTTGGTGGGTACTTGGTGTCCAGCCTAGGTCAAACCACCACAAGATTGAGCAAGGCAGTAGCTAACAAGGGAACGTGGAGCTGCACGTCAAGTTCTCCTTTTCTTTTCATGGAATCGTAGAATCCTTTAGGTTGGAAAAGACCTTTAAGATCATCAAGTCTAACTGTTAACCTAGGACTGCCAAGTCCATCACTAAACCATTGGGAGCCAAATTCTGCTAGCACTGAGTATTGAGAGTTAAGAAAACGTTCATCAGCTCATATTGGACTTTGCCTCACTGCAATGGAGGGGAGGAGGTAAACTATAGTTCCAGTATCAAAAGGGAGGTTGTAGCTGCTAGCTGCAACTTCATAACTGAAACAGAGTGGACGCACGGCTGCACTACTCCCTTACGCCTAAGGGAGGCAATGGCTAACAGTATCCCTTTCCCAGATGAGATGTGAATTTGCCACTTCAGCAACGAGAAAAGGAGATATGTGCACTTGGCTTTGATTTCAGCAGCAAAGTGGCACCTAATGGCTCAGAGGCAATTAAGAGCAAACGTGACTCTTGGCTGTAACTTAGCAGCTGTTCAAAGAGTAGAACAGAGCTGAATGAAGTGGACAAACTTACCACTCACCATGGGACCTATGCAGGTAAAAGCTATCATGAGAGCTTTAGTAATCTGAATACACGATCAGTTAGAGTACAAATCCAGGCTCCCTTGTCGGGTTTAGCAGAGAACATAAACAAAGTTTAAATCTCAGATCAGTACCCTAACCAAAAGACCAGTTTCCTGTGGCAGCAGTACTTTGTTTCATAGTACCCTGACTACCAATCCTCAAAGGAGCTCAACATGCCAACTTCATTACAAAAATCAATGAATCAAAGCCATTCAGCACCTTACAGGACCTATGCTTGGTAAGAAAGCTTTAGACTCTTGTTATCGTGACAGACAACTCTACAAAAATCACAAGGAAAAAACAGACCATCAGTCATTCAGTAATTATATAGCAACTGCAAGGCCATTTAGTTACTGTGGGATAAGCAATAGAATGCTTAATAATTTAACCAATTACCATTCATTATAATAGCCAGGTTGGCATTTGATGATCCACAGGGGTCTCACCTGCCTCTTCACATACCCAACATTTAGTGTTGCCATAGTAATGTTGTTCACACCTCTCCAGTTCAACTTCTGTCAGTCTTCAGTATAAATGCCTATTTCTAGAACTATCAAGAAAAGGAGTACAAAAGGAGCACAAATTATATAATGCCCTGCTGAAAGCCATTTTTATGGCACCTTTCTATTCTGACAGATGTACTATTGCCTCATCCACGGGTCCAAGATTTGTTTTCAATGTGCTATATTTATCTGACTGATATATTTAAGACATAAATGAGAAGGTAAATGAGAAGGTATAGCTTTGCTGGCCACAAGACTGAAATCTACTGTGCTTACACCGTGGTGCATTAAAATGACTGAACAAGAAGAGTGTGCATCATGTTTCATATTGGCTAACCTAAGCATAATGATGGTCTGCCTTCCCCCCCCCCCCCGCCCCCCTTTTTAATGGCCATAGTCATTACAGTCACATCTGGTGGATAAATATCCTATTGCTGTTCTACAGAAAATAGTAGTTGCATAACATTCAGTAATCTTTGAGTGAATCTATTGAAACTAACACAATATAGCAGCGTGTTATTGTTTTGGTTTGGTGGTGTTTTTAGGAACACAGGCAAGGAAAAGGAAACATGAAGTCTGAAACACAGTATTTGTACCCAAATGCACTGAGTCTTTCCATTCTCTTTGATAGGCTTAGTATGACACTTTCACTCAGGAACAGACTTGTGAGAGATACAAATTATTTAACTACTGTAACTTCTTATTCAAAAAGGGAAAGGCTACCTGTCATTCTTTATAACCGTATTTACATTCTTAAATCCAGTTTTCAGTCTCCTCCCTTCTGTTGTATTCATTTGAGCCTAAAAAGCCTGAAATTCTAGACATTATTTCAGGAAAATTTCTGTCTGGGCACAGACTTAAATATTCTGGCTCATTTATAGTTCAAGCTCTGTTACAAACCCAAAACTCAGGGCAAATCTGTAAAAAGAAGGTACAGAGGCTGAGTTAACCTGGTCCTAACTTTTTCAAAGACATTGATTTAGAGCTTTGATTCAAGCCATGTGAAAGGTGTGGTATTGTTTGTTTAAATGGGATAGTTAAGGAATTCATTATTTCATTTCACTTTAACATGTTAGGTAAAGTTTAAAGAAAATGAGGGGACTGTGAACCTACAGAGAATGAAACTAAAATAAACAACCAGGAAATAAAATTGCTAACATGACATGCTAAAGATTATATTTTACTGTAACCTCTAGTTATTCTAAAGAGTAACTTTCAATATTATTCTCTAGACCACGCAGTTGCAAGAGTCAAGAGACAATGCAGTTATGTGAACATGCCAAGGTGAAGCAAGACACCTGTGCTTCCTGTAAATGAACACCTCCTGCAGGCTAGCAAAAATACCCCGTCAACAATCAGAACTACATCTCATATCATTCTTCAGATTTGTGTTAGTACAGCCATTTTGTGATGTTTTCTCCTCAGGAGGCTTTGTGGACCTTTACTCACATCATTCTTCTGGCTGTTCTGATCCAAATTCCGCAAAATTCAGTTTGTGCAATCCCTCTGGTTTATATGTGTTGCACCGTACCCTACCTACAAAACTTAGAACAGCAGCTAGTATCAGACTACAGTGCTGATACTATGTAAAGAACTAAAGATGGGGGGAAAGGCAGTTTAAAGAGGGAGTAGGGAACATGAAGAGAGCGCTGGGAAATAAAATGTCTAAAATATAGACAAGTGCAGGATCTCTCTCAAACAAACTTATTTTGGCTTAAGAGATGCTAGCAGGTGGCAGATATGTGACTGCATGGTTGTCAGTCAGACCAGAACTTTTTCTTGAGTTCCTTAAATGAAGCGCCTCTCAGAGGAACCATAGAAAGTAATTATGGTAGGTACTTAAGCAAATGGACTGTTAATAACCAGATAGAGGTGATAAGCCTCCCAGGCCAGCTGGAGACCTGCTAGTGAAAAAGAGGAAGGAACTGAGGAGTAGAATCTGTTTTAGTAGGGAAAAGGATTCTTTAAAATATTGGCTGATCTCATTTGAATAAAAAAACCCCGAACAAACAAAAAAAATAGTAATCAACAAGCAATCTCACTGATGCTGAAATCGGCTGGCTATCTTCAGTTTACCGCTTCTAAATTGCTGGCTGAAATAATTCATAACTAATTTGTTTCATTGTCCTAAAAGAATTGATGGATTTATTTATTTGTTTTAAGTTCCTGCATAGCATGACTTCCTTTCAAAATTTCCTTTGCTCTCCACAGTATATCCCTGGTCTCTGAAGAACTAATTACTATCAAAGGATATCTACCCAACACACTTTGTGGTGATCTCTCTAATGGGCCAAAAAAATTTCAGAAAAGGCTTTGAAATACTAAATCTGGAAATACTGCAAAACTTTTCCAGTGTAGTCCTTAAGAGCAGTAAAGAGAAGAAACAAAAAGTATAATGAGATCCAGGCTCACATCATGAATCAGCAGATATTAGAAATATATTACTACACTGTCTGGACAGTTCTAATGAACTACAGAAGGGACACAAGAACATCGAGGACTGGGGTCCTGGGTAGGGAAGATCAAAGTATTATCATAATATTATTTCTTACTTGTATATGTTACTTTAGACAATCTGAGTCAAATTTTTGTGGCTTAGTTTCTATTAAGTCAGACTGAGAGGATCTGGTCACCAAAAAAAGCCCTTCCCACTGTAGACTACAGGAGTCTACAGAAGCACCTCCTGTTCATTGAGCAGCCCAAGGACAAGCTATGGACCTTAATAATTCTTTTGCACAAATCAAGTTCCTCCTGTGTCCACTCCAAACTAAGCCAGCTGCAGTCCACATAGCGCTCTTCACACCATACTCAGCCAGTCAACTCTTCAGACAGCTTGCAAAAATACATTTCAGCAACACAAAATACTTCACTAAATCCCATTCAAGAACTGTCAATATAAGAAGAGGCCCATTGAGTGACCTTTCAGTTTATATATGTACCTACTTCCTGCCCTTCACCTACTTCCTCATTCTTCAGTCTCTCACTATGCATTCTGTATCCCTACTTAGAATAAAACAAATAAGATTTTTAAAACAAAAAACCCACAGGATTTAATTCTGCAAGATAATTCTGGGGCAGGGGTGGGGGTTGTAGTGTGCCTCTGTTTTTTTAATTCCCTGCTTCTTCCCTCCAAGACATACATGTGACTGAGAGATTGATTACAGAGAAGCTTGCTCACATCTGATACACTAAGTGGTTTGAGAACAGCAACATTTCTGCAAATACCCAATAGAAAGACCATGAAACTTGTGACCTTACTTGGGATTTCCAGGCCAACTGCTGGTCATAAGTTACATAGCCTCATTTGTGATTCTTTCCCCATCTACCTTCAGTTCCTGAATACACAGAGGAAAAACTAGATTCGGATAATATTATTACATTTTAAAAGTCGAACACTGAAAGGTAAAAATGTTCTGTACTAAAACATGTGATTTGTTTAAAAGGAAAGATTAACAGGAGTTTTTAATGTAAGTGAAACTTTTTAAAATGTTGCCTTGTTCTTGAATATGGTTAAACTGTTTTAGATTATATTCTCAAAAATATTCAGCCTGATGCAAGCAATCAGTATGCCAAACTTCAAATCAAGCAGCTAATAATTTTTTCAAAGTTTTAAGCTCCCAAAACATTGTCCCATAATAAAACATCAGGCAAATTTATAATAGACAAAGGTACCAAGCAATACATACAAACATTCTTTGACAGAAAAAGTACAAAAATAAGGGAAACACAAATACAAAAATTGATGTTTATCATCTCTGGAATTTTAAAACACTTGTCAGGGATTATATAGGATATTGTGAGGTTAACAGACTTTGTTCCATATAAAATTCTAACACTTCTGGGTCCCCCTGTTATTTTAAGATGCCTGAACTGATTTATCTAGTTACAGGTTTGCATAGATTGGAGGGGCTGGGAGGAGGGAAGAAAAGCTGAAGTTGTTAGAGGTCAGTAGTTATATGAGAGCAAAACAAAATACTGAAGACTATATATATCAGCACAGCCCTGACTATTTCTTCATAGTGTATCCATTAGTAAAACCACAGTGCTTGGAATTTACCGATTCTAGAAGCACAGTGTTTTATAAAGTTTTATAAAGTGACAATTGTCACTTCATATTGTGTCAGATAGCAATGAAGAACATTTCAGGTAGCTGAAGTATCTGATAAACCCGCGTATTCCAATTCACTTAACTTTATGTTCCACTTGCAAAGTTCCTTCTAAGCATAACCGTAATTTCTTAAATCAGGTATACAGTTTGATGATTATATATATTTAGTAGACTTTATCCTGGAAGATCTTGCATATTAAAATGATCAACCAAAATATACAGTCAGCTATGTATAACTGGGTGGAAAGGAAAAATCTCCACTGGACAGTCATACATGGCTGTGGAGAGTGTCAAGAGGTGGCCTTCCACTCTGGCATAACTTGCACAAGGGATTGCCGCATTTTTAGACTTGTTGCTTACAGGTTAGTCGACACAATGCACCCACAAATGACATGTTACTTTGGAAGTGAAAGGATGGATCTTCCACCCTCCCATTAAATCTAGGCAAACATCCTTGAAAAGATTGCTACAAACTCCCCCATACCTCAGGCTCCTGTGATCTGAAGTTGAAGGCTAGAACCTGTCCTTAGCTATCTAAGCAGAAGAATCAAGATGAGTTTTTAATGGCCTGTAAGTGCATGGAATTCCAGACTAAATCACAGAAAAAAATAAGGCTTACAGTGATCTCTGGAGGTCATCTCAAAGCAGAGCTAATTTCAAAGGCTCACAACCTTTACTGATGTATGGGATTGTTCCGTCACAGCTGCAGGACATTCCATCTGTCTTTTTCAAGTTTCAGTGAGATTTTTGTCAGTCCATTTCTCCAATCCAGTAAGGTTCTTCTGAGTGGCTGCCTATACCTTCATAATAGCAATCACTCCCGCAAATTTTGGGTCATTTGTGAGCTTGATGAGAATGCATTCCAGCATGTTGTGCAGGTCATTGATGAGGACATTAAAAAGTATCACCCCCAGAGGAAGGTCACTGATCACCAGCTGCAATTAAGACTGTGAACTACTGACCACTACCACGTTACTCCAATAGTCCAACCACCTTGTAGTCCACCCATGCAGTCCATGTCTCTCAAATGTGGCTATAAGGATACTGTGCAAAGATGTGAAAAGCCCTGCTAAAGTCAAGGTAGATAGTGCACACTGCTCTTCCAGTTTTCTGCAGATTCAATCGTCTTCTCATAGAAGACAATGAGGTTGATCAGAAACCACTTGTTCTTGATAACTCTGTGTAGACTGTTCCCAACCATCTTCTTGTCTTTCATGTACTTAGCTTCCATAAAGATTGTTGATGTTATTTTCTCGGGCTGACCAGCCTGTTATTCCTCAGATCCTGTTTCTTGCCTATTTTTGAATATGGGCATAGCATTGCCTTTCTGCAGACCTCAGGGGCTTTCCCCAGTGAGCACTACCTTTCCAAGGTGACAGAGGCCTCCTAAATGAGTCAGTCAACTCCATCAGCACCCTCAGATGCATCCCATCTGGCCCCACAGACTCGAGGGCATTCTTAGTTAAACTCTAGTTCAAATCTTCCTCTGCCTTGGGTAGTACCTTTCTCTCCTAGACTTTGCTGCTAGGCCCAGAGACCTGTAAAGCTACAGAGCAGATGTTGCTAGTAAAGACTGAGAAAGGAAAGCATCAAGTAGCACACCCCAAGGTTACCAGCCTCATGCAGCCCTGAGACAAGAATTTTTCTTCATTTTCATTACTGAGGTATCTGTAGAAGACCTTAATATTTCATATCTCTTGCCAGTTTTATCTCCATCCAAGTTGTGGTCTTCCTAATTACATTCACATGCCTGCAAGTAGGCTTTTTCGCAGCCTGTCCTTGCTTCCATCTCTCATAGACTTTTTTTTTTTTTTACATTTCAGCCTGGTCAAGAGTTCACTGTTCAATTAAGATGGCCTTCAGCCACACCTGCTCATTTTCTTGTCCACTGGAATAGGTCATTGTGTTTTGAGGTGGTTGCCCTTGATAATTAACCAATTTCTCCACCCTGAAGGGCAGCCTTCCATGGGACTCCACATTCTAGTTCCTTAAATAAGCTGAAGCACTGTGAAAACCAAGGTTTTTATTCTGCTGCTTACATACATCACTTCCCTCCAGATCTTAAATTCCACCATTTCCTGGTCATTGCAGCAAAAGTTGCCATTGCCTGTCATCTCAACTAGTTTTTCTTTATTCATGAGTAGCAGATCTAGCAAAGCACCTCACCTAGTCAGTCTTCCCAGAAGATGTACGAAAACAAAAAAAAAATCTTGTACATTATTCAGTACTTTTGACCTTCTGTCTTCCTTTGGAAAGCGTTAAGAAAAAAAAGCATCTCTTTTTTTAAAGGAGTAATTTTGTCAAAAAAAGACAGTGCTTGTCTCATGTATCATACTTTTTTTCCTTTAACATTTTCAACAATATAAACCTCTGGGTTTCTAGGGAAATAGTTCATAAAGAAACCTTATTCTTTGTTTTTATTTGCACGCTGAATTACAAGTGTATTGTTTCCCTCTGAGGTTAGCTCAAAACGAGCATCTTCAGTGGGGCTGATGAGCAGCACAGTAATATGTATGCATGTCTCTCCTTCCCTCAGGATCTTGATCTAAATGAAATTACAGTAAAAAATGGATAAAATTGACAGGGTATTAGTTGTGGAAAAACTCTCATACTGTTTTTACTAATCCCAGAGTAGAAACAAGTAAATAGTACTATATATATATATATATGGAATGGTCATTGAGGTCTTTTAATGAATTTGCTTGAGGCAAGCTTGCGTGACCTAAGTTACATGGTATTCATTCTGTAATGACCACTAAGACTCCGGCATAAGCAGGCACCCATGAGGAAAAGGATCAGGTTTAAGGGATCTAAATAGCAATGTTCCAATTTCAACAATGTTCATTCACATGGAATTCTCATTTAAGCCCAACCCTGCAAAGAGCTAGAGTACCTTAGTTTAGACCATGCAAGTTTCGTCAGATGATCTGGAATGCTTAAAATTCATGTCCATTACTTTTCAAGGAAAACATCACTGTCAAGACCTTTTTAATCACATGCTTTTAGTCAGATTTTTGAGACAGACTTATGATAATAGGGATTTAAAGTGTTGAACTCTGACTTCTAATCACACCTTTTCTGTGTCTTTCTCATTTTGCCTTTTCTATATCCTGTGTTCTAACACTTATACAGAGAAATTTTTCAAGAAATACAAGTAATTTATCTCAGATTTTAAATCTCCAAACAACAGGTCATAATAAAAAAGAAAAAAAAAAAAAAACTGGACAAAAATTTCAGTAAATATTTTTGACTAATGTATACACTCCAAAAATTTGTGACCTTTCTGTCCTCCTCAAAGCCCACGGACTTTTCTTCCTTTGAAAAGAGAAGAGGCAAGCAAATAGACAAAGTTTCCCAAGAAATAACCACTTTACAGGCTTTTGCTCAGCTTTCGCAGTGGACTGAAATAACGTAGACTTTGCATTGCTTTAATGATATTTCTAGAGATCAGTACTTCTGAAACTGCTTTGGCGAACTATCTATCCATTCTGTGTTTTCTGATGTAAAACTAAGTAGCTGCCTGTGGGAAAACTTACAGTCAGATGTTCTAGAATTGTTCTTCCAGAGTATTGTAGATCACTTTGTAAAGCAAAAGCCTGAAAATGCTAGATAATTTCAGAGGCTCAGCACCGGTCTGCTAATATGCCAGGAAGAATAAGCAATTATGATTTTCATCTAAGCAACATATGCTGTTTGCTGTCCTGTTCAGAACAGCTGTAGGTTAGATGCTGTTAAGATTAGGCCCCTTCTTTCCTTCATATTTCAAAATTCAAATTAAACTAAAATAACAGCACCTGCTGAACAAAAACACTATTTCAAAATGTGTACTTGCACACAATTACTATGAAGAGGCTGGCCACCATTGTTACCAGTCTATTCTTTCTGAATGGAAATGGCAGAGAAGTTTTCGATGCAGCTGCAGCTCTTCAATTGTATAACTAGTGCTGGCCCCAAGCCAACCCTCAAGAACTCAAGTGGCACCAAAAGATACTATATTGATTTGCAATCGAACATAATAGGCCATCAGCTTAATTATTACTGAAGTGACAAGGTTCTGGATATTTCATATTTATATTTCTGAGGCCTGTGAAAGATGAATGTAAATCTTTTAAATGCCTACATTTGCATATCTTCAGAAGGGTTGAGTGCTCTTACTGTATTCATAGCCTGTGAAAGACCTAAAGGACTGGCTATTCAACTCAGGTTGCTAGATCACACAGTCACTTACTTGCATAAGGGAACAAGGCTATAAAACTAAACACATTCCTACAGGAAAATATCCACAGATCTCTTGTAGACACACATAAAAAGAAGAAGTAAAAAAAAAAAAGAAAGTATGTTGATCACTAATATCATCCTCATGGACCTTTTCCTTCCCCTGCTCCCTTAGAGAAAAGATTGCTTGGGTATAAGAGACTGAATTGGCGTCATCTAGCAGCGTCAACATCTCCTAAAATACCTACTGCACTGAGTTATTTCTTCCCACTGACTCTCACCATAGCTTTATGACAGAAGGTCTGCAAACAGGACTCAACATTTCAAAGTAGCGTATGGTAGGGGAATGTAGGAACATTTACTGGCTAGAAATTGAGACCAAGACCCAATACCCAGGATTTCAATGCTGTCACTAGCCAGCTCTCTCACACTAGGTCATGAGCTAGCTATAGCCTAGTGATACGCTTGTCTTTTTGTTAGGAGTATGCAAGTTTTGCGCTCAGTTCCTATAACTAACTAACTTTGAATCAGAAGAACTATCATTAAGACAGGTTGTTTTAATTATATAAAGAACCTCTTCTATTTTAATGACCCCAGAGCTAGTTACCATTTCTACACCTGTCCTGCAACTCATCTTCTGTGCAGGTTCCTCCATAGTTAGGTCACATTTTTACTGAGCTTATATATACACCAAGCCCTGTTTTCTCCCATATTCCTATCCTCTGAATTGCAATTGTCCTCAAAAGTGTTCTCTTTTGCTTACCATTGGTATTTGCTGCAAATTGCTTTTCGCGTATCGTATGTGGATAGTTGAAAATAAAATAATAATTGTTTCTCCAGTTCCCAGGGACATAAACAAGACGCAGATGAAAACATAATTGTAAATATGACAACATTCATTTTTGGTTTTGTAGGGTGGGAGAAAAGATTTTGTTGCCATGCTTATCCTCTATCTCCTGTTATGTAACATTATTCCCAAGGAATTTATGCCTGTACGTTCAAGTATCAATGCCCTCTACTGGAGGGAATATGCCTGAACTCCTTATCGTAAGTGTAATCCTTTCTAGTGCTACCCATTTGATGACTTTTAATCACTACCTAAAGAGAAGGCCTGTTCTGAAGTAGTTTGTTCACCTTCTTTAATATTAAAGTCCAGTACTTTACTTTTTCAGCTTTCATTTTAAAAAAAAGTTAGGGGAAGATGTCTGCCAAATAGAAATGGAACAAGTTTGCAGGAAAATGCTTTTCTTCCCTGTCCACTGTCATGCTCAACAACCCCCGCACCCCACCCCAAAAACCAACACCACCCGGCTCCCCTCTGCCTAACCACCAAACTAATGTGTAAAGTCAAGGTTTCCAAAACAGCTGTCTGCACTTTGCTCTTTGGGAGCTGTTATGACACTTCAAGACTATTCTGAGAAGCGATCAGTTTGCACATTTCTACTTGAGTGTAAATTTAAATACAAACCAGTTTATAACTGAAACCCCATTAAAAACAAAGGGAAAATTAAAAATAGCAGACAGGAATTCAGCTTTGTCATGAGCACGTGTTGCTAATTAAAATTCCTTAGCTCAACATCTACTATGGATTTGGGAAAACAGAATGCAATTTAGTCATATTGCTGCAGTGTAGAGTTGTCTTCCCTTTATTTCTTCCTTCCCTTTCTAGTGTACACCAGTGCTGTTCATTACTTCTTCTTAATAGTATTACGGGAAAGACAGCTCACAACGCACTTGCAATCACTGTTTCTTACCAAAAGCATTTAAAACCAGGGAAGAGGAAGTCTCAAATATGATGCAAGCAAACAACATTATATGAACAACTTTGTCTACATGCAAAAATGTAGACATTCCTATAAGTGTCTAGGAATAGTGAATCTAATACAGGATTAGTTCAAGAAGTTCAATAGCTTTCCCTTGGAACTCTGTGACTAGCCCGCACAGCTGTCACCTAAAATCTGCTGTATACTTTGTGAAGTGTCTGATCTCTCCCTCCTTGAAATGGTAGTACTGTGTTTATATCTCTTAAGACCATAGTCATATTGTGCGTTCATGAGAGAATGCAATGAGATCAGAAACCACCATGCAGATTTAGCTGGTTCTCTGCGTCAGGACTGGAGTGTACTGCTAGAAAAATCATGGGGCTTTGTTTCATTGCTAATGCATGTAATGACTTAGGTAGAAATGTGCATATCAAAACATTAATAGAGGATACTGACATAATTTTACTCACTTCTCTTGAAAGTAGAATATAATTTCCCAACCAGAAACATTTCATTTTTCCTGCCTGTTTCCTGACAGTAACAGGATGGTCATGGAAGAATTCAGTTGGATATAGTGCTTTGGAATGTGAGATCTTTTGATGATTGTTTTTTAGCCATACATCTGAAAGACACTAGAAGGGGAAAAAGAACATAGGTTAGGAGAAAGGGTACACACAAGACAGACCTATCCAGGAAAAAATGGCTTCTCAGATTTAAAGGCGATGTCCCGCAATTTCATCTGGACAACCACTTTCTTCAGACTTAACAAAGTCAGGTAATTGAACATTGATGCCAAGAAAGCTGTGAAGAACAGACTTGAACTGCATCAAGGGGGCAGTCAGACCTATTACAACAGGCACTGGGTATGCTCCTGTGGAATGCTAGCAGTGGTCAGCAAGGAATCAATCATTAAAGACTTCTGCTAGTGCAATCCCTGCAAAGTGGCCTGGTCTAAAACCAGATTGATAACAAATCATATGTATTGTAGTCATGTAAAAGGAAAGGAGCTGTACAGCAACCACCTGCACAAATAATTTTGAAATGAAAGGACGCGAAGATGAAAATTGGGCCATTGTTACTAAGTAGCTGAGAACCCAGCTGAGGTTTTTGTTGTTAACAGGAACAACAAAACTCACTTAAAATACAGATGAAAAGTATCCATGAACAAATGAGAAATTATTTATGTTAGCTTTCTATCCTATGGGGCCAAAAGATATCTGTATAATATGAAATATGACTGCTTTCTAATTACAGCAAAATTATTGTCTGGAGTAACACAGAATAAATACTGCTTCTGTCTAAAACAAAGAAGAAAGAAAAAAAAGAAAAAAGGCCCTTCATATTAGACTTGTGAGTAAATAAGAGGGTATTACTTCCTTAAACAATTCATGAATTCATACCTACACAGTGTGATCACTAAGAGATTTAGTTTTTCTCCATTTATGTGTAGAGCAATGGATAACAGCTGGTATGTACAACTCAGTGCAGAGAAGCACAAATAACATGCTAAGTAATCTCAGAAGATCAAAATACCCCAATCATTATTTTGGCAATGTAGGATTAGAATCTTTGAATTTCACGCTTACAGTAAGACTTAAAGGTAGAATTTTTCAAGAAATTGAAATCCAGATATTGAAAAACAAGATATTTTATTAATTAATAGAAACATTAAAAAAACGAAGGGACCATCTCAAAGAGATAATACCATCCCCTGTCTACTCAAGTTATAGGCTGGGTTCTGAAACTATCTCTTCATGTTGCTTAGTAGTTACTCACAGGTGTAATTTCACTAAGACTGTGTAATTACTCGAGGCAAAGGCTCATGAGTGAACACAAAAGCTTCACAAACTGACTCTAAAATAGCCCAGCAGAAAACCCAAATTACTTTAAAACAAATTCTCTATCAAGCTGAGCTGTAACGTGAAATAGAGAAGAGCAAGTATCTTCCTGGAGCTCTTGATTTTATACTACAAAAGTTTTTTTCCTAATGCTTCTTTCATATTATTAAAATATATATGTTAGGAGGAGAAAATGTTTTAAATTCAGACATAAAAATATGACTAATTTACATCATATATGCTGTAGAGGTATTTATGAAATTAATTGATCCTTCTTTAAACTAAAATTATATAATGAATATTAATCCTACTATATTTCTTCTGTGGGATTTGTCTGAAGGTTTACAGAATAATCAAGTAAAATGCTCTTCTATGCAAAAGCACATGCTACATGCAGGAAACAGAATTTGAGACAGAGTCCTATTTATTCTAGTGGAAGACTCCACAGTCTTCCCTGTATTCTCCAGGATTTGTTTTCCTGACAGGTCTCCATAAAGCATGGTACATGGCTTGCCATGGTTGCTTCTCCAGAGTTACTGCAAGAAGCATCAATTATGGAACTTCGGACAATATTAATTTTCCTAGCTCTTTGAAAGGATAAAATAAACAAACTTTTTTCCTCTGGTTTTCCCTGCTCTACAGAGTTGGGACTAGATAGTCTATGCTTATGGGAGGTGGGCTGGGAAAAGGGACACAGAGGCATCCAGCATCCTCCCATGCACACAGTTTTAGGCCAAAATACAGGCCCAGATTCCATTTGTAGCCCTACCACTAATTTTTTCTGAACCTCTTTTTCTAAGTTGTTTGAGGCACATGTTCATAAAGCACTTGGCACAGCAGGGACCTAATCATGACTGAGACTTAAGTGCAATTGGAATGTTAATACTAAAAAGAGGATGAGACAACAGAGGCAAAATCATTGGATAGCGAAAAACAGCCAAGCCTAGTATTCACTATAAAAGAGGGATTTCCTCTGCTTATGGAGGCAGACAGGCTAACAGATTGTATATTTCTCAGAATCAAATAGCAAAGTTCTTTGAAATTTTTTCTTCCCCAAGAGTACAGGAAATAAAGGAGTGGTACATTTACAAAGCAAGCAAATCTTGAAAGAGAAACTTCTGCCATCCTTCATTATTAGAATTAACCTCTGTTTAAATGAGTTAATGAAGTACATAAAATTAGTCATCATGAAATAGGAAAACTATAGTATAGTGTTTAATAGCTTATTTTCTTCCCTTCAGCACCCCAAAAGTATTGATCCCAGATTCAGCCCCAAATACTGCTGAGAGAAATAGGAGCTCAACCTAAATCACTAAGATATACATATTTAGTGCTTATACTGGTAAGCAAAAGTCTCTAAAATTATAATAGCTGTAGCCTGTATTTTCCTCTGGAGAACAAAAAGTGGTTTTGCCCTTGAAGTTGTCATTTATCTTCAGTCTTTACAGAATCACAGAATGGTTGAGGTTTGAAGGCACCTCTTGTGGATATCTTGTCCAGCCACCCTGCTCAAGCAGGGCCACCTATAGCAGGCTGCCCAGAGCCGCATCCAGACATTTTTTTTAGTATCTCCAAGGATGGAGACTCCACAAAATTTCTGGAAAACCTGGATCAGTGCTCAGTGACCCTCACGGTAGAAGAAGTTTCCTGACGTTCAGATGGAACCTCCTGTGTTTCAGTTTGTGCCCACTGCCTCTTGTCCTGTCAGTGGGCACAGAGTGACAAGGGAAACAAGTAAGCAAGCAGAAGAGCAGCATCAAAAACCGTTATTTTTTCACCTTGTTTTTGCTTGGGCCTAGTCCTAACTTAACTTTCACATTCTTTTTTAAAGGAGAAGAATACATTTCATATTTGTCATGTGCCCTGTAAACAGATCATTTGTTACAATGTATTGTGATGGACTGATGTCTGTACAATAAAAACAAAAGCAGGTCTGGATGCATCAGGATCTTAGTATTGACAGAATCCTCAACAGAAAACTAAACCAAACCACATTTTCTCTACCCTCCTCATAGCTACCTGTCATAACTTTAGGTAACTATAGTGACTCTTGGCATTCTCGCTTTCATGTTAGGAAGAAGCAAATAACACTTTTGGAAAAGCCTGTCGCTCTTTTAAGCATTGTACAAAACTGCAGAACATTTTCACTTACGCTGACAAGTGCGGAAACTAAAACACAATGGTTAATTGCCTAAATTGACCTCAGCTGATGTGGAGAACAGTCAATGTTAAACTTAGAGAGATTAAAACATACAGGCATGAATACCTCCTGATCAAAATACCTAGCCAGGAAGGTAAAAGCATTTTCTAGGTAACATATCGCTGATTTTTCAATAAGCAGCATAGAAAAGAGATTATGTACCGCTGCCTTTCAATTTCCTCTTCCTCTAGTGCTTTTTTAGCTGTCTTGTGGTTGACTAGAGCAGAGACCAGGCAGCAACATTCTAATCATCTGAATGCATATTTCTCCTCAGATGTCAAAAATCATCTAAAAATGTCAAGGAAAGAAAAAGAAAAATGGTGCAAGACAATAACAAGTCAAAAAGAATTCTAAACAGCAGCCTGCAATAATAGGAGTCTCTGTAGGTGCCTGTGACTGGATGAGATATGTAATACAGTAGTAATTGCCTCGGTGAAAGACAAAACAATATAACACAACATTGTCCACCTAAGAAAATGTACATTTGCAGGCATGAAAAGTTGTATTGACCATTTACATAACATAATTTAACAGAAATTAAATAACTTTCAAAAGGATAGACCTCTAAAACAATCTCAGTACAGATGTGAGATGTTAACATATCAGATCAAAGAGAGTAAGCCCTGTTGAGTGTGTTACACCTTTTATGGTTTATAACTTTAGTAGCTAGATCCAAATACCTGTTTGGATACTGTACAGGGTAGAGTTTTAGCACAATTTAAAATGCAAAGGCATAAACCCATTCAAATTCCTCTATCAAGGATGCATGAATTTCAGTTGTTTTCTGAGGGAAAGTTATGTAGAACATCTAAATGAACAGTAAAAACAAACAAACAAACAAAAAAAAGCCCATGCAAATCAAAACCAAACACAAACAGCTGGGTTGGATCAGAATCCATGGATTCCATGTCCAAACAAGTCTGACAGTTAAAAATCACTGGAACCTGATCACCTACTGCCTTTTATGGGTTTCACATTGATATAGCCACTTACTGCTTTGTATTAATTTAGTGACACTAATGCCAGTGAAGACAGCAGTAAATAAGGCTGCAGATTTAAAATCTGCAAATGTGAAATTTAATGTGGTTTCTCTGTTTGGTTCAGAATGCATCTAATGCCAGCAAAGCTGCAAGCTACAACCACAGAAACACATGAACATTTGCCTGAGCCTCAAAAATGTGCCCACTAACCTGGGGTTTGTAATGACCTCATTTAATGATTCCAAGCCACTTACCTCCTAGAGGAGGAATTGTTCTCCGATTTTTTGAGGGATCTAAAACAATAAAGAAGAAATAGTTGGAACAGCCTCTACTATCTAATAACAGTGCAAAAATCCAACATACTAGAATAAGTCTTCAGAAGTTAGTCAGCCTGGTTGTGAATACTCAGACAACAGAGGCACAACTAATCACCATGGTCCCTAGTTATATAATGTGCTTAAAACAAAGTTTTATCAATGTTCTTGCAGCTTGCAAATGATAAAAAACCCTCCAGCTACATCTGAAGAATTGACTAAGCAAAGACTAGAATCAAACTAATAAGCGACTCATGAAAGAGATAACTATATGAAGATCACCTAATACAGAAAGCCACAGGGTTGCTTTTACCCATGACACCTATCCACTGAAATATTTTAATGACTACCAGAAGCACCACTACAGTGACTTTTAGTTTCACTACACTACATAATAACTAGTGCACAGCTAAAACCTGGGACCCAAACTCAACTTTACTACAAGTCCATACAATTTGTTAATACTGCAGATCTGTTCCTCAGACTATGGTAACTCTAGAAGACTGAAATGCTTTTACCTTCACCACATCATGAGAAAACTATTTAAATTCTTTCTTTTCAGAAGGTTGTGGGAGAGTAGGGAGGAAATAAGAAACAATTTCTGGGCAATTCTGTTCGCTTGAGCTAGTTGACTGTCACACAAGTTTGCAAGTGCTACTGTTACTTGAAATAGGATGAGGAGAAAAAGGATGGGAAACTGTGATCATATTCTATGGCACATGGTCTAATTCCAGGCTAGCAAAACATTCTTTTCATTATGCTGTGCTCTGTTCCAGGGGCTTCTTCGGATAGAACAGAAAAACACAGGCAGCATAAATAATTTTAAGAGGCTACTCCATGATGCCAATCTTTCCCGTTTCAAAATGCCATTCACCATATTAAGATTTGTAGAAGCCCCAGGTGCACATACCTCTAGTCATATTGCAGGTCATATGACATCTTCTGTCATGGGAGAATGTGATCACCCATCACATGATGCAACTTACTACCAACTTAGAGAAAAGTTTATACAACAGGCAATCTTGACTGAAGGCAACAGAATCAAGAGAGATTTCAGACTTCTGCAAACAGAACATTCCTAAAGGGCAAGTACTGTGGGAACAGAGAACACTGGCAAAGGCAGCTAAGCAAGCTTTAAACAAGCAACCTCAAATACTACAAGCTGTACAAACATGGCAGGAGAAGATCTGAGTAGCTTTGTGCAGTGTAATGGCAGTCTGTCTGGCTCTAGATCCTACAATGGGTTTGAATCCCACTGAGGAAGTTTTGAGAAGGTTAATTCACTGCACTTCTCAGATCCTCAGCTAGATTAAAACACCACTTTAATCAAGGAGGCTGTCCTATTCTGTATCTCCTGAAGAGCTGGTCTTTGTATTCCTCTTATATTCCTCAAAATATTTCTCTCTAGCTGCTGTAAGGTTTTCTTATCTGCTTTTTGTTAAACAAGCTACAGAACAAATGCAAAGATACCCATGTTATGACTAAAATTGCAAGCTTAGCTTTGCAGCAAACATACAAATGCTTAACATTCAATTTACTGAACCTTCTACAAACAATTTCATGCCTCATTTTCCAGTTCTAAGTTGCTACAATGGATATCTTCACAAAAAACCAAGGTAAACCTCCGGTGTTAAGTATTCATTATATACACTCTCCTTCTAAATTTCTTTGACCATCACAATATTTCTTTGATGTCCCAGCATTTTTACATTTCAAAGACTAAGATAACAATGTGATTTTAAGAAGTCTGGAGGGGAATAAAAACAGAATACACATCTACAGTGTGCAGCAAAGAAACTACATTTTCTAAGACAGTTTCAGTACACTAGTTCAATTGTCCTGACTTAGTTCTGATTAGTGGAAAGGTTTTTAGGTTTTGCCTTTTTAAAACGGAGCAAAACAGAGAGAGAGCAATGTTCTTGTAACTCATCACTTGGGGGGGGGGG
>JAVJGI010000002.1:31272272-31283215 GCA_035590275.1 Ibycter americanus | reverse complement strand
CCCCTCAGCCCTCTGGCTGGCAGGGCCCAAGGAACTGAAAAGTCCTTGATTTAGTATAAACATCACTCAGCAACAACCAAAAACATCAGTGTCCTATCAACATTGTTCTCACGTCTTAGCCAAAACACAGCACTGTACTAACTACTAAGAAGAAAGTTAACTCTATCCCAGCTGAAACCAGGACAAGGCATAGATCAAACAAGTTTTAAAATACCATATTTGAAACAGTTTTCTTTCTGTGTTCTTCATGTGAGCATCCAACATCCTGTTTTCACTTTTTCTTTTTTTCCTAAAAAGTAAGTACATACATACCTACTTTAAAGTCTACTTGGCAGTACTTCTAAAGCTACTGTTTCTATGAATTGTATCCCAGAAGTGGGGAACTGCATCTATACGAAGTCTGCCGATTTTGTTTTGGTGGTTTACAACCCTCATGGTTTCCTTCAGCTTTCTGGTTTACAGAGTAAAAATCAGTATGAAAAAGATAATATTTATAAGAAGCAATGTCTTCCGTTTGATTTTGAATGCTCATTTTGGGATGGTAAGTGTATTTGTTTGCACCAGATGACTTATCATAAGACTTAGCTAGTTTTCTTCTACAACCAAAACAATGCATTTTGTAGCTCAGTTAAAATGCATGCTTGTTTGGACACAGCCAAATCTTTCACTTAGTGGTTCTGCTAGAAATTTACCAAGCCTTAATGCTGATTGCCAGGTCCCCCCGCCCCGCTCTCCTTGAATTTCAGGTTTCTCAAAGTTTGGGTTTCATCCCATTTGTCAAATTTCTAAGTATCTTTAGGATCTCCACGGTCTCTGGAAACTCGGAAGACCTTAACTTTGGCCAATAATAATATTTTTCGGATGAAGGATTGAAAACGTTGCTGTAGTAGGTTAAGCTAGAAAACTGGAACGTGAAGTCAAAAGAGTCACCTAATTCCTAGGTTTCAAAGCAAGCAAACCAAAACCACAAAAGAACAAATTTCCAAGTCTGGCTATAATAGAACTATTGCTTTCTAGAGAAAGGCATAAGTATATGGCTACGAGCTAAGCAACTCTGCCTAACAGATGTCTGATAAAGATTACAGCCCGAATCATCACAATCAGAAACTTCTATTGAGGGGAAAACTACAATGGTTTAGTAATTAAAGACAAGAACTTGGGACTTTGACTGGAAATACTCCAGTGGTCTTTGAAAGAGATTTAAGGTCAAGACAGTACCACTTTTATTTCTGAGTATGCCACTGTCCTGCTTTTCAAACATCATTTAGAATTAAGCCCAATCAAAGGCTACGGCATGACAGCCGAATGGGCAGAATTTAATTGCCTAAATGCAGTGTTCACAAAACCAACCCTCTCACAACTGTTTAACTCTGGGAATACTTTAATTAAAAAAAATGCATCTTTCTCTGGTTTTGAAACACTAGGACACAGCTTCTGTCACCTATACCTGCTTTGAGCATGGTTTGGATCCAGAAATTAGGCCTAACTGAGGATTACAACAGAGCAAGTGTCCTCTGAGGTTCTAATAAACCTGGAAAGGATATTTGCTCCTCCTACTTTTCTTTTACAACAGTGATGTGGTTGCGTTCATCTTTTTATATAAATAGATGATTGGTCAGTTAGATATGGGATGACAAAGATTTTTTTCATCGAAAATACAGAAACTGCTCTCAGACAACTAAGCTAGAAGATCATGCTTTCTTTTGCATTTTCTCCCAGCAGATTTCTGGTTCTTGCTAGCACAACGTAGAATGAGTTCTGTGAGAAGCCTCTTCAACCCAGCTTGAAGCCCATTAAGTGTGGCACTGCCTTAAGACACCAAAGATGTGAAGAACCTCAGACTCTACAAGTAACCGACCTTAAGTTACCTCACTTTCCAGGGCAAGCACCTCCCCTCATTTTTCTTCTCCTGAAAGGAAACTGTCTTATGCATTGCAACTAAGAAAAAGCATAGGCACTAACCCTGAAGTTGGCACTCTATATTAAATGGACAGGTATAACTCACTGCAGCCCAACCAAGGTATCAAAGCCTGAAGGAACAACAAAATCTTCAGACTTGCTAATTTTCTGCTCTGTGTTTGAAATTCTGAATCTCACCCTGGTTGGTTTTGGGTTTTTTTGTTTTTGTTTTGTTGTTGTAGTTCACTACATTAAAAAAATAAATCTAAATCTTTAACAGAAGGTTCGACACAGTGGAACAAGGCAGCGAAAACCTAGTACTGTACTGAGCTTAAATTTTAACTTCTTCATAGTTTGGGCTTAAAATACCCATGTGAAAAATACAACTTGGAATAAATATACCTATTATAGATAACAGGAATTTAATGAGCTTAAATAATTAATGCTTGGGAATCACTTCAAGAGCCCCCAAACAAAAAAAGTATACTAGCCTAAAAAGACAACATTAGTCTTGAGAGACTTCATAGAAACTTCAGAAGTAATTTATAATGTGAAAGGGGAAACCTGGACATAGCAGAGAATGACAGAAAAAGCATTAACAAGAAAAAAAAATTTTGGACAAAGATGACGAAAGACAACCACTAAAGTTGGTTAATGTCTAAATTGTGGGAATTAGTATAATTTACTTTATACAAGTCTTAGTCATTCAGTTTTTACATGTTGTTTTCTGCACCTATGAATCTCTAGGCAAGACTCTGATACCCTTTTTGAAAACTTGGATGGTGATGCAAAAAAACCCTATATTCTACTTTGAACAGGAGACAAATTCCTTCTCACAAAACTTTTTCTGATGCATCATTATTAGAGTTCAAAACCTGTTAGAAATCATGATTTATTAGAACTTTTCTGAAACCTGTATTTGCAAAAAGTCTTCCAGTCTTCACATTGACCTTTATGATGTGTCAAGTGTGGGCTGCAAACACAAAACACAAATCCAAGATTAAAGTATTGTCTTAAAGTTGGAAGAAGAAATTGCTAATGCTAATAATATTCTGATTGCAGTTTTGTTTATATGGTCTTAAACGTATAGTAATAATGCATTTTTAACAGAGGAATAAAATCAAATTATTTATTAAGAAACTATCAGTGTGTATCACAATTCTGAAACTGTGATTAATTCATGTTCAAGCAAACCTGTCAAACTGAAATACTCTGTCTGGCCTAGTATACATATTTTGCCTACACTTTATGAATTTTCTTCAACCCTTGTCTCTATGCTTTGTGATTCATCAACATGAAATTCTTCTGAATTGCCATCACTATGAGACCATTATGATTTGTTAATAATCAATTGACAGTGAAAAGTGGAAAGTAAGGAGGCAGTCTAGGCTTAAGCAGGTTCATTGTACTTGCATAGTTTCTTCCCCTCCCTCACAGTGAATTTACTTTATTAATGTCTTGGAGCACAAAAAGACTGTGTTTCTATTCCATGTGTATTAAGTTAAATCGCTCGTGGTTTTAGTATAGTCACACAACAATAAAACATCTACCTTGAATGTGTTCAGAGAAATGCTTTTTACATTTTTAGATATCCATTGCCAATATGTATTTTTCTTATAACCTGTGGTTTTATTTCTGCATATATAACACAGAATTTTACAGCAAAATGAACAAATTATACTCAGAGCCATGTGTCGCCACTGTTGTCATCGTCCCCCTTATATTATACACCATACAGAGAGAGACATGTAACTTGCACATTATCATGCAAGCTTGAATCACTTTTTTTCTGTGAAGGAAAATATAACACAATAGTTGGTGTACATGGACACATTACTAGTCTCTTTTAATTAGATGCTAATTAATGATTCACTGGCTTTAATCATATCAGTCTGGTAATACTATTTATGCCACACAGAATAATGATCTACTTTATAAGAAATCAATGTGGCACATGTTGACATAGGAACGCATCCAGCCATAATTCACTCTGTGTAAATATATCCACCCATACTTGGATTCTGAACAATTTAGAAAAGATACACTAACTTAGCTGACAAGCATGAAAAGAGAGAGGAGGGGAAAAGAGGGAGGAGTTAAAAAATGGAAACAAAGAAAAGTACATGATTGTTCTCCAAAATATCAGCACTCTCATGCTTCATATAGTAAGTACCCACCAATTCATTTTACATTCAAATTATGATAATAACTTTATAGTTTGACTACGCTGGCAGGGTTTAGAAGACAGAGATTCACATGTTTAATTTTCATGAAAGGTGTTCACGTACTACAGCAGAAAATTTATATATTAGGTAACTGACTATTAAATGATAATTTCAAAATAATCTTCATCTGTTGGAGGGATAATAATATTTCAAAATGGTGTGCTGGAAGCCTAACAAACTCAGCACGCCAGGAGGAATTAGATGGGTATAAAGTAATTTTCACTCTGAAATAGCCTATGTGTGTCTTAGGTGAAGATCTGAACTTCTGCTTTTTAAACATGCCAACATACCAAATGGGTTGCCTCTCCAGATGTGGTACTATTTCAGAATACACACACAAAGCTGAAGTTTTTAATTTCAAGTAATAAGTTTACTTCTTTCCCTGAACAAAGCCTTTATAACTATTTATTGCTTACAATGTTTCTTGACATTTATTTTCCCTTAAATAATTTAATTTTTTGTCAAATATATTCAGAAATTTAATTTGAAAATTGTATTAGAATTTATTTAGTTAAATAAACATCTAGGCTCATCTTGCAATAGAGCATTAAGAGGAAGACAAGGGGGATTCTTTAAACTCACATTGCTAAAATCATTGTTGGTATCACTGTCTGTTCAGCAAGTGTTTGTCACCTGCTACTAAGACTGTGCGCTATTATTGAGATTTATGGAAACATACACTGAGGGATAGATTGGGGGGGGGGGAGGGGGCAGGTGGGAAGAGAAGAAAAAAATAATTATGGACAACTCCTAAGTGTTTAAGAGGGCATGATTTATTAAACATCAAAAGAATTTGCTCTCCCCGATCATTAAAACATGTTTGAAAATCCTGTTCTCCCTTGTTCTTAGAAAAAGGTGGCGCAGAGAAATATATTTCACCTCTCCTCCTTCAGCTAAGCTAAAGCTTCCTCATGATTTAGAACAAAGGGTATCAATGAGCCAATCAATATAATAATGTAATTTTCACTGTCTTCCCTCTTCTTTTGCAATTGCAATTACAATCATTTGTTTCAATGCATAAAAAGTCACCTCTGTGAATCAAGATTCACTTTCTCTCATACTCACACACAACTGCACTGAATTTTAAGCAACAAACTGAGATTTAACCATTATCACCATCCAAATCACAAGCAGACCTCAGAGGTTACAGTGTTAAAAATAATCTAATGACCGAGTTTTTTATTTTACAAAGGTCCAAAACATTGAAGACAGCCTGCATTCTGTCAGAAGAATCTACAGTTTACTGTAAAATAAATCAACCCTTTCTGTTCTCCGTACATTCCTTGCATAATTGCTTCCCTCCCAGTTAGTATATTTATTTATGTGATTTGGTGGTGGCAATAGGAACTTTCGGGATTTACCATGAAAGACTGCTGCTTCCATTGTCAGAATGCTACCAACTAGCCTCTTTCACTGTTCTGTACTTAATGTTGTATCACTCTTCTATTTCTGTTCCATTGTTTTTACTGTTTAAACATCAAAATAGTAATATATGGAAAAATTAGACCAACTAATGATATACATTTTCCAGAATTCTTCCCTAAGAGAGAAAGAAAATTAGCAGGATTCTTATTAAGTTGAAAAGACCTTTTCATATACGTCCTAAATATTAGGAGGTTGATAATTCACTTGAAAGAACCCAATCAACTATATTAGGGTCCAGCATAGAAAATCATCTGCTTAAAGGAAAAAAACCAAAAACACACACAACAACCCCACCTCCCACCCCCCATTTACAGCTCTAGCTCTTCAGCCTTCTGGGGTGGGGTGGTGGGAGCAATCTAAATTTTTACCTTAAAAGAAATACCTCTCAAATAAAAATACTCAAGATGTTGCTAAATGGAAGTGCACAAGGCGAGAAACTTTTTAGAAGCACTACCTCATTCATGTAACTAGTTCCATTACTCCAGTGGAAAAAAAAAGAATCACACTGCAGTAGTATCAGAAACCGATGTCAGGACAGATTCTAACTTACACAGATACTAAATAAAATTGTCTGTCATCTAAATACGGAACTGCAAGCCCTTCTGAGGTCCCTTTTATGTTTCTGTCATTTTATGAAGTGAGCTAGAGCACTCTGCAAGTAAAATCTCTGCCCACTAAGCCTGAAAAAAAACCACCCAAAAAGCAAGCCCCACCACCAAACCAAAAAACAAGCACACACATCTTGTGTACTTTTCATTGGGTTAAAACAACAGGAAGCATTACTGCCATAGCTATACAAAGTGAGCTCTGAAGAATTAAAGTTTTCCCTCCTAAAAAACATTTCGGCTTTTATGTAATTACAATGCAGTATACATAATGTTTTCATGTCTGCTTATGTCAGGTTAGTTCTTATTGCATTAAGCCATATAACTTAATGTACCTTAATATACAAAGTGCATTGAGTGATACATTTTAAAACAGTGTGTGTAATTTCAGCTGACAGCATACAGTAGGCTTCATAGATAGGAAAAAACATTTGTCTTTTCTAGTTATGATCCTGGGCAAACTGCAAACTTTGAAAGTGCCACTACCATAAATCTTTAGCTATTGGATAGACTTCTTTTTGCTGTTCAACTGTCAATGCAAAGGAGCATAGGCTATCTCCATTACAAGGAAAATTTAGCACTTCATACAAAGAACCAATTGCTATGCAAGTGAATGGGCCTCTCACATGTAATTTTTTGCATAACCAAAGTCCTGTTAAGTATATTGTGTTTTTTCAAAATTAAAAGTAATCATGAACAGTTATATAAAATGTACTTCATATACTGAAATATTTTAAAACACAATATTCTAAGAAAACAGTGATATGTGTGAGTCACTTTGTAATTTCACTTTCAGCTGAAACAGAGAACATAACTGGACTATAGGAACATATATTTTTAGACAGACAACTGACTTATGTAGATACACTATACATTCCCAACAATTTGACCATGGTTAAAGGGTATTTATATTCTGATGTGGCTAAAATTGAACATGTCAACACTAATGCATTTTTCTAGGAGAATCACTACTTTCACCATAATTTCCATGGAAAATTTGTGTGCACATGCAGTAATAGACACATTTATAACATCAAAAGGATTCAATTTTCTTTTCAATCATACTGCAGTATGAATAGCTTTTCCTATTGAATTTAACAATAAGGCACATTACCACAGTCTAAAGGATGGGGTACTTCTGCTTACTCATATGAAAGTATGTCAAACAATATATTATATATCTCACAATAGTTCTGGGTTAACTGCTCCTTCATATAGGTTTGTATCTAACACATTTGTGTCAGCAGATTTTTTTAATATTATTATTATTTAAATTTGTAAGATCATCAGCATTTCAAACTCTGTTTAACTCTCCATAATATTAACAGAGTATTTAAATATTAAAGGTATGCATTGACTGTGTATCAAGAAATTACTTTGCATTAAGAAATCAACTGAAAATCTATACTTGGATACATAGGTTTGGTTTTGTAACACTGATAGTCATTTTACCCATTCACAGACATCATAATCTGTATCACTGCAACTCATGAGAGAAAAAGGGAAGATTTAACGCATGAATTCTGTCTCAGTCCTGCATGCCTTATGCATGGCAAGAAAGAAAATACAAACAGAGCCCTAATACAGTTTTGTTTGATTCCACATTTATTTCGCTGTCATGAAAAGAGGATTCTTTCAGAGCCTTCAAGTCAATAAAAACACCCAGCCTTGTGGGAGTCCAACTCCTACAGTCTAAACTGCCATAAAGTATTGTATTGCACATTTAATCATTTTAAGAAAAAAAACCCTCAGGTCCATACAAGACTGCAAATTTCTCTAGTAATCAAAGATAATAACGGACACATTTTTAAGATTCATATTTAGGCTTTATTTATTTTATTGCCCATATGAGAGAGAACATGTAATAGGACTGTAGATCTCTTTGAAAGAAGTCCTCTTCTCATCATACAAGTGTTGGTCACGCCCAAAAAGTGACTGGCATTTGTAAATTCAAGAGACAAGATGTCCTACTGAAACAGTAAGTGGAAAACCAGAGTGTCCAGATGTGATATGACATAATTCTTCTTTCTATTTTCCACTATTAAATTAGCTCACTGCTTCTAAGTAAAAAAATTGACCTGTGAAATACAATGCTACTTGCTCTCCTTTCTATTGCTGCTTTAATCTTTATCAGGGCTGAGTTCTGCTTTAATGGGATTAAAACAAGATAACTGCCAAAAAACTTGTGGCTTTGAAAATCCCAAATTCCTTTCAGACATCTAGACAAATATTCATCTTTGTGAACCATTGGATTTTGTGGAATTTTTTCCCTACTTGTTTGAAATTTTTTTTCAGAGATCCTTCTTCAGGAGCTTTTTCAGACTTCCATTATTATAAAATGGCAACATTTTACATGAATCGCTTAGCCAAAACCAACTAGGTTCCCTTACAGTTAACCTAGTATTTAAGATTCCCACTTAGTCATTCACTCTATACCACAGCTTCAGTTCTAGCTACCACTGCAGTCTTCCAGTTCTATGCTTGAGTAAATCTGAATTGAGACAATAGTGAATTATGCCTTTGAAACTGGAGCCCAAAAGAACCTTAGAGATCTCTTGCCACTGCTACTCTTCATGGAAAATGAGATGTGAACCATTCAGCACAGAAAAGCCCTGTAACAACTAAGAGCAACACTGTTGTGCAATACCTTCCAACTGTATTTTCTCTTCATTCTCACTGACCGTTTCTTACCACTGTTGTACTATACTGTCCTTGCAGTCCCCATGTTACAGTATCCATCTTTTTTCATTTCCCTCTCTGCATATATCTCAGAATATCATATCAAGCTCTACATGTCCTACCACGTATTATTAGAAGGGGGCATCACAGTAACACAGCAGACTGTGCGGTATACATCTGGGACTGATCTTAGCAGTCAGTAGACTTTGGGCCACTCACTGCAGTGGGAGAAAGCTGGGGACTGAACTCTGTGTGGAACTCAGATTAATTTCTGTTTACCTGAAGTTCCTGGTCTTAACTCTTGTTGTAGCTTAGCTGTTTTGCAGTTGGTATTTGTTATTCAAAAGAAGGCTAGTTCCAAGATCCAGTCTTCTTATGTAAAAAAACAACTCAACCCTGCAAAACAAACATTTCATGCTTTCAGTTCTGACAGCTAAATAAATTACTTAGCAAAAAAACTCCAAAACCACAAAAGAAAAAAAGCACCGCAAATTCCTTACTGTAAACAAAGGCAACTAGCAAAAGTTTATTAAACAATCAACCTTAATGCAAACATTTATGGAATAAAACATGTATACTATGTAATTTTTTGTGTTCTTGGAAGAGTTGTATCACAGTTGTTCTCTGAAGGTTTCTGTGGGGAAGGATCTGCTTTTGAAATCACAGCACACAGATGTAAGGACTGTCTTCATGGTTGAGAGATTATCTGTCATTTCCCTGAGATTTTAGTATGTAGGGACATTAGATTCATAAAACAAGAAAGGCAACTGACAATCTACTGCTAGAAGTGCAAAAATTCCTGAAGGTGACAGAAGGCATATTTCCTAAGGGCAGGGAGAGTAAAAGTGCAAAAACAGCAGAGACAAGGGACCAACAAAAGGCACACGCCTCATCCAGTTTCTACAGCTCAGCAATACCTCTTCCTTCCACCCAGTTGCAATGAGTACCTAATATAGCAAAGAAACTAATCTCAGTCCTGAATGCATCGGAATTGTAGAGAAACAACTAAAGAAAAAGCTAAAGGCCACAACCTCTAATGAGTTTTAGCCTCATGGGTACTACAGGTTCTTTAGTTTGATCAGCCAAGCCTGAATTCATGAAGCATGTAACTTCTGCTGGAATTCTTGTTCTTACCTTCTGTGCTACTCATGGCCAAAGTATGGAAGCATGACTTTAAACCCACCCTCCCACACCCCTCCCTTTTTTTTTTTTTCTTCTATTTACTTTTGCAAGCGGGATGGGGGAAGAAAGAAAGAAGCTAAAAACTGTGAGGAATTTTGCATTTTATGTTTTTTGTTCAGTCATTGGGGTTTTTTTCCCCCTCTACATTGGCTCTCCCAAAGATGTCTTTTTTCCTACGACCTTTTCCTGGCAGGCACTTCTGTTCTACTGCTGTTTGGTATTCATAAGATCTAGCCATAATCTGGCCCTTTACAATGAATCACATAATAAATTATTATAAAAGCGGATTATTTTCTTGTTTCTGTGACTCTGCTGAATCAGATTCTAATCTGACGCAGACAACATTCAATGCTCAAGAGCACAAGGCACAGGTGTATAATACGCATAGCACACAAGCCAATCTTCTATAAGAGAGAGATCAAATCTCATTGTTGAACTGAAGATAAAGTTTCCTGTCAATTTAGCACGTAAGAGTGTGCTAACTTTTCCTTAGCAGAAAGTCATTCACAAAAAAAAACATTTGGAACACATCATTTTGTATTTTCAGTCAGTTTTAACAGCAGTAGATACCCAAACATTCCTCCCCTGCACCCTAACTCAACAAATCAACTCCCTACGACTTTAAGTCATGATCACACAGCAGGGTAGTCTGTCATTCAGAAAAGGTATGGAGACGGGGTTTAGTGAATTAATAAGATTAGACATATAGGCAAGGAGACATTCTGGTCTAGCCACGGGTGAATAAAAAAACTATCAATAATTTGGACATTCCATCAAATTTTTCTTCTTACTAGGACATCCATTTAATGAAAGAAATATTGTCACAGGATTATACAGCAAACAAACTAAATATGTTGTCGTGGTTTCAGCTGGGATGGAGTTAATTTTCTTCTTAGTAGTTGGTGCTGTGCTGTGTTTTGGCTGTGAT
>JAVJGI010000002.1:31261022-31272172 GCA_035590275.1 Ibycter americanus | reverse complement strand
TTTACATTCTTTTCCAATCCTCCTCCCCATCTTTCTGGGTGAGGGGAGTGAGCGAGTGGCTGCATGGTGCTTGGTTGTGGCCAGGGTTAAACCAGCACATATGTGAAAACCTTCAACAGCCTGAATGAAATACAAATAAATTGGGGAAAAATAATTATGGGACTCCCAGATTTGCATTTTAAATAGTTGTTTTGGTTTTTGTTCGTGGATTCAGGAGGACTCTATTTTCAATATCAGAAAAGAAAACGTGTGCCTTGGTTTGGAACTTCAGCAAGCAGCTATTACTTACAACCATCCTATTTTGTGACAAAATGATCTCACATTTAACTTAGAGTAGTATATGATACCTATATGAGCACCATAACACCCTTCAAATTTCCTCTGTGACTTAAGCTTCCCAAAAGTGCCAGGTTACATTGCAACAAGTACTGAGCTGAGGTAAACGAAGTGGTTTATAGAAGCCAGATCTAGGGTAGGAAAATCAGACTTGGAGTTTAGGATCCTGACAGCTATCCTGATTAAAATCAACATTCAGTTTTGCTTTTTTCCTATCCTTCCTTCTGAAGTCTGCTGAGACACTAAACAGAGAAGAAAATATGTAAATTTTTACAAATACATATAGCAACTTCTAATAACTAGTTTCCCTTGCCATTTGGAAGAGTGAAATTATGTAATTCGTATTATTGTTACATTTCTGGTTTTGTGATATGTAGAAGCACAATGACAAAAGAGGATGTACAAAGCTTCAAAACGTAGATTAAAAAGTATTTAAATCTCATAGAAGTGTAGACACCTCGGAAGACGTTCACATATCATTGCTTAGGTAAAGAGCATAGCAGATGATCTACATACAAAAACGACATCTTTCCAGAACCACACTAAAAAGAGCCAGTAGCTAAAGTTTTGTATAAAAACTAAGTAACGCTGTAACATTTCCCTGTGCCCGTGTTCCTTTTCTTTGCAAATGCTCATGATCAACATTATAGAGTAAAAGGCAGTTTTTGCCATCTTTAAAGCAAAATTAATTTTTCTTTTGATTTTTATATTGCAACTACGGTTCAATTCGGAAGGAGTTTAAATTTCAGTCAGCAAATTCAGTGAGGTGCTACACCTTATATGACTCCTCTACTCATCTGTTACTAGAACAACCACTTCAGTTAAGTCATCTTCCAAAACAGCAGTACTATCACCACTTTTATTGATCACGAGCCTGGTAAATGAGCATCAGTAAGTTAAACTTTGAGAGGATGATCTTCCAAGAGTTTTGTGTTACATAAAGAAAAGGAAAGAGATCAATAAGGTATTCTGATCATCCACAATGCACAGAATCTTCATGACTGTTGAATTCAGTAGTGAAAACTGCTACATTTACACTCAAATCCCTGAAAAAAAGGTTGTAGGCTTGAGGCTTATGGCATCTTCTGAGAGAACAACACTGGAAATTTCTCTAAGTGAGCATTTAAATAATTTAAAATATTTTTGCCAAAGATGAAAACTACATTGTACAAAATTAAGCTTACAAATAACACTCACAAAATCCCAGATATTAACTCCACCCTTTTTCACGTATAAGTCTCATTAAATAGGAAAAGAGAGAAGAGAAAGCAATGGAGAGGAGACAGGAATGCACAGGGTCTATGTCCTGCCTACAAACAATTGCATTTGCTTCACATGGAATTGTTGGTGCAATAGTATTCAGGAAGTGAAAATATGAGATACAGCTAGATGACTGTCCATTGTGCAAATCTTTAGCTCCTCTATCTGTGACAAAATGATGACACTTTCATGGAGAATCTGTGGACTTGCTTCCTGACAAAGGGATAAGAGTCTAGAGCTTATATATGGGGAGAGAAAGAAGGGACAGGGAGGCAGGAAAAGGACCGTTCAGTCGAGCTCCCATGGAAATACTCATTGAAGAGCTATTTAGGAAAGACTTTTTCCTTCAAAAAATTTGGATCCTGTAAGAAAATAAATGCAGTCTTGGGAGAATTTGTAGCAGCCAAAATGCTATAAAGTTTTTCTTCTGTTGAAATAAAATAGTTTCTTTGTCAGATAGTTGAGAAGGAACCGTATTTATCCCCAAGTCAACCATTTGTTCTCTCTCTCAAACACACACTCTTCTATATGGATTACAGAGATGACAGAAGTAAAAGAAGGGTGAGGGAGAGAGAAAATAGTGAAAATACATCTTAAGACTTAGATCATGCCCCTCCGAAAATTGGAGCAGGGATATACTCAAGTATGTGAAGTGCTTTTTTGTTTGACTCATATGAGTGTAGAGTTATAAAGAGAAATAAAATAAAACGTAAAATTATTTAAACATGTAAAGCACATCTTCTTTTCCACAGGAAAATAATCTTTTGGAAAATAAAAAGGAATTAATTAAAAAAAAATAAATCACAGTTGAATGAAGCAAGAGGGTTCAGAGACTTTTTTAAATTTATTTTGAAAGTTCCGCTGCAGAGAAATCAGAAAGCCCTTTATTTTTAATTTGGAGGTTCTTACAGTATAATCCTAGAAAAGGCCAGTTGCTTGCTGCTGACTCTGCAAATTTCCCTTCATACTGTTGGCGAGAGAGTGATCAATGAAATTGACAAATGACACTGAATGCTGCGTCAGCCCTACAGAGGTTTAGCTTAGCAAAATTTGCACACTGAAGAGTCAAAGCCTGAAAAACAAACAAAACCCACTGAGACAGAGTTGTCTATGCAGAAGGAAGCAAAGAACAGAACATGAAGGCAATGAAGGACACAAAGGAGGCAAATGGGTGGGTGGGAAAATGCAAGGCATTTTATTGTCTATAATTTATGGACTGTTAAAACTATTGAAGCACATGATGACTAGGTTCAGTACTGAGAGAGAGATTAAGAGGATGGAGGGATAGATCACATTATAAAGAACAAAACTGCTTGCTTGAAGTTCTCTGCACAAAGGAGTGACTCTGTAAGACGAAGGATGTAACAGATATTCCCCCTGGACTGAGCTGGTAATAGAGTCTTTACAGATTCTTAAGCTGGTTGGGAGCAGGTCCGGGTTCAGACTTCTTCTAAGTGTTGGACATGTAACTTCAGCCCAAGGACTGAGTGAAATGAGTCTAGTTTCATCCTAGAAATTTGTACTGATTAATTGAATTTGTCATTTAGGAATCATAGATGGTGTTAATACTGAGACTGCTAAACCAGACACTATGGTAATGAAAAAGAAACATCACAAGTAACCACGATATCAACACTCTGTTACAATTTGCACCATACAGCAACAAAATTACCAAGTCTTGCCTTTTGGCCCTTCTGTTTCAAGGAGCCTTTCTTTCCTTACATTTCATTTAGTCATAGAAAACTCTGGTTCCCTTTTTATATTTTCTCCTCCTCCACATTTTAAAAAAATGTATCCAGCCACTATATGGTACAAATAAAAATGCCTTTCTAGTGTTTCTCATGTACTTTTTACTCCACTTTTTTGTATCTTCCTCACAGTGAGCTTCTGTAAGAAGCACCTGTACAACCCTTTAATCCTTACCCTTTCTTCTAGTTTTCACAGCAACTAAGTCTAGAGTTTCAGAGCTCTCTTTACCTTTCATAAGGAAACCACAAGTCTGAAATCTCACCTAAAATTTATCCATTCCACCTATCACATAAGGAAATTTTCAGACAACCTATCTAGCAAGTCCAAAAAAGTAACTCCTCCAATACTTTTCAAAAATCCTCACAAAGGAAAAGCTCCTCTCTCTCCATAAAGCTCAGCATTCTACTCTGCAGAGAGGTAACTGAACTTATGACAGCAAAGATCACATATCTAAGTTAAGAGTCAACTGAAATTTTACATCTGACAATGACCTTTAAGGCAAGCATCCCACCAATCCCTGAGATGACATTTTCTTAGAGCAGTCCTTTTAAGAGTGATTTCACCTTTTTCTGAAAAAGGCAGAAGCAGCAGCTAGTTGAGTTGGAAAGATGCCTGCTGCAATTTTAAATAAAATTAACTCTGACCAACTCAGGTTCTGCAACACATAGCCTCATGGTTCCAAATACATCAAACTAAAATCCCAGACCCACACCTAAAGGGTCTGAGGCTCAGAAGGACTGTCACATAGCCCTGTCCTAAATAGTTTTTGAAGACTAGAAAAATATTCCTTTGTGCATCTTTTATTTTTAATAAAGATAATTGGTCACATGATTTCAGCACATTTTTTGAAGTTTAGAATTCAATTTTTCAAACACTACACCCCTGAAATTTGGGTTGGCTCTGCTTTCAACCAATTATTACTCAAGAGTTGGCCTATACATTACAAAGAAGGTTTGCAAAGAAAAGTATTGGCACTTTCTTTGCAATATCCAGGTCAAATACATTTTTAGAAGTAAATTTTAGAAACTGCTAGAACTCCTGACAATATTTTGGAGTTTAAAATCTTTTAAACTCAGAAAACAAGTATTAAAAGAAACATTCAGATTGTTGAAACAGACGGAAAGCTTAAATATTACTTTAATAAGATATCTTAACCACACATTCACTTAGAAAATATTAGAGGATCATAGAACAGGATCACAGATTTGTTTGTGTTGAAACACACCTTAAAGATCATCTAGTTCCACCCCCCCTGCCATGGGCAGGGACACCTTCCACCAGACCAGCTTGCTCAGAGCCCCGTCCAGCCTGGCCTTGGACACTGCCAGGGATGGGGCATCCACAGCTGCTCTGGGCAACCTTTGCCAGTGCCTCGCCATCCTCACAGTGAAGAATTTCTTCCTAATATCAAATCTACACCTTCCTTCTTTCAGTTTAAAGCCATCACCCCTTGTCCTATCACTACATGCCCTTGTAAAATGTCCCTCTCCAGCTTTCTTGTAGGCCCCCTTCAGGTACTGGAAGCAGCTGTAAGGTCTCCCTGGAGCCTTCTCTTCTCCAGGCTGAGCAACCCCAGCTCTCTCAGCCTGTCCTCACAGGAGAGGTGCTCCAGCCCTCTGGTCATCTTCATGGCCTTCCTCTGGACTTGCCTCAACAGGTCCATGTCCTTCTTATGCTGGGGGCCTCAGAGCTGGACACAGTACTGCAAGTGGGCTCTCACGAGAGCAGAGTAGAGGGGGAAGAATCACCTCCCTCAACCTGCTGGACGCACTTCTTTTGATGCAGCCCGGGATACGGCTGGCTTTCTGGGCTGCAAGCACACGTTGCTGGGTCACATTGAGCTTCTCATCCACCAACAGCCCCAAGTCCTTCTCCTCAGGCCTGCTCTCAACCCATTCTCTGCCCAGCCTGTATGTGTGCCTGGGATTGCCCCGACCCACATGCCAGACCTTGCACTTGGCCTTGTTGAACTCCATGAGGTTTGCACGGGCCCACCTCTCCAGCCTGTCAAGGTCCCTCTGGATGGCATCTCTTCCCTCCAGTGCGACAGCCGCACCACTCAGCTTGGTGTCACTGGCAAACTTGCTGAGGGTGCACTCAACCCCAGAGTCCAAGTTGCTGACAAAGATGTCAAACAGCGTCGGTCTCAATACCAAGCTCTGAGGGATGCCACTCATTTTAGTGTTCCTAATCTGTGTCTGCCACTATTCTAGCCAGGAAAAAATGGAAAACAGTGTGACAGTGATAGCAATAACAATCTGCTCTTTGAAAGTATATTGGGTACGGTAAAGCAACACAGAAATTAGTCAAATGGTAACATCAAGGGAGGTCACAAATGATGGTTTGTGCTGTGGTGATCTACTTGAATAGTAATACATTCAAAAGAGTCATCAAAATGGCAAAGTGGCAATGAACAAAACATAAAACAACATAACGTGATTTTGTAGTGCTCTAGGCCAACACTCAAATTACGATAGCTGGTCTTGTAACGTTTTGTTCAGTCTCTGTTTTTTCTCCCCCGACGCTAGTGCTGAAGCTGATAAAATTCTACGTTTAAAGTCGCTAAATTATCAACAAATTCTTAAAAAGCCAATAAAAGATAACAACAACAAAACAAAGCATTTCAATAGTACTTCAGGTCCAGATATGTTAACATGTTTGATACAGAGAGAAGAAAAAAAAAAAAAGCTGTGTTAAGAATTTTCCAAATGAAGACTAGGCTCTCCCCCCGATAGCTATACTCTTTCTTTTTTTGCTTAAAACTATGATGCATGCCAAAATTACAAAACACAGTGAAATCAGAAAATACAATAAATGAAATTATCTGCCTCAAAAAAATCATGCATCAAAGTATTAAGAAAAAAAAAAAAAAAGAAAAAAAAAAGATGATGCATCACACTCTAAACCATGTCTGTTCAGAGGCCAGGGCTAATAGCAAAGTAACCAAGGAGTTGACTTCCTCGAGTGATACACTTCTCAAGTATTACCCCACTAAGAAGACAAGAGCTATGTCTCAGTCATTTTATCATCCTTCCTTTCAAGCCACAAGATAGCAAAATACTCAGAACTGGTGTACGTGAAGAATTTTCACTAGAATAAAAAAATGTAGCCAGGCCTTTTATAATGAACTTTCTTTAGTTTTTCCCCACAGTACTGAAGAGACTATAATGGCCACAATTTGTGTGAGAAATGAAAAGTCTAGATGTTTTCTAGAAAAATCCCCATCCCTTCTTTTCCTGTTTTTGAAGATAGCTTTGGTCTCTTTTCATCTTCTCATAAGTCTTGGGTTATTAAAAAAAAGTCTTCTAAAATCCTCACATCCAAGAAAAAAATCTAGATATTTATGCTGAAAACTGCATGAAGAAATATGTGTATTAAGTGGCGTCCCCAGCAATGTCGAATCATAGCACTTGATTTTATTAGTTTTCAATCTCAGGTTGATAAGTTCCTGATTAATGAAGCATTTGTTCTGCATCACAAAACAACTGAAGAATACCCTTCTAATGCCAATGAATTGTGTCCAAGAGTTAATTACTACGCGACCTTCGATCATGTTCTTGTTTTAGCACTAGAAGCATCTATTTTAAGCTTGAAGAAAGTTTCAAAGTGAAAGTACGTATCTTTGAAATAATACTCGTGGCACGCTTTGTACTCAAATAGTACCCTACATTTAACGGTTCGATTTTTAAAGTCATATCACAAACTTGATCATTACTTAAACATACAAGCACATAACTCATACGACACTGAGGTCATATAAACAATCCAGATGAGATTAAAGTGCAGCAGTTAAAGCACAGCTCTTCTGACCAGCTATTCTGTGACTACAAAAAGAGTAAAATAAAACAAACTAATCATCATACATAGGTTTTTTTGCTACAGAGAAGCCTAAGTATCATGGTTATGGAAGACTGTAGAAAGATAATCTTTTGGTTGTACGCAGTCAGGCCTTGTTTGCAAATTCTGACAAATTCTCTGATAAATCAAAGTTGGTCTTAACAAAAAAAAAAAAAAAAAAGTATAGCATGGGCAAGGTTTCCGTGGAGCTCAGCCAGCACTACATGTATCCTTTCTAGAAACACAAAACACTCTGAAACTACACTGCTCAAAAAAAAGTACACACTGGGAAAAGATATTTGCGTGCTGCTCTAGAACTAGCAACACAGACATCATTAAGCTGGATCAGACTTGTGGTTCACCTAGGCTCCACTTTCAGCATTACAAAATTCTCTCTGGATCAAAACTAAGCAAAGTTACTAAGCAAACTAAACAAATCTTTTTATTATCTCCCAGTACAAGGCCCTTTGAAAAATACTTCCCAGAATTTGAAATACCACAGTTGATACAGTTTTTAGAACAGCTCACTCCTAATGGAACTTTGTTTCAAACAACCAACCCTGTTTTGCAATCTGTCACAGTATTCTCTCCTGTGACTGCTACAGCAGGTTTCAGGGGGCAATACCAGAGAACACACAGGAAATAGTAAACCTCAGCTTTGAAGAACAATGACACAAAATACAAAACACAGTGGACTTATTTAGTCTAGTAATGTTCTAGTATAAATTTAGAAAATAAGCCATAGGTACCAACTCTCAATAGCATTTGATAGAGTACTGAACTAATAGTGTTATTATTACTGTGGTTAATACGGGAAATAACTATCAAGAGTATTTGTTTCCTATTACTAGTCACAGTACTTGCCCACTGATTTATTTTCATTCCCACTTACTGCCTCCTGGCTTATCTATCCATAAAGTGGTTAACACTACACACAGAGCTCTTTTGTAGCTTAACTGTCAATTGCAGAAACACACCTACCATTCAGAAATGTCACATAGGAAGTAAGCACAGCAAAAGCTGTTTTAGGTCCCAAATCAAATATATATATATGTCATTATCCCCCAGTCAGCCCATTCATCACAGCTATAGGGTCAAGAACAGATGGGAAGGACAGAGAGTAGAGGACACTGGGGAAAGCAGGGAAATACAATCAGACAAGAAAAGTTCACTGCATCCTTCGGATTTCTGTTACCATGATCCAGGCAAGAGTCTCAGCTTCACCTTTAACCTTGGCAATCACTGGCACTTAGTTAAATTTGCAGTTAGTTGCAAAGTGAAGCAGTGTCCCACTACTATGCTTCACTAAAAAATAGTAATAATATGTAAAACCAGGTTGTTTCTATGCCTTTGCTCTGCTACTTTGTCATCATGCAGTGAGAAAGCTTGGAAATAAATTGACCAAGGCAGATAATGGTCCTGTGTTTAAATGGCACTTGCAGCTATTGTTCTTTCTAACACAGAGAAGTATACCAGCTCTTTTATTCAGAAATTCATCCAGGAAACAGTCTTTGGATAAACAAAGATACAGAAGTTAGCTTGAAAAAGTGGTGCTTCATGAGGAGATAATTCATTAATTTAATATACGCCCCCCACTTTTATTTGCCTTGAAAATAAGGTCACATTTTCATTGCACCTACAACTACAAGCTGCTATCCAGACACGTTTCAGCACATGGGGGTCACACCTCTGAGACTACCTTGTCCTTCAAGCACATTCCACAGTTACAGCTATTCTTCTGTTCATAGTCTGACTGTGCTTGTCAACAGTTATTTTTTACTTATTTTTGAGAGTGCCAAAAGCAGGTACAAGTCCTGAAGAGCAAATAATTAAAAAAATGGGACCACCCACCATCCCACAAAGTTCACATGTAGAGCAGAATGAACTGCACAAAGTATCATTCAAGTGTCCACTCTTCCTTATTCAAAATCACAGCTTTGACTCCTTTTGTGACTGTTGTTTGTTTCACTGTCATCATCCCTGCAAGAGTTTGGCAACCAGAATCTGACACAAACTGACAGTAATGCAGTCATCCTTTGCTTTTCTTACAGCAGCAGCTGTCAGAAGCTATACTACATTAAGCCAAAGTACTAGTCATCATGAAGCTTTTCCAACATTAAAATTTAAGAATATACCTTTGGAGAGTTTAAAGTAAGTTAGGATTGTCATTTTGCGATAGATACAGTGATGGATGGATAAAGGAGTGGATGAATAAGAGAGAACAAGTGTTACAGCATTACATGAACAGGCCATCCTGAAAACCCAACTTCTGCACTCTTGTTCTACAAATTCCAGAAATAATGGTAATATTACACAGCATATAGCATTCTGGCTATTGTTCACTAACTATATTAATAATATAAGGTACTCTATCACCCTTCTCAGTAGAAAACAGATTAAAATCCCAGTTTTAACATTTCAGAAACACCCCCACCATTCTCTCAGAAGTATTTTTACATTGTTTCTTGTTCTCTGACCTCAGTTCTGAGATTTGTCATTTTTAAGCATGTTTCTCATATATAGTCTGAATCTATAAACATGCCCACTTGTAGATACACAAACCTTCTGAGGTGCTAGCTTGTCATAGGACAAGTCAACTCAAAAACAGCAACTAAAATCAGCAACATAATGATAAGGAAAAAGCCAATGGAGGGTAAAAAAATAAATTCAAAAATTAGCTTCCAGGTGTGAAAATGTATTTTTTCAGGAAGTCCCATCAAATAGTGTTTAAGAAAAAGCTAAAGCAATTTCAACCATTCAGACTAAATATTAGTCTAAAGCAAAATAATAAAAGGAAAGTGAATAGTATATAGTAACTATCAATATTCGAAGTACTTAGTATCCACTGTTCATCTAACTGCAGAACACTTATGATGGAAAACACAAAATCTGGTCTAATGTGAACATTCAAAACCACATACTGGCACTGCACATACACATGGAACACGCAACGTAGATACAGTTACCTTCAGGCAGCCTCACCAATATATATAAAAAAACGTATTTAGTCGCAGAAATGAATTTTAAGCTTCCTTCATCTATAACCCTTGATCTCTCTACTGAGCTGCCAAGAAGAATAATCTGAGAGTTTGTGTGCTGTCTTTTTGTCTTAAAACAAACAGACAAAAAAAGCCCTATCTACAACTACATTAACACCACAGCAGAATCCCAATACTTCACTAAACACACAAGTATGATTCAGTAAGATCTTATTAATTACTACCACACACCTGGTTAGAATAGAATTAGTTCCACAGAATTAACGATACATTTATTGTATTGGTGATTTGAATAAATTTTTGCCCCAAGATGTAACACATAATTACTTTACTCATGGATAAAAACACCAAAATCAGTTTGCAAAAAAGAAAAATCCAGTCAATCCTAAAAACCTGCTTCCAGTCAAGCCCTTCAGGGTAACAAGTTAATGCATCTATCATACAGGAAAGGATAATAACCCTGGTGAAGGCTTTGGGGAAAATTTGGTTAATACAAGGTGGATGGAGACAGACAAACAGTTCTACAAAAGCAGGTGCTTCGATTCAAGAAACTCCCAACAGCTGCACATTCACATGCAAAAGCCATTTTAAACCAGTAAATTCTAGGTGAGCACAAGAACGGCGTTACGGTTTTCCACACAGCCACCCACCACCACGTGTTGGAAATCAGCTGAAGTGAAGAAAACCGGTGGAAATCAGGTGCAGGAAACCCTCACTGAAAGGTACAGGAGCCCTAAACCGAGATATGAGGGAAACACACACACAAATAAAAAAATAAAAGCAAAGAACTTTTACGCTTCACTCCCAAACATTAAATTTAACAGCTTTTACCTGCCTGCGACCCGCCCAGGGGCTCGGCGCCGACCTCCGGGCCAGCGGCTGCAGCGGCACCGCGCGAAGGGCGGGCGCAGCTCCCCTGCTGACTGACCGCTGAGGGGACGACGGCCATTGGCCAGTGGGCTCGCGACC
>JAVJGI010000002.1:31181159-31260945 GCA_035590275.1 Ibycter americanus | reverse complement strand
CCCCGGCTCCCCGCTGCCCCGGCAGGGGTGGCGAAGGGCCTGTGCCCGGGGCACCCCCCGGCCCGGCCAGCCGCCGCAGCCCTGCGCCCCTCAGCTGATCCGTTCCTACCGGGCTGAGGGTTTTGATTTGCCTTAAACTCCCGCACGTCGCCCCTGTGTACATGTATTTACACAACAGCTCTCATCGTATGAGGGCTAAACCACCAACATGAAGGAAGCAGGAAGAGCGGGATGTGTGAAGGAGAGGTAGAGCCGCAGACTGCCCGTGTGTAAAACCTACTGCAAAGACCAAAGGAAAAAAACATTTTCCACAGTCCTTACACGTAGAATAATGTCACTAAATAGAAACTGCAGCAGAAGGGATTTAGGTTAGCCATTAGCAAAAAGCTTTCTGGCGACAGGACAAACACAGGCTGCAAAAATCACAAACTGAAAATGTGGGGCAGCCCCTCAAACCCACGGCCCGTGCGCGCAGGGGTTGCCAGCTAAGCTAAAGGGCCTCCTGAAAACATTCCGGCTCGGTTTTCCCTGAGTTTGTTATGCTCCCATAGGATTGTGTCAACTATACCACTTTTAGAAGCAATTTATTTTAAAGCATGAAAAAACCCTTGTATAAAAATTTGGACCTATGTTTTGAGAGAGTAAAGCAAGAGATGCTCGTGGAAAAAAAGACAATTTTCATACTGACGAAATACTCTACTGAAAAAGAATTAGGAATGAATTTAAATAAAATTTCTTGTGAGATTAATTCTGAAACAGTTGGGACTACATTTGAACTACTCAGAAATAATTTCTCATACATACCAGCATTCCCTCTGAATGGCTCAGCTGACACTTGTAGAAACAGCTATTAGCTCAATATAAATAGCACCAATTTTTGCATTTTATGCAATGCTCTGCGTTCCAGCTTCTAGAAATTTCCTACATTTTCTGGATGGCTGTCTTTGTTTCTACATACTTTCTCTCTGCCTAGTCCTTGAAACCTATTATAGCAATATCTTTTAATACAGGCAGCATAGAAACAAAATGCGTTTTTAAAAGGAGAAGATTGCTCAGGCTGGGCAGAGAGTTACCTGAGGTTTTTGTCTTTTTAAGAAAAATATTTGATGGTGGATAACCTACTTCTAAAAGCTCCACCATGTAAGCTCCAACAGAATTTCCTTTTTTCTAAACTTAGTCTGTTCTATTAAAAGTACAATTTTGTGCTGTGGTGTACTCTACAGTATCCATGCATATCAAGAAACAGTGACAAGATATAGAGGGACAGCAAGACTATTAAATATCCATCATGCCACTCTGGATCAGGCTTAATGCAATCAGAAACACATGACTACATCAACTTATCTCCTTTGATCAAATGTGATTAAGTAAGTCATTAATTTTCAAGACAAATAAAAAATGCAAGATCATTTTATTATAAATGTAAATGCCTGTCTTCTTAAATGATTTTTCTAAAGGAAGCCCTTCTAATACAGAACTTTGTATACTTCAGAGAACAGTTGTTTTAACATTGGTTTTAATTTTAATGAAACATTATGTATTTGTATGCATGTCTTCTCCTTTTTTCTCACACTGCTCATGTTGTCAAGCAAAATTTGTGCATCAGCTTGATCAAGATAATTTCATTATACCATTGTTACCATTATGACTTGGGCAATTAGTAGTTTATAAGAATAAATTTATAGCAATCAGTGATTGAGGCACATTTGCAGTAGTCAGGGTGTAATAAAGCCCAATCAATTTCTTTCATTTAATATGTAGGCTGTGACCCTAGTTTTGATGAGAACTCTTAGCTATTTCATCTTTAAATAAAAAAGAATGTCTGCAAGCAATTATAGTGGTGTGTTAATTGGATATTCCTTTTTATCTTTTATACTACAGAATGCATTGCTAACGAAATCCTTGTTTTCTCTCTCATTCCCTTTCTCTCTCCCTCTCTGTAATGAACTGATATTGACTTGGTGTATTTTGCTAAGACAATGGGCCAGATTTTGATTTTCAGTAGCACTGGTGTAAATCTGGAGTGACTTCTCGAAATTAAACAGAATTACTGAGATTTCTATGCACATAACTGAAATCAAACCCCACTCCTCTTATTGCAGTTTTTGTTGCCAATAACAGAGGACCTGATTCGGAGCTGAGTTTTACTTCAGCTGTGATCGGTCATTGTCTTATGTACGAACTGAAGTATCAACTGGCATGCAGTATTCAGATGGACAATTCCTAAGCTTAAAGCACTGGGAAGGCTTAGTCTTTGCCTAAGGTACTTTACTGCATTAACTCCATGCTGATTTAAGGTATCTGATGATAGATGAAAGTAGTACACATTACATGAAGAAATGAGACTCCAACCCAGATTCAATCAGCATCACACAGGCCAGGTTGCATGTGTCTCATGTTCCATGAAATCACTCATTGACCTGAATAGGTCCATCATTTGGGTAACAAGTTTCTAATCAGGACTAATAGGGCCATAAGAGTTCAGATGAAAGGTTTTGTGTCTGGAGTATGTATACTGGAACAGTTAACCAAAAATTTTCTTGAGATTTATTTCCCCCACAGCAGAGATTTAAAACAAAGGCAAAATTTCAGCATTTCCTTGGTTTTGTGCCAGTATTTTGAGAATTTCCCTGTCACACAATAAGGAAAATGACAAATATTTTTTAAAATCTCTTGTGGGATTTAACCTCTAGTATTTGGAACTGTGTTCTGTAACAGAATTCTGGAATAATAAACAAAACTTGGTTTTTATGCTTCAACAGGGGTATAACTTACCTTGGAAATGTCTTCATTATCTATTTCGTGTCATATCAATAATTATGCAAGTAAGTTATTTTACAAGCAACAAAAATGTTACCATTCTTCAGTGTCAAATTTTCATGTCCTGTGTCTCTTAAATTTAGGCAAAATTGTTTGCGTAAAATTTCTCATTTGTACCATAAAGCTAGAAGACCTTCAAAACAATCAATTGTAGCACTATCTGACAAAAGGAAAATACTGCTGGTGACTTCGGGGCTCATGCAGACAACATCTAATTCTTATTTAAGTGTCTCCTGATCTATTGAAATGCTTTACTCCAGTGATTTATCAGTGCTTGTGATAGTTTATTACCTGCAGGCTTTATTTCTAGCATAATTGCAATAAACATTTTACTTGATGTTTTCTGAGGCTGGGGGGATGGAATCCTGAAATCTTTAGTCCTTAATCAAGCCAAAATCCCACTGAAATTAATAGGAATCTTACTTGCACATAAACTCGGTGAAGACTGAAGGGTTATACACTGCTTTGTACATCAGAAAACTTAGCCCCCCAAAAGCATATTTGAATTTATTATGGGGGGGAAAGATTATCAAAGACAGGAAAAAATAAAGAGATCCTCAAAACCTCAAGGCAAATAGTAACAGCAACCTCGCTCAGATAAATGCTGAGTAAACAAAACATCAGGCAGCAATGCATGGTAGGGTATGGTTCTTGTTCATCAGTGAGAAGTATTTTGCTGGGGAAAGTTGAAAAGACAGTCAACAGTGTATGTATATATATCTACGTGTATGTACATATGAACACACATATGTACAACCTAAAACAAAGTACTTGTATGAAAGAAGAAACTGATGTTTAACACTGTGACCAAGATGACAAAACATGTTCCTTGCGGATGGCTTAATGTTAGAACTACATTCTGATCATTTTGAAGAGGAAAGAAAACTTACTTTTTTTTTTTTTGCTATAACTTGGAAGTCAGCTTTTCTGAGTTTAGAAATAACCAAGATTAGAATTTCTAATGCTTAAAGATAATTCTGTGTAGAAATCCACCTGTGTGAGGAGTTTCTTACATAGCTATAAATGCTTCTGAAGAATACACAAGTAGCAGTTGCTTGTGTCTAGTGGTTGGGGATACTATGATGAATAATGCTCAGTATATTTAGCTTACCAATTTTGTTATGTTCTGTAGTTATTCACAGTCTTAGAAGCATGGGGGAGGGTAAGAAAGAAGAAAAATATCACTTTTTAATAAAGGCAATGGGTAAGATTGAGGAAGAATTTCAGCATTCAGTTCTGAAATGGATTTCCTCTGTGTCTTTAGAAAATTGCTTAGTTAACCCCAGGCCTCAGTTTCTCTTCTGCAAAGTAGCACTTCCTAAGCAAACACTTAATATTTTGCTTGTTCAGAGGTTGTAAATAATTCTTGCAACTACAGTCCTGAATCAAAAAAATACAGCAATATCATTTGGAACTGCTAAAAATATAAAGAACTGTAAATACATCATATTGTTAATGAGCAAAATGACAGTATTTTCACTTACAGTTCTTTGTAGTTTTCCCATCGCAATGACAGATTTTAGGACCAAAGCTTGCCCTGATTTTGAGATGGGTTTTGATTGCTACCCTTCTTCAATTCACTGGTTAGCATTTGATTTTCATTACCTTTTTATATAACTGTAATCCTTTGATCAATAACACCAGTATGTAAGGATTGGGACCCAGACATAATAGAAAAAAACATTTAAAACCTAAAAAAATATAAATTGTTTCAATAGTTCTTTTCAGACAACTTGCTTGCTACCACAGCTGCAGGATAAACTGGGATTGATCAGTAGGTGAGGTGGTAACATTCCCGCCTCTGGCTTGTGTGCATACGCAAGTTTTGATATGCAGTCCTTATTCCTACCACAACAGTTCTGCAGCTCTGACTGATGTCAATTGAAGACAACTGACAGGACCATAGCAATCACTACAGGCTCACCATAGTTTTAGTACTTAACTTTAGAGCATCAAATACAATGACAAATAGCTTTACAGGTTATGCATAACACAGGCAACCAGCTGAACCAAAAAATTCCTATTCTGGCACCCAGTGGGACTGGTACATGACTATTCATAGACTTTTTCACAGCAAAAAGCTAGTTTGCCTTAGTCATTTCAAAGGTTGATGAGGTAAACTCCAAGGTGTGAGTATTTCACACTAAAATACTTCTTCAGGACTTTTGCTTATTTCTATGACAGAATACTATCCAAACACCTTCTCTGACCTAAGGTGTATACAGAAGCATAAATGGCCATGTCACAACTGATCAGGCTTTTCCAGGGGACATCTGGACTCTGTGTGTGTGTGTGTGAAGAAGAGAAGAGGATAGCACATATGCACTCATGCCCTTACAACCACCTGAGGAAAAATATACATTTAACAGTGCCTATCTCCCCCTGCCGAACAGCAAACCCGTGGAAAAACCAACAAGAAAACAACTCTGCAGAAACTTCCCTGACTTCTGAACGTGAAAGAGGCTTATAATAACAAAACAAAACAAAACAAAAAAGATAAATTAGGTGCACTGACCAGATATTCTGGTGATTTTGATAAATCAGCTGTAAAATGTATTTTTTAACTTCAGTGATACTACTTATTAACTTTGTTTAACTAAAAAGCATCTAAGACATATTTGTTATGTAGGACTAGCCTAGTGAAGTATGATCACAAGTGTGAAGTAACTAGTCAAATACCCAAAGGGTTTACAGCATACAACAAATATTTCAGAAGGTGTGCTGACTTTGCTGGTTTTTTGATATCACATTCTGTTACAGGGTAATACTGACAATATATGAAAAGAAAAGAAAAATATTAGGCTTTCTTTTTCTCCCTGTGGGTAAAACATTGCAATCCAATCATACCATTTTCCATCACATGCAAAAAATAATCTTCATTATTACAACAACTTTGCAGCATATATAAAAAAAAATATAACTACTGGCTTTGAAAAGAAAAAAATGAAAATATTCATTGGTTTTCTACTTATGATGTTGTTAACTCAGTGGGTTATTTCTACGGAAACTGAACAGGACACTATGAAAATTCCTTGGCTTGTATCAGAATTTTGCATCAGCATAAGCATTTGGAGATGTGCTTAAAAATGGAGTTTAAATAATATCTTCTCTTGGTGTTATCCGGTTGCCAGAGTTTATTGATTTGAATGATACTTGTTTGCAAGATGGGGGCAAAACCAGCCTTCGTGTTGTCACAGTTGTTTTGTGCAGCTATTGATGTGATGAAACAATTTCATTTGTGGAATACTGTAAAGCAGCAGCTGCCTAATGGAAATGAAATACTTTAAGAAATTGCATGCATAAAAGCTTCTAGGTGTTTAAACCTCTGGTCAAATGAGACAATTTATAATGTTAACAAACTTAATTTCAGAACAAGTTGTATCACAATTGGACCTGTCACTATACTACAAGTAACTGTCCCTCATGATTCATTATGACCCACCCTGCTTGACATGTGGACTGAGTGCAAACAGAGTGTGGAGAGTGAGTCGGGAGAGGGGAGATAACAGAGATAAATCTAAATTCATTCTGGAAGCAGTCACACTCAATGACATATTCACTGACTTCTTCAACAGCTCATTTGATAATGTTCTTTCTGCACTATTCATTTTTCTGAAAGATGAAAGCTGGCTGAAGATCTCATCTGCTCACTGATGCAGGGAGAAGATTTGATATTAGCACAAAAATAAAAAAAGGGAGGGGTTGTGTGGTGTGGGAAGCAAGCACTTTCTGATTAACAGTTTCTTGGTCCTGACAGGGAAGGCTAAACACCCTGCCTTTTCAGGTCACCTTTAATTAGATATGCATTATAATTCTACAATATGTCAATGGGCTGGCTCTGTCTGGCAGAATTGTGCTTAGAGAAGGGGGAATACATTAATCACAATAATTAATTGCTTGAAGAATGGAAACATTGTTTTCTGTCTAAGCTTGTAACGTGATAAATATTTGTATAAATTTTTTATTACTGTTCTACAAAAGGCTCAATCTAGGAGGTTAATAACGTGATTGTAAGAAGAGTGCAAAAAGGGTTGGTAATTCTTGGCCTTTTATAAATTCCTGGTTTGAGTTTCTTTTTTTTTAAATGAGGAAGTAAGGGGGGGAGGAGACAATGCTAATTGCATTAGCCAGCCAGAATGTTATATAGTTCATTACTGAAAATGAGAATTAAAACACCAGCTAACTGCTTTTCTCCACTGGTACTGAAAATATACTACACCTGCTTCTGCTGATTTGCCCGACTTGTTAATTATCCAGAAAAATCTGGGTCAGTATTTTATGACCAAATTAGTTACCAACTAAAGATTACAACTGGCTTGCCAAAAGGAAATTAAGAAGTGTCACATTAGGTGGGGGTAAAAATAAAAATGTGATACTTATGGGTTATTTTGGGGTTTTGCTTTTAGAAAATGCTTTAAAAGAATGCTTTCCATTAAATCTCCTTTCATTTTGCACTAAGAATTTAAAATGCCTGTTAACATTTTAGAATTGTCAAGAAAGTTTACCAGCTGAGAAAAGTGCCTGGTAGCCCATCTTTGCGTAAACACTAACAGCCACAATATGTGTATCTGTAACCATACAAACACTGCATCAGCACTTCCGTATCTACTCTTCAATGGGGACACAGAAACAAACTTCTGCTAACAAATTCCTTCACTTTTCTTCATCTTTTTCATTGCAAATACATATGTGAGCATACATGTTTTTGTGCATACATGTCCATATCAACATCAGCAAAATAAAAAGGCAAAAGTGGCAGAGTCACAAGGAGCTACATGCTTACTGATACACAACGCCTAACTCTTGGATTAGTCAAATACTCATTTGCTTATTCAGCACTCCACACTCTAGGTCACCGTACAGATGCTATCTTTGCCTGCTCTTACTATTCATGTGACCCGTTTGTTTTCCCTGATCACATCAATCTTTCCTGAATATATTAATCAGTCCTCTCTCCATCCAATAAACTTTTTTATTTTCCAAATTCATAATTTCTCTTATCCAACACCCACTTTTCTCACACCCATAAAGGACGGGAACAGAAAGGAGATGAGAGGAGTGCATGAAGGGAATTCAGTGAATCATATACTTACATGTATATGGTAAGCCTGCTTCTTATTTAAATCAGGAGAGAGGAAAAAATATAACCCACAATTATGTTCACAAAGCTCTTTGACATTTTCTAAATGTACTAAACTTCCTTGAAAGAAAAAAAGAAAACTTGCAAATATTACAGGTATGTTTTAAGAGGCTTCCAAAACATCTGTCATGAATACAGCCATCTACATTTGTGCTCCTTTTTCATCCTAGGCAGTTTAGGTTTTTTCTTCTCTGAAGTCATGACAGAAAATGATACAGCATGAAATCCTTAATACTAGTACGATTCCTTTATCTGAAATGCAAAGATCAAATAAATAGCCCACAGAATAAATACAATTAAAGATTGAAAGAAGCCAGTACATTTGATCTTCAGATGGAGTAAGTAAATACACAAGTAAAAAGTATAACTTTTTGTGAAGCTTATATAAGAAAAATACCAAAAAAACCCAGAATATGATCCACAAAATTCCACCCCTCAGAAAGACATATATTTACTTACAAAAAGAATGAGAAATTAAGTACTTTCCTATCCAGAATAATAATAAAATAATGTTTTAATTATATTCCAGATAAGTCCAGAATTTCATAAGACAGATATTCTAACAGAATGGAATATGGTTATATTTTCCCCTTCAAAACAGGTAACAGTAATATACAGGACCAGTATAGACTGTTTTTCAGCAATGGTTCTGTGCAAGACATAAACTGAACAGTGACAGTGACAGTCATTGAAGTCTTTTTTATTAATGTAACATATTTCCAGTCATATTAAATAATTTTTTCTTTAAATAAATTTAGGGCTTTTCTTTCTATGTTGTCTACCACCTTAAGTTGTCTCATTTTATACATGGAAAATGAGCCTTAAATATTGTTATATAAATTGCCACCGTTATGTATTCATTTTTATGGATGTAAAGAACTTGCAATACAGTGGAGATTCGGAATCAGAAGTTGGTAGATACTTTAGAAGTCATGACATATTCCAAAGGGAATCACTATGAATATTTTTTGTACATGATTGTGAGACTGAATCTGCATTAGTTTGGTCTCCTATGTGTTGCCTAGAAGGCTGTGAAAGGGAAAGTTTTTCTGATCTAAAGGAACAGCAAAACATCCAAACAAAAAAATCTGTTGCAGCAGTTATTTATTTCAGAAAGGAAAGCTATGTAAAAGAAGTTTGTTAAAAGGAAACCTCCTCATTAAAAGGAGCAGTAAAAAGGACAAAAAAATTTAAGGATGTCAGGGAGACTATTTATTTAGGCAACACCATCAGAGAGGTTTAAGGGGGAAAAAAAGGAAATTCATCAAAGTCTAACTTCCACAGAAATTCCTAGAATGGGCAAACAGAGGAAAATATGAAACAATGTACGTAAGCTACTAGAATTGTTAATAGAGTTATTTCCAACTACTCTCAGATGAAAAATTGTTAAAGGTCCTTTAGGACTTATACATGAGAAGTGTAATAAGAACAGTTAGGGAACATCAGGCTAGAGCAGAAGAGTTTAAGTAACTGTTTGCACCAAAATTCAAAAGGAAGGAGCTGGAGAGGTTGCCCTAAAGGAGCCTGTTTTATGGGGAATGCATAAGAGGATTTATCTGAAACTGAAAAGCCGGTAGAAGAGGTAAAAGGAAAAAAAGCATGAAACGAACAGTAGCAAATTGTCCTGAACAGACAGAATTCAACCAAGAGTTCTAAAGAAATGCAAGTATGAATTTCATGTATTTTGGTGGTTAACATAAATCAGCCTAGATAACAAAGAAATGAAAGGTAATAAAAGTGAAGCAAACTCTCCATAAAAGTTGCAGAAGATTCTAGGAAGCTATAGAGCAGTAAATCTGATTTCTACAATAGACATGTTGGTGGAAAAATAATAGAGCAGAATAGGAAGACAAGTAGGTAAATAAGATCTGGCGGGCAACAGTGAAGACATTTTTGTAGATCAAAGTCAAGCCTCACAAATCTATTACTTTTTTGAAGGAGTGAATGAGCGTGCTGATAGGAGTAATCCAGCTGATATATACCATGCACCTGAATTTCTAACAACCTTGTGGCAAAGGTCCTCACCAAAGGCTCTTTCTTAAAGGTGTTTCTTCAGAGGAAAGCATTAATAAGTGGAAAGTAGGCATCTATGTATCTACACATTTCAGAGAGTGTGAAAAACAGAACTCAACAGTCAGTTTTCACAACGTACAAGAGTTACCAGTGGAATCCTGTGGTGATGGATGCGTCTCAATGTATTACTGAAAGATCTGGAAAGGAGTTGAGAAGTTAATTTCTAATAGTAAAAAAATCACTCAAAACATAATAACAAAAAGGAAAAGAAGACAGAAAAAAGTGACAGTCAAGAGTTGCACAAGTATCACACAACATGGAGTGACTGCATGACAAAATGCTTGATAGACGTCAATTTGATAAATTCAAAGTGCTATGTACAGAGAAATTAAAAAAAAAAAAAAAAGCGTAACTATGCCTCCCCTAAGATGGATGCTAATTTAGCTATAACCAGTCAGGAAAGAGATCTTGAAGTCATTGCAGATGTTGCAATGATACTTCTATGGAAATGTCAGCTCTACTCAGCAGCAGCTAAAAAGACAAATAGAACATTAGGAATTATTTGGAAAGCATTAAGAGCTTAGGACAGAAAACCTTATTGTTAGTAACAAAAGCCATTGCATTCATGCAGTTCTGGTCACCCCATCTCAAGAAGGATATAGTAAAACTAAAGAAGATGTAAGAAGGATAAAAGGATGATCAGAGATCAGAAATTATTTTCATTTGAAAAGAAATTAAATGGACCAGCTTGCAAGGAAAGAGGGAATGCCATAGAGAGACATCTAAGGATGAATGATATGCAAAGGGGAATTGGAAATTATCACTCCATTTAAGAAGTGAGAAGTATCCCATGGAATTTTCAGCTGCAAATTTTAAACAAACACAACTTAGCACTTTTTTATATAACATGTAATTAAACTGTAAACTCATCACCAAAGGATATTGTGGAATTGGTAAGTACAAATGGGTTTGGAAAGCTATTAGGCAAATTCATGAAAGAAGCATTTATTAAAGAGTATTAAACAAAAAGATACAGCTATAATACTGAGCTCCACTGCAGCTTGGCAGAAGGTAGCAGGGAAAAAGTGGGGAGTTATCACTATGCTCTTCCTCTGTCCTTACATTTCATTAAAGCATCTGGTACACATGACCACCAAGGTCAGAATTACTAGACTTGTTTGATCTGAAGTAGTATAATCATTCGAAATAAGTGCCTTAGCCAGAAGCTCTTCCCTGTTCTGCATATGGATAATGCCAAATCCAGGAAGTAATGGAGAAGACAAAAGAAAAGTAAAACTTCACACAAACACTTTTTCGGTGACATATACCTGATTTCTGGAGCCACGACTAACCACCAGAAGTGCAATTTAGAACAAGACTGCAGCATTATCTTAGGTATGTCATAAAAGGCCAGAGACTTAATAATCACTCATAAAACTTCATTCCTTATATTTACTTGTGTTGGTAAGTTATTGATACAGTAATTAGGGATAATATTGCCACATTATGTCCTAAATTATATTCTTGCAAGTATATGAATGATGAAGCATGAAGAAAAATACAATAGTCATAATCTGACTTTGCCATATTATATTCAGATTCTGCATTAGTAAACCACTTCTAGTGATTTGGAAATGATATCTTCCCTGCAACTATGATAAGCTGAAAAATGGATGCAAATATCTTTTGACATACTCAGTTACCAGATTCATAGATGAAGAGAGCTTGGAAAAAAGGAGGGAGAGCAAAGAAGATAGTAACAATAGAACTCTTTCACTTAAACTTTCTTATTTTAATGCAAGATTCAAGCCATGGTCTTTAAAATCAAATTAAAACTCATTTTCCCCTCTTCCCCCATGAATTCCTATAAAAGAAATAATAATATAAATATAAATTTACCAAACACTGGACGATACTGTCTAAGTCACCACCAAATGTATAAAGCCTTTTCTCCCATGCCTCAGATACATACAGCATATCCTGTTCGCTGACCAGAATGCTCAATACTATGCATATCTCAATATGTGTTAAGCTCTGCAGAAGTCTTTTATCTTTAAAACAAGCAGATGAGCTTTGAGGTTTGTTCCACAAGGTATTGAACTATTAGTTTTATTAGCTTCAACTGATGTGTCAAAAGATCTATTCAAATGAAGAGTCAGTCAAGCTTCATATTAGACTTGGGAATACATTTGTGCCGTGAAGCGTTTGGTTGTAAGATATGGCAGGAACTCAGACTAACAAAGTATGTTTCTTTTTTCTCTTTTGGCTGATAAGCTATTTGTACAAAACAAGGGGTAAGTAGAAAGTCTATGGTAAACTATATTGAGAAAAAATATCAGGGCTACACAGTGTTGGAAACTCACATTGTCTTCTTGACACTGTGCAACCCAACAAACTTCCTTGCTCAGATAATGAAGGCTTAAGACTACAGAAAAGCTGTTGGGTTTAAAAGAAAACATGAAATTGTGCAATTTGTCTCCATGCGCCAAAACATGGCACATATTTTATTTTACTTTATTTTCTTATATATTAATTTATTTTATTTTATTTTCTTATATATTATTTTATTTTATTTTATTTTAAAAGCATATGTAACTTATCAGGAATGTCCAAGAAAATAAAGTGCTGTGATTAGGAGTAATGCAGCAGCGCAAGATTAAAGATTAGGAAGGAAAAGCCACTAAAAGTCCTTCAGTCCAGGCTCACACAAGCAGGCAGCAAACCTCTAACACTCTTGTACACTGGAGTACATCTGTTGGGAAAGTAGCACCTGGCACATCCAAACAGGTTCCTACAGAGCACACCGTTCTTATACTATCTATACATCTGCTGTGAGGCTCCTCAAATTTTTCTTTGCAAGAAGAATAGCCGAAGATGTGTTTTAAGACAATTACTTCTTCTGCATGGAACAAATAAAGAATATGTATTCTTTATATAGCTAATAGCTATTCTTTATGAATAAATCCTGCAGGAGGTGTGCTATTTCTCAAAATCTCAAAACACTGCAAGGAGATGCTTATGAACTTGATGCTGCTTAAACACAGCAACTCAGCAGGAAGGATTGCAAAATGTAAAACAAAATTAAAAGTGTGACTAAAAGCACTTTTCAGAGTGCTTAAAGGAGTTAGGAACCAAACTCCCAACAAAAAGATAATTTTTAAATTGCTATTCCCTACTAAAATAATAACCATCACAGAGGAGTATCTGTACAAGGCATTTGGTCCAAATACAAAAATCAAAAGTATTCTGAAAAGAATTGCTCACTGGTGAATTGTATACTTTTCCTAACATACCAGTCCTCAATACTATACAGCCTCTTCTTCAATTTATGGTAAAATGTTTAGAAAGTAAGTTTGCCTTATAATACATGCTTTAAATAATATTTTCAATATTTAGTTTGTATAAAGTTCTTTCATGTTCTTTCACCAGGAAGGAGCTTCAGAAGTGTTTTATGCAACTGTGACCGTTTCACTCTTTGTAAAAACATACAATAATGTAAATAAAAACCGTGCTGTTACAAATTAAGTAAAATAATTACTGAGCCGCTTCCTGCTAAATTAGAGAGAAGCAACTCTGAGACCAAGATTTTTTAATTCTGATTCTGATTTAAGCTTTCCTACAACAAAGTGGGTTAGCTCTGCAATACCTTTCAGTCTTTTTGTTTCTGTTCTGAAGATATTTCTATTAAGTTTCTGTGTCTAGAATAAGAGAATGGGTACTTTAGAATGTGTAACTGCAGTTTTAAGTTCTGTGTGCATAACAAGAGCAAAGTATCCCCCTGATTTAAGTTAAGAATTTGATAGAAAAATCGTCATAAATTTGAGTAAATGGTACACATTTTTCACGTATGTATTTCTTATCTGCAGCATACCTCAAGTGCTATCAGTACAGAAATGAATGAAATACAAAAATACAATCTCAGTGCAACATAGGCCTTAATTATTACTCACTTTTGGCCAATAGTAAAGGAATTGCCAGCTAATAAATGATACCACACCAGGAGGTAGACTGAGGTAGTTCTGCAATTTTCTAGTTCTATCAGATAAAATCAAAAATAGCTGTTAATCACATTTATTAAGCCACATATGAGACTTAAACAAACAGGAATGAAATGCAAGAATTGTTTATTCCATTACAATTCCAGAATTCTGGAAAAGAAAAGGAGGTTTTAAAGATCACAGAACTGTAGTATCTATTTTCCCCTATTTCCATACATTATACCTTTCTAATCCGTGAAATACAAGAGAAAAAATCCAATTTCCATGTTGCTCAGTGCTACAGATGCTGCTGCTATGGAAACTACCCTTCATGTGCCAGAAATGAAGACATACTGTTGATGTACAGTTACTGCAATGCAAAGCAGCATTACTTTTTAATTTTTCCATTAAAAGTCTAATATAAATGCCTAAAACATTGCTTCAATGCATTATGCATTTTTCTACTTCTAGTGAACTCTGTAACACTTTTGACTACTGAATGTTGTAAGAGATTTCCATGAAGCTGTCAGCTTATTGTCTGAGGCATACAAAAGAACATTGTGTAGTGGAAGTTGGTAAACATAGGACTCTGTAATAACCTGTTTGTTTATAAAACTGAAATGATGACATTTATCTAATAACAGTTCTACCTAGAATCTACGTATACTGGAAAACTAATGTAGCGAATATTGAATGTCAGTGTTTTGATCATAAACAACATCTTGGCCTAGTGTGAAGCTCAGGGGTGCAGAGAAAGTGACCTCCTCTGCTAAAACCATGTCTATAATCAGGTTATATTTTGTGCTTGCTGGCATTCTGGGCTACCTTTCTCCTCTTCTTTAGAGGTTACTGTTAAAGTCTCTCCTGTAGCTTTCAATCAATTTTGCTTTTGTCTCTCTAATGCATACTATAATACAATTATAAGGTAATTCCCTGAATGATGAAGTGGGCCCTCGTCTACTGGCTATGCAGATTCAACTGAGAAAGGGTTCACTTACTAGTACTGTTCATTACTACCACAGTTTTAGCTGTTTAGAGCTGAAGCCACACTTTTGTTCTGTTCCCATGCAGCATCTTCCTAAACCATTATCACAACCTCCAGTTGCTTCTTCTTGATATTAATTCAATATAAATAATAATGAAAGAAAAATAGTGGCCCCAATGGGCCTCAGTCAGTCTCATTTTTTCTGGAACTTTTAAAATGTTAAAGAAAAAAAAAAAATAACACAGGGACAAGTGATGAAAAAAAATTGCTATAATGACTTTTGCCATAGGTATTTGTGCTTCATTTTTTCCACCTTCATGAAGAAAAAAATTTTTTTCACTGATTTCAGCCAGAGCTTAAAGGAAACAGAGATAGAAATTTGAATGAAAATAATTAATATTTTAATATAAATTCCAAATTCCCTAAATAGCTACTGCTTCTAGAGAGGTCCAGAGACAGATTTTTGGATCACATTTTTATAAACACTCACATTGCAATTCCATTGGTGAAGGACCGTGTGCTCCCCACCTCTGCACAATTAACACAATAAAATCAAAGGATGAACATCCAGAAATAACAGGCTTGCACCTGCAGAATTTGTTTATACACATTCCAACACACATGTTTATTTATGGAATGCCCTATCTGTCCAATTAATTGCATGCACCAACATTTTGCTTAGTAATGGGTGCGCATAATGTCTAGGACATGAGTTAATGCTTTTCTGAGTCAGGGCCTACCTTGCCATGATCAAGGCACAGATCATTAAGTGCTAATGACTGAGGTGGCACTGAGTGCATTTTCTTCTGTTACTGCTGAGCTTGCAAGTTACACACAGAGTCTGGAACATCCCCAGACTGGCACTTACTAATCCTTGATTCCTGAAGGAAGAATGAAATAAGATTCATTCTTCACTGTGAAGCAGACAAAAAACCTAAGCCTTCATAGCCTTCATACAAAATGATCTAGCTTGGAAGAAGCCTTGTGTTCAACTCAACCTAAGTAGAAATGCGGGCATGTAAGATCCTGCTTTTTTCAGCACAACTCATGACCTTTGGTATGGATATTTTAGTATTTAGTTATCAATATAAGATTGGCATACCCCTTTCACACTACTATATCTCAATAAAAACTTGGTTCCTCTCACTGCTTGTAGAGACAACATGGACCTGGACATCAGGTGGGAGTGGAAATATTCCAGTATAACATGGGAGTACTTTTGCACTAAAGGCAGAGAATTTGCACTGGAATGAGGCCACACCGGAGTAGCCTATAAAAAGCATCAGTGTTCCCCCAGTTCTTTCCATCTCAAGAAAGCATGTCACTGGGGCTACTGGTTCCTAAGCAGCTAAGTGCCACAATGTCCAGCCAATAGATTCACTAACTTGACTCTCAAAAATGGGACCGTAATGAAATCCTCTGCTACACAAATAGCAGAGGAATAATTTTAACAGAGGAGTAAAGGCAGTAAAAAATGACAAGGACGCTGGCTGCACTGGAAGCGCTGCTATTACTAGTCGCAGTCATGCACCGGCATTGGAGACAATACCTCTGAGAGCAGGTGTGGTACGTAACATAAAGTCAAATGAGCTGGGAAGGACAGAAAGAGTTTAAGAGTTCTTGTTCTCAACAGCACTCCCCCACATCAGTCTCCAATCATTTTGTGATACTTAAATTCAAGCAATAAAAAGCATGAGTGAAAAAGAGGATTTTGTTCACAGAGCTAAGTTGAAGAGTAGCAGAGCTTCCCTAATCCCAGTCACACAAAGGTGAATCATTCCTGTGTCTGGTCTTTCCCTGTCCAGGGTGGGATAGCAGTCTTAGTCCTTATCCTCCTCCCAGAGCCGTGTCCAAGTGTTGAAGGCTTAAACACAAACACGAACGTCCCTTTCCTCTCCTCACCCACCTCACTGAACAGCATAATGCTTGCCAACCTTTTCTAAATTTACACCCATCAAGCAGTAAGTAGAGGCTTTTGGAAATATAGTCCATCATCCTACAGAGGTTTTCAGGAAACAGAAGGAATAGGAACCTTGCAAGAACCATACCAATGACAATACATTTTCTCTACACAGAGGTGAAGCATTTGCCAGGCTCATGTTTAGATCCTGTTTGATCAGTCTCAAGCATCAACTCAAAGGATGCAGGTATCCAAACCACAGTTTAACCCGTGTTAAGTGGAGACCAAAACTTCATTAATACTTGGAGCACTTTAAATCAATATTTAGACATTTAATTATTTTGTTCATTTTACTTGAATACATTAGTAAAGCTTGATAGAACTATTAGGACTCCCTGTGATTAACATACTTGAATCAGCAATAGGTGGCAATTAAATAAAAATCTACTTGTTTTTCTGGTCTATCATAAAATTTGCATAATTTAGCAATTATTTTATCATTTTGAATATATATTAAAAGTGGTTTTCTACTTTATAATTGTAAGCTATATTCTACATATTTTAATTCTAGCTGCCTTATGAATATATTTTGAGTCACATATAAAAATATTTTTGGCTGGCTCAAATTTGTGAAATTTTTGTCTCTTCTATCACCAAAAGGTGCTCATGTATCAAAGATCATTAAGTGTGATTTGTGATTTGCTCATTAAAAGCATATTTACAGATTATACTGTAAATGAGAGCTTTTGGGGGGATAATTATTTTTCTAGTAGCTCAAAAAATGTTTAGCCAACTCCACACTCTGTCAGATAATGAGACTTCCCCCTGAACATAATTTTAGTGCTTTTTACAAAGACGAAAACCATACCAGTGATTTATGCTGTACAAATATAGATTATCATACAAATGATCTAAGAAAATGGATGTCACTGGAAGTTCACTTCAGAGGATTTTGGATCAGAACAATATATCTTTCATTTGAACTTTAATATCAAAATATTGAGTGTACGCTCAGAATAGTGTCCATCACAATCCCACTACATTTCTGGTGTTTATTCTTTTTCTGTAAAGATTTATTTCAATCAGACAGTGTACCAAAACAGGTAATGTACTGAACAAACTGCATCTTTTGTGTAACCACAGAGCCTTTCTTAAATTTTCTGTTCTGTTCACTAAGGTTGCTACTGCTTATCATAACCTTCAGTTTAATCTGTGGTTTCCAAAGTGGAAAAATAATTACAGAAGTTGCATGTAGAGTATAAGGAGCAGTTGTTTATAATAAAGTATTTCTAAAGGCATTTTTAAGTGCATTACTTTTATGGTAGGTCAGAAAATTGATGCCTAAACAACAGTCACATTTGAAATGAGCCTTATAGCCAAAAGCAAAAGAGTTTGTTGGCTTCAGTTTTGCTACAAAACCAGGTATGTCTATACTGGCAAGATTTCTAACAGAAATGGACTGATTTGAACCCTAAATGGTCACGTCAACATTAAAAACATAATGATGAAATAGGCAAACTAGCCTATATGACCCAAACAGAGGTCAGAGGGAATACACAATGAGTTGTATAGTGTACGCACAGCATCCTCCCTGTATTTGGTGTGAGGTTAGCCAGAGATCTGAATTCCTTTTGAATGGAACAAAACCAAAAGTCAATGTTGAGGAGCACATCTAGCATGCTTCAGGTGGTATGGGTATTCAAAGTCAACCACTCCGAAAGATATATAAAAGTGTACACTGTGTCCTGAGCAGCAAATGTTTTGTGCTGCAGATGCACTCCTACTGCACTGCACTATGTGCTAATGGGGATGTAACTGCTGTTATGCTGCATTACCCATATCTGTCCTAGCACACACAAAATAATAAATCCAGTATGTTTTTTTGGAGCTGTTGTTGCAAATATACTCTTCAATTGTCTGGAGGAATAACAAAGAATTACAGGAAGTTATACAAAGGGTTCCAACCATGTAAACAACTTTTTCTTTAAGCTTCTAAGATCCATACTGAGCTTACAGCACAGGGGAAAATAAGCCATAGTCTATAAAGGGTATTACAAAAAAGAGAGGAGGGAAAAAGATACAATCACTCTATCCCTCCCACAAATTTACTCATGGTTTTGCAGAAATAAATGAATATGTTAGGAAATACTGATTCACTGGGGTGGGAAATGGAAGAAAGGAAACCTGGTGGTTTTGGTCCAAATCTACATAATCATGACTATCATTTGAACAGCGATAGTTTCCCTTAGTTTATATACCAGACCCCCACATAAAGAAAGTCCTCTGGGGAATTCCACAGTTGATGATTCAATGGCATAGGCTTTTTTATTAAGTTACTGACCACATTCTGTGGGCAGGACTGTGTGATGTAACACTTAACATTTGGTGGAGAAATCCTGTCCTCTTGGGCTGTGCCCTGTTTTGAAAGATCTGTTCCTTGAGATTAAATTTTGCCTCCATGCAAAAAAGGAAAATTAGACTTTGTTGCCTGCAAGGCTATGAAAGCAATATGCATCTGACATGCCCATTGATAAATATCATCAGCTGTGGGAAAGATTATTATCACAGTGCCACAGCTATGTTTAGGGTCTGCACCTGTATTTTTGACAATAGATTGATATCTTGATGACTGGGTGAAAGGGTGACAGTATATGATTGAGACTATGCTATCAACCTGAAAATAAATATCATTCTTATCAATGGAGTTAAATATTTATGAGATAAGGAAAGCTAAAAAATATAATGTTAGAATTACTGATATAAAACTGTGAAACCTTAATCTGGTCAGACCAGAACATACTAATGCAATTCTTAGAAACTTTCCAAAGGGTACAGAAGATGAGCATGGGAAAAACATCTATAATGCCCACAGAGTAGCAAACGTATGATTAGATTTCAATGAACTATCTCCTGCTAAATTCAGTAAGATCATACAAACATAGCCCGAACTCTAAGAAACCTCACCCAAAGACAGAGGTGACCTTGGTTTTTTCATGACACTCTTACAAAGCTTGGGTAAACTGGAAGCAACTCAGCTACAGAAATTTTCCAGAGAGATTTGTAGTAAACTGTTCCAAGCTGGATGTAAGAACTGTTCCAGGAGGTCAGGGAAGTTCACTAATTTGAAACACAAATTAATTTCCTCTGAAATGAACGTACCATACCAGCAAAAACCACTTTAAAAATACTGTGTTGTAAGGAAACCTATTGTAGGTTTGTCTTTGTGAATTTGGTATGCTATTTATTTTAAATAAATACATTTTTTGCATATGCATCATGACCCTAATTGCTCAAGCAGGGATATATACTTTCAGCTGCAGCTGGTTATAAACAGTTTTACCACCATGTGAAACTGGGAAACTGAGGCTGAAATAGGTCATGGACTCTCCACTAATTATGCCTGAAGTCCTGCTAAATGCGATAACATGAGAATTTAACAGTTGCTTTCTGGTTTCAAAAAGTTTAACAAAAAAAAAAAAAAAAAGAAGAAACCCACAAAAATTCGTAAGCATATTCTGTATGTAGAGAAAAATATTATCCTGAAGATGATCAATTGATGCTATAGATGAGAAAGCATCTAAAGCTCAGAGGACCATGGTGGTGAAACTACAGTTCATTTAAAAAAAAAATAAATAATGAGACTTCATTAGCTTACACTGAAGTGGAGACACTTAAAAGTCTTCTCTAAGTTAAAAGCTGTAACAAAGAAAGCAGAGGAAGCAAAGAAACAAAGGAGCAAAGGAAACAGAAGAATGTCTTGTGAAATTAAGCAGTGGGGTTTTTTTCCTCCTCCCTATGTCTTTGACAACAGAGGAAGTCAACGAAAATGATAGACTGATGTTCAAGAAACATAACTTGATTATTCTAGTAGCAGTGAAAGGGAAATGCTGCAAATAATTCATCAGAATACCAGAGAATCAAAAAGGAAAAAAAAAAAGAAAAAAAAGAAAAAAAGCCCATGACAATATACTGTATATTCTGGTGTGATAAGTTGCTTCACACAGCAGATAATTTATCCAAGCTGTGTGATACATCTCATTAAAGGAGCAACCACCAAAAGTAACTTCTGATTTGCTATGTGCTGCTCAATCTATCAAAAAACAGTCTCTTCATACTTGTAATGTTGGCACTAAGAAAAGTGTTGAAATATGTCACCTTATTTTGAAATACCTTATAGCGAATTAATATATTCTACATTACAAAGTACTTTGTTTACTGAACGACAGTATGTTAACTACACTCAGTGTAAAATGCTGCAGTAAACAGGGTTACTTTCCATTGATTTTTAGTGCACTGTGTGATGGGTGTATGCGAGTCCAATGTTTCTTGTCTGACATGATAGATAAATTGACAAAAAACTTTAGGATGCCTGATTAATTTGATAGATTAGAAGGTATACCACAACTGAGGAATAAGATGCAATGGTACAACTTTACTAGGGTTTAAGAAATGAGAGAAGGAGAGGAGATGTACAAATAGATTGATTGTAATATCTACTATTTCATGCAGTCCTACATTTAATTTTATATTTCTGTATTCAAAAGATGAAAGGAAAAAAAACCATTTTGTTTACTTGATTGATAATATTTATTTCTTGGAAATAGAAGACGTGTCAAGTGACTGCTACTGAACATTCCTGTATGGCCTTGATGAATTTTGACACAAAGTTTGCACAAAACTGTTCACTGGGAAAGTTATTCCCATTCTGAGTTTCTCAGAACTGCATAAAGTCATAAAACTTACATTACTAAGACAGGAATTAAAAAATTAAGAGCCATAACCTTATGAGCTCATAAACAGTGTGAAATGAAAAGCAGCACATTAACAGAAGTCTCAGTGATGCATCCAAGTCTTAAAGGTTTATAGCTACAGCCTTTTCTTTTCAATTAAAAATAAAAAATAAAATAAAAAAATCATGACCTCAGTCAAAAGTTGTATCTAGGCTGCCATCACAGATGTGACGGCTTCTTGGGTGAACGTAGCATGTATGCTAGCTGTAAGCTTATCTGGGTGACTGATAACAAAGCAGCCAACAGCCCCAGAAATCATGAGGCTGAACGATGATCCAGGTGGTAAGCCTGGTAGGTGCTACCATGGTTTCAAGGTGTCTGCTATCTGAACCAGCTAGCCCACAGTTAAAGGTAGCCCTACATGACCTAGGCCAGAGGTTCAGGACTGTGATTTAATTTGTTTCCTCATGAAATTGTTGCCTATAGTCTTATGGTCTTAAAATGAGCCCTGCCACTCATCAAGGTTTGTTATACTGTTTAAAAAGGAGCAAGCCATAGATAAGATGTAATTTAGGAAGAAATTTGTAATAACCTCTCAGCTGTTAATTGCTGCTTCCCAAAAGAGACCAGAGACAAGAGTGTATGTATATGAATGTTCCTCCTCCCCTCCATTCCCCGGAAAAAAGCTGACACATGTCCCAGCTGGTTAGTTGCCATTGCCAAGAACATCAAAGAGGAAATGCACTTGCACAAACAGCTTAGATGACACCAGACAGCTGGGGTTTGGCTCTTGCTTTTCCTTCCGTTTCTGGTAGTGGTGCTTACCTCCAAGGAACAGAAGTCAGAGGAGAATTACAGAAGACTTTTGTTTCATTCAGTCTGTTAGCTTGAATACACACCTCTGAAGTTCCTGAAAGGCAACATCTTACAATACACAGGTTAGATAGGTACCTCTCACCTACTGTTTGTGCCTGACACATAGCCTATTGACTTGTCATACTAAAATAAGGCTTAACACATAATGTAAATGCATTCTGTGATTGCAGAAACCGTAAGCACACTTCTGACTGGAGCAGAAATATTTTAAAAAGCTACTGTGCAGTAGTAAACTTTATGCTAGATGTAGATTGCAACTGAAGTTTCACACAGAAAAGAAAGTCTCCCAACAAAAACCCCATCCTTCCCTTCTAACCATGTCCCTGGTGAAAAAAATAAGGTACCTGTCCTCTTCAAAAATAAGTTTAGATTCTCATAACTACTACCATGTCTCCTCCTGCTGTCCAACTTTGCTTTCATCAAATGACCAGTTCACAGCACCTAAAAGTTCCTCTCCCCCAGTTCTAGCCCATGCTTTAGACTTTCAAGTAGTTTAACCTGTTCTTATCAGTGCCTCTGATGACCTCTCCATAGTCAAAATTCATCCCATCTTTGACTTGCCAGACTTTCTCTAGCGGTTCTGTGCCTTACTTTGAATAACAGAAACACAAAAGTCAATGGCATACAGACATCACACATACAGAACAAGTAGCTTTTAGCCACAGTTCTGGTTCAGGCTGGTTAGTGCTTTCATGCAACATTTTAGCTATTAGGAAAAGCTCAGCATATACAGCAGGGCTTGTATTCCTCCCCATAAACTCTTTGCGATATGGCCTTTGTGGATCACTGACATCCTCCGTCTCGCTCCAGCCAACAGCCAGGTCAGATCTCCAGTTTTACCTTTTTCTAAGTCCACCTGCACAAGTACTGGCTAAATACTTCACATTCCTTTTCCACAAGAGCATGAAGAAAGTAATCTCTAATCTATCCACTCAGGTAAAATGATTGTTCTCATTGGTCTTGACTGCTAGGCTATGACTTCCACATAATTTGACTGCTACACTTTTTGTGTAGCCTTAAACAAAAAAAATTGCCCTCCTACGTCTGTTCAAGAAGTGGCTACAAATGTTATCCTAGTATATATGCTTAAATTAGATCATCTCCATCATCTTCCATCTCGCTAACAATTTGCTCTTCTCTACTATGTCAAAGAGAAGCTATTTATTTTCATACTCACAAAGACTTACACTGTTGCCACCTCTCATTAAGTGCAAGGCTGACTATTCTGTTGTTATCTCCCATCATTTAAATCTTCAAAGCATCTTTATCCTTTTCTGGATTAGAGCAGCAGCAACACTTTAAACTGTGACAGTCATTTCTAGAGTGCTCATCTGAAATGCAGGCAGATATCCCAGAGAACATATTTGCAAAATTATTAGCTCTGGAAGATTTGAGCAGCAAAAATGTCTGGTATATGATTAGGAACTCTCTATGTTACAGAGGCAGCCAAAATTTTGGGATCAAACAATGTCATACAGAGATAGAAAAAGAGAAGATATCTTCGTTCTGAAACTTAAAAAACATCAATAAACAAAGGAAAACATTTCAAAGTTACCAACATTACAAACATTTTCAGAAGCAGCAGCTGCTAGTAAAGTTGATAAAGTACAAGAATGAAGAAAGGAGAGATTCATGAAAGCTGATGAACAGAGATGAAGAGTAAGAGATAACCGAGACAGTGAGAGCAATACCACGCTCAAGTATGAAAGAACATTGATAATCTGGGTCAAAGTAGTGTGACACACTGGAAAGGAGAAGCCAGGCTGAAAATTACCAGCTAGAACACTGTCAAATAGGAAATCAGTTTTTCGGGAAAACACAGCATGTTTAAAAAAAATTGAAGTAGCAGGCAGACAGACAGTCAGAGTGCAGTGGAATCATATAAAAACTTTTGAAAGAGTATGAGGAACCAAAGAGTGACCATCTGAAGGAGATAGGGAGGAAAAAAATTGGAAAAGTAATTGACAGGGTTAGAAGTGTGCCCTCCATTAATGCAATCTTTGAAAAATCTACAAATAAGCATTCTTTCCTTCCTTTTCGGATCCCACCGTTTCCCTGCATATAGAAAATAAATATCCTGGAGCAAAGCAACTGGATACAGTTTCATAAAGACAAGCGATGTCACTTCAGAGAGGGATATCACCAAGCTGCTGTGCCAAATTGTCTGAAACCTGAGGCAGGCCTTTCCACTTACAACTTGTTTGCAGATTGAGATTCTAAAAACTTTGCTACTAAACTGCTTGATAATTAGTTGGCAGTAACTTAAACTACCCGTAGTATGCTAAGTATTCTTTCATTAACCGAGTTTCAATAAATTTTCATAAAATGCACTGTTCTACTCAATAATGCCAATTATATTCCTATGTTTTGTAACTGTCTTAATTTTCTTACACATAACAGCTACTTTGATTGCATTTTCCTGATAAACTGATGTGTAACAAAAAGAAATCTGTATAACGAACTAAAGCTACACACCACACAAACACACCAAGAATATCCCACTTTTTATAGTGCATTTAATGCACAATATATAACATAGCTTTTCAAAATCAAAATAGAAATGTCTTTAAAACACATCCTTTACTATAAAGTATTCTTTACAGGTTTTCATTAGAAATTAAGGAAGAATAATGGGCACCATTGCATCATGAAAAAAAAAGTGGGGGGGAGGTGAGAATTATATGATCATTAACATATGGAGCAAAAACTACCCATTACTTCCAACAAGGAAAGCATTGAGATTAAATGGTAAATGACAACATTATCAGCTTTAGCAGGATTTATAAACCAGAAGACCGGAGTGAGTGACCACAACTCTACAAAGAATGTAACACTTGCTTCTGCAATAAGTTCATGTGTTTCATTGAATTACATTTGCTTATTTAGATTTGGATATATGCATAAAATTAAGCAGAATAGTTATGTCAGTATATTTATTGTGTATTAGAGCCATCGGTAACAATCAAGACCACCAGCTTAAGATCTTGTTTGCAACCCAAAGTTATTCAGCTAGTTTTCAATTAGATGCTATTAGAAAAAAAAGAGGAACAAATTTGTCTACAACTGAAATCCTTTTTTTCCAGGAACGCTGTGGGAGCAAGGTAATTGCATTATTGCTTAGAACACGGCTTTTAAAATTCACTAAGAATTCTGTATATTATGATTGGCTTAGGCATTTGAACCAGCATACAATGAATACAGTTGTAATTTTTGCAGTCACAGGGCAATGAATGTTCCATGTTATTTTGCTTGTTGCCTATATGTAGAGAGCAATTTACGTGGAGAACATTACTGTATCTGTCATGTTCCATCTAAAAGCACTGATGCAGAACTGCTTGGAGACAGCAGCACTGTAGTATTGATGCTCATGGCAGAAGAGATTTAGATACCATGAAAAGCTAATGGTGTTAACTAAAGAATTCTTCAATTCACATCAGCAGAAAGGGAACATTTAAAGGAGGATTAGTTTAAGAATAAATGACAAAAATTCAACACATTGAAATTGCGCAAAGTGCATATTGTAGCAATTATGGAGACTTTTTGATACAGTACTGACGAGCCAAATTATGGCTGTGCTGTGCATTACTCTTCAGTGTAGACAACTGCCTTTACATGGGATGACTTCTTGTATTAAGGACTGCTGTAAAATTATCTTTGTGCTTTAAACAAACATACTGCAACTCTACACAGGAATATGCACCTGGAAAAACTCCCTGTTCCTTTTTTAGCCTACACGCTTCTCACTCAGGCTTAAACTTTCTCTCCCTGCTGTGGATTTATCCTCTCAATTTCTCCTCTGAGGTGGGCAACAGGGGTAAAGCAGAATTTATTTTGCCTCCTCTTCTTTGGGCTAGAGAGAATTGAATGCAATAAGGAATGACAGTTCTGCGATGAAACTGGTAAATGTTGGTCCCATAAACTATATGGGATCTGGGCAGGAAGTTAAGTTAATTCTGCACCGGAGGAAATGGTCTGAAGTGGTCCGTTATCAAAAATGTTTTAAAAGCTGATAAAGAAAGGATGGAAGGAATTTTCTACTCTGTCCTGCATTGGCAGGAAACCTGATCTCAGGCAGTGAGGACCAGTTAGGAGTGAACTGCCAAGTTCACAAAAGCATACGCAGGACGGGACCTGTTGCCATATCACAGTGACCTGCACTCCCTCATCACGTCAGTCCTGGGGAGGAAAGAAGTTTTGACTGTGTTGAGTAGGACTGTCATCAATTCACAAATAAGTACTGCCTAAGAAAACAGGGTTAATTAAGGACTCAGAACTTAAATATCCTGTTTCTTAACAAAGTCAACTTAAGATGGTATTCATACTCTGCTTTTTCTTTGAAAGGATAATGAAATTTGACATGTATTTATTATGATATATATATGTATGTATGAACATGTGAATGTATATATAAAGTTAGCTGAACTCCAGAATATCAGAATGAACAGAGTAAGAAAACAAAGAGCATCAACTCTTACCATGAGACAGAGTGCTCTCCTTAGGTCCTACATTTGAAATACTGATGAGGATATTTTCTCCCAGCTATGTCAACTAGTTCCCACTAAAGAGAAGCTATTCTCTTTCAAATATCGTCATGGGGTTATATATGTCTCCTACTCACTTACAGCTCAAATTCGCCCAGTTTACAAGTGAAAAGCATGCCTGCTTCTAGGATTTGGCAGCAGCAAATCTCAATATGGAACTCCAAAACCCAATTGTTCATTTAAAATTTTTTTTCTTTCGTTGTAATAGTGTTCCTTCAAATTCTTCTCTTCTTTTTATGAGATTCATCTTTAAGACAGTCAACAATGATACATATTCTCTAATAGGACCAGGTTTTTTAAATATACAAAATAATTCTCAGCCTATTATTTCATATACTGTACGGTGAGTAACAATGTACTTACACAACTAAATCAGATCTATTTTAGATGGCACCTACGTTGCAATTGTTAAGTATTTGCACATAAGATTAACAGCCTACTGTCTACTCTTAGTTTATTTTCTACAGTTCCTATATATTTCTTCAGAGTTCACAGTAAGACTCCTAAAAATTATCTATTTCTCTCCAAAATTTTCTTTTATTCTCGTTCTCATTATGTGATATAATTTCATAATCTTTGGAGAGACACTACATTCATTTTTCATGTCTGTATAACACCTAACACAAAGGAACCATGATCCTTGTTTGAAGTAGATAAGCAACAAAGCAACAGAAAAGAAATGTAAGTATATCAAGAGGATTTTATACTTTTGGCAACAAAAGAAAAAAAAAAAAAGATGGAGGAAAATAGTGTTCAAATGCTCTGTGCTGCAGTTGCTTCAAGTAATTAGATGATTCCATGCACAGTGCCTTTGAATAAAAACAAACAGGAATTTTTGTATCAACTGTCTGATTTTTGTGACAAATTATCTCCTTGCAAACAGTTTTGAGTATTTATTTGGGATGCTCTATGCTGATTAATATTTTTCATTCCGTTTGTGTAAAAATCTCAATTAATATTTCATACTTTCTTCTGATTCTTTACCTCTTTGAACTTATTTTTAGAGATTTGCCTATTCTCTTATGTGTCTTATCAAATAATTGCATTCAGCAATCATACCTTGTGAACTTCAGCCGAAAACCATGTTCAACACAATTATGTTTCCTGTAAAAATACTACTTTCTGAACACTTTTTTTTGCAGGTAGTTTTAACACAAAACACCACCAATGATTGCAGTCTGCTACTCACAACTACAATAACATGAAAAAATTTCAAGGAGAGTCAGTATTAGATCAATTTAAGAAAGGCACTCAGGAGGGTGTAAGAGGCACCCACCAGGGGTTGACTATGCAGCACTTTAAGTACTGTAGTTGAGTAGGGAGCATTTAAATCTATTTTCTTTTGACCTATAAAGACTTCTAAGTGAAGAAAAAACTTTGCAACAGGTACAATCTTTATACATTAATTTTCTGATGCACCAAGTCTTTCCAGAGGACATCAGGGCAAATGTTTCAAGTTAATGGAGGGCATACTGTGGTGATTTGTATCATCTGTCACACACTGAGGACAAGTAGCCATGGGATAACATTTCCTAGAACCTACTCTAGTTAGGCAAAAATATTCAATTTAGCTCTTTTGAAATCCATCACAAAGATGCAGAGCAGAATGTATAAATAGCCAGGCTAATAGACAAGCTGGCATAGAAACATCTGTACAGAAGACTGTTCCATTTAATAGTAATTTGTCAAGATAATTGTGTCAAATGCTGTATAACCACAGATGAAGTCAATATTAATAAGACTTCAATCTTTGTTATCAGAATATTAGTAGAGTGCCCTTAGCCCTTTATTACTTTTATTTCTGAGGCAGAAGAGAACATTCGTGTTTTGTCCTGTCCTATTTTAGCATTCTCCTTGAAATTAATATGATAAAACTATCAAATATTGCGCTCAGAATTCTATAAAAGAAAAATTATACCATTCAGGATAACATAAAGAAAACACATTGAAAAACAAAAAAAACCCATCAACTAAAAAGCACATCCAACCAAAGAAAACTTTCCAGTTATATTTATTAACCTTTGAAAGCAATTTTAGGAAATGTGAGAGGTATGCCTGGAACTTTTAACTATTAAAATCCTAGGAGGAATTGTTCATAGGTACAGTAATAGTGCTGCACAATAGGAACTGGCAACTGTTCACAGTGATTCTTACCAGGGAGAAACCCTGTAGCCAGCTACATACAGTGATCTCCAGAGTCTGGTATTGTTTGCCAGGAACCAAACAGCAAACCTTACTTCAACCTGGCATGAGTCTAGCCTGTATGACATGACTTGTCCCCTGAACTTCCACTGTTCAGCATTTGACTGCATCGGTGATTTGATTTGATAACAAGATGCAGATGTTTCAGTGCTTCGTCTTAAATGGGACAAGAATAAAAGAAACATGTGAATCTTCATAAATATTTGCTTGCATTTAACCTGATTTTTCAGTGTATAATTAAAATTTAGGTATTTTCAGTGTATAATTTAAATGTGTATAATTCACATTTTATTATAAACATTTCTTACAGCCTAAACTGGAAAGTGCAACACATTAATAACTAAGTCTGATTTTTGCAGTAAAAAACCCCATATCCTTCCAAAACTGAATTACTCGAAAAACTAGTATCAGTTCCTTAACAGCATATTTTAAGTAAATCAAGAACTTCTACAGTGCATGTACCGATGCTCAAACTTTGTGCTTGTTGCGTGCATTTATTAGATCTGAAATTTAACTCCTTATAACATGAAAAGTATGGGGAGGTCTTTGTAAACATGAAAGAGCTATGTCTGTTTCTATGACGGCTGGATGATTCTAGGAATCTTGTTTTTTTCTTTCCATTCCGTAACTTCCTTTTTTTGTCTCAACAAGTGAGACTAGAAGCAGATGCAGCAGCGCAGCCAGGAGGAAGGAGGGATGTAAGACAATAAAGAAAGATACTAAAAAATTATTACACCAAGCAAAATGAGGTTGGTCAGATGATATTGTCCCATAATGACTACGAAAAACTGAGCTAATAGAGCTCACTGTGTTTGCTTGGTACTAACTGCCATTCTGGGTAAGTCAGTGCTACAATGCATTTTCCAGCTGTCATCAAGGTGGCAGAATTAAATTGGAAGGAGTATAGGAATACAACTTGCAGAAAAAAACCCTGCCAGGGTAAAGGATGACAAAGACAAAGAAACAGATTTCCAAGACTACCGTGTAAATGGTGTCTTGCATTTTTCTAGTCAAATGATTATGAATAAGCAGTACATCCTTTTTAGAGAAGTTTTTGGTGCATGTGTTTAAACACTGAACTGTTTCTGCATCTGCAGATAAATCATGCTGACATATTTCTCATATTTTTCTGCTTTTGTTACATCCAAATGTATCACCAGATACAGGTAACTAATGCATCTCTTAATAATTATTCATTCTGACAGACAACACAAAAGCTCTCACAAACATTCATGACAAAACAATGCTGACCAGTGCCAACTTTTCACTTTGTGGCATCTCTGCATTCTGTAGCAGGACATTCAAAGCAGTACTTAGTCAAAAAAAAAAAAAAAATCAATGTAAGTGGCACTTAGGTAACTCGGCTAAAAGTAGTTAACTTATGTATGTAAACATTACACTGACTTCAGCAGAGAGATTACCCTGACTTTCTGTCACTGAAATATGATGTAATGGATACACTTAACCTGCGTTCTTCATCACACATACACAAAACACTATATCACCTTCTTCAGCTGGACAAGACAGAAAAACAAGCTGTTAGAATTACAGCAGAAAATCCCGGGCACAAGTGTGTTTGTTGAGCCCTATCTGGGTAGTGTAAGTCTGGCTCGGAAAGCATTGCTGTCACTCTGAGACCCCTGCACTGTTACAGCTTGACATCCGATGAGCTTATCACTCAACACCTTACCATAAAGAGTTCCCCCTCACACTCTACAAAATGCTGTGCTTCAAACAAACGGAAACTAAAGCTAACTCTGGATCCAGATGAACCCGAAGAGCCCAGCTGAAGAGCACAGACAAGGAACAATATGAATTGCCAGATTTTTTGAATAATAGTAAAATTGAAACTGCCTTGGGTACATCCAAGCACAGCTGCAATAGCTAACTTATTAATGTCTTTTCATTGGCAGCTACATCTAAACAATCTGCCAGAGAAACTTTAACAGCTTCTCTTGTCATAAATGATTCAGCTGAAAGATATACAACCTTGTAAGCCAGGTGGTGAGATGTAAAAGAGGCTAGATCCTGCGTGGGATACTATTTAGTCTTTTGGTTTTTTCAGGCTATACAGAGAAGCCCCTATCATTGGTTGATGTAAATAACTCCTAAGGGCCTTGAAGGCATGTATATTAATATTAGGAAAGGTATTTGTTTCAAACCTACTTGCAAAAAAACACTTTTGTTACGAAATTCCCCAAAGGATTAAAAGTATCAGACAAATTCACTGAATACGAGTGAAGTTAATATTTTTACTAGGTCTGTTACTATGCTTGTATGGAAAAGATTCCTTCCAATGTCCAACAAGAGCTTTGAAAATGCTATAAAATGGCACTATTAAAATTATAATCCTCTCCTGCTTTCAGCATACAGGTCCAAGAAGGTTTCTGGCTTTTCCTCCAGTTAATTTCACCAAAATTACAATGAGACAAAGGAAGGCAGATATGAAGTAACAGCATCACAACTATTGTGATGTATTACTGCAGCTAAACTCTTAACCAGTGACAAAACCAAAATGAGAATAATTTTTTCCTGATTGTAATTTTACTTACTATGGCAACGCTAAAGGCTACTACAGTCTAAATGGTAGTACCCAAAAGCTAGGCTCTGCTAGCAGAGAGGAGCAAAAAGACTCTGTGTCAAAAAGCCTACAGTCTCAATAGGTAAGACCAATTTATGGCTGGGGGAAAGGCTACAACACAGCAGAATGCAAGCCTTGTGGCAAATGCCACACCTAATCCCAGGGTGGAAGAGGTAGTTGTTTGAATTTGCTCTTCATGTCTGAGGTTCCTGTGTTTACATAGGCACAACAAAAGCTAAAGGAAAAGAGACACTAAAGTAATGAGCGAGAAAAGGTGCGCAAACAAAAAGACTCGGTGAAAACCACTCTTCTCTTTCTGATATTATACTATATTCAGACCAATCTAATGTATTCAGTTTTAAACCAGCATTTGAAAAGATCTTCAGCCTTGTGGCAGGTGGCAGCCTATAGCAGCAGTAGGCAAGTACCATGTTCAGTAGCTAATTTAAATTGCATGCTGAAAGGATAATACTTATAAAATTAGAGAAGAGGCAAATGGTATTAAGGGGAAATAAATCCACCCAAGTTTCTTTAAAATACCAGTTTTGATGCCATACTGACTCTGGCCTGCCATACTCAGTATTGACTTACTGCTGCTTCTTTGTCGAAACATGTAACATAACCTTTGCAAGTCCATAGAACATATTAATGTTTGCCTCGGGTACTTCTGATTTGCATTAAGTGAAACAATGCTTGCTTTTCTTTCTGCAATGCCTAAATGTGAGTAGTGTTAACATTTATGAACAGCCATGGAATTTAAAACAAACCAACAGTCTGATCTGAAAGATTTCTTGAGCAGAAATATAAACACAACAATGACCAAATGGGGAACAACAGCCTTGGGACTGTGGAGATGAGTCAATTAATTCTCTCACAGCTTAGAGGAATGGAGCATTCAGCTCGGTGCATCGAAGAAAGCATTTAAACTCTAGCTCTCTTGATCACCACAAGCCAGACAGCACAACTATGGTGGCAGTAGGTTTCCCCGTTTTAGCATGTTAGCTTTACTATCAGCCTTTGCTCCTAAGAGGAGGGAAAGGAATAGTGTAGGAGCCTCTTGGATGCTATTGTTTAAAAATATTATATGTGATTTGCAGGACATCCAAACAGGACACTATTTTGCAGTGCCCAACAATGACTCAGGCCCTCCTCCTTGCCTTCTTGCTTATTATCAATGGTACCTGGCATTATTTTTGAAAGATTTATGCTGCAAATCTTTTCATGTCTGTTGTAGGTCCTCCCATAACAATCTGCCATCGTTTCTGTAACTTCCATGTTCATCCTGGCACATCAGATAAGTTAAGTTACTGGGTAGTCCTTCCTTGGTAAGTAACTAACACCGAGTTCATGACAAATAAAGTAGCTGGGAAAAAACAAGTGTAGGTTTGCTGTCATGTTTTTATTCTTCTCTAAGTGAACAAACCCCTTATTGTCAATGGACTGGAAAGGACAATTATAAGAATAGTAAATAAGTCACAATGTGACTTTAAAAAAAGGCTCTAAAAATTGTAAGGTAGGGGGAGAAGCGAGGGTCAACATGGATACTTAACTTTGCTTTCCTGTTCTTAGTATAATGCAAAATAAAATAAGGAGTTTAATCATGGTTTGGTAACATTTTACTCATACATTTAGTATGTATATCCGTGACAATATCTATAAGTAATCAGAAGATCAGGTTATGGCTTTATAACAGAACTAGAAGAAAAGGGGCACTATGAAATATGCCCTGTATTTGGTCACAAGCCTATGCCCATTACCCTTACTCATGCTGAGTGACAGCCACTCATATTTTGGACTCTGTAGGGTACATTGCCAGTGCATTAGAATCTATCCATGGGCTTGGAAGCAACATGGTGTGGGTTCTCTGTGGCTGCATCCAACCTATAATGCAAAGAAGCTCTACAGCGTACTATGTGCCAGGGGCAAGGTGAAGCAGCTGGAGACCTTTCGCTGTCCACATACTTACTCATTTTCCTCCATAGGGGACTAAATGACTGTGGAAACAGCGCTCCCGTGGGTCCCTTTTTCAAACACTGCCCTCATTCAGGAAAAGATGCACAAGGGAACATTGGAAAACACTGGAAGTTAGATAGATCAGAAAGAATCAGAGCAGCCATTTATGTATTTTACCCATTTTCTACAAATTCTTTTGTATTTTCAAGACTTTTCATCTTAAAGCAAATACACACAAGACAGTAAAGATAACTTCGCCTTGGCTAAGTTTTTACCAAGGTCTTAAGATACTACATTAATAAAATGCGTGGTTTGTTTTCCAGTGGTATATGCAGGGCAAGAACACATTTTGTAATACATCACAGACATCTTAAATCAATGTGACACATTTAAGTTAATTCAGTTCCTTCTATCAGCACAATATCACTAGCTCTATGTTGCTCTTATTAGCCATTTCCCTATTTCCCGCTTTTGATCCCCAGGGAAAAATTAACAAACCAGTTTGTTTAAACCCTTCTTGAAATATTAGCTCTCCTGTTAACCCAATTGACTCTGAAAACTCATTTGGAAAATAGAAAACATAGCATACATCTGGATGACTATACACTATTGTAACATACGCATATTAGCTACTACTTCTGTATTGCTTAAGGGACCAGGAGTACATTTATCTTTTATGGAAAGTTCTACCTAGCATTAGAAGTAGCAAAAAATAAATACACTGAACATCATGTAATTCCCAAGGCAAACATTAATCAGTTATGAGAAATATTATGATACAGGTATTTCAGCTTTCTTTCCTTGTGGGACTCATAAGGCAAATAATCTAAGCCATTGGACTGATTATGGAAAACATTAAATTTATGATGTCACGCTATTTGTGATTTGTGCAGCCAGATATTAATTTTCCGATACTTTTAACTCATGTGATTAGCTTTTTGCTATCTACACAGAGGTAGAAATGATGGTACCTTTTAAAACTGGAACTTAGCACTTCAGTGAGTAATGTAAAAATGGTATTTTCCTAACTAAGGGTTGCGCCAGGACCATAACTTTTCCACTGAGCTATAAGGCACCATTTTTCTTAGTTTATGTGAACATTTCAAACATTTTTCTACATAAAGAACATTCCAAAGAGAACATCCATTGACACCATAGGCATCCAAATATAAATTACTTCTGCCCTAACTATGTACTGAAAATTTCAGTCAGGAAATTCCACTGATGCCAGCTGAAGCTTTTTTCCCTAATAACATTTTTACACATTTTGACTTACACTTATTTTCCCATATATTTTTGTGATTTTCCCAAAAGGAATCATTTTATTTGTTTATGTTAAGGTTTTTTCAATATTTAGAAAGTTTTAGTCTGAAATATTTAACACATACTACCATGAAAAATTTCTTTCTGTTATCTTCAAAACTTTCCACCCACATACATTAATCAGCATCAAAATTTTCCAATGTAACACAAGATACACAAATCTAAATAGTAAGATGTTTCAAACAGCATTCAATGAAAAGCAGATGTCTTTAAATGAGATCTATATAAATATAGAAAATAATTCAATATGTTGATTCTTGCTATATGCCATTAAATATTGTAGGCATAATAGAAGTTAGGCACAACTGAAAAATACACAGAGGGGAAACTTTTATTTTCAGAAAAATGTAGCCTTTTTTCTAGATGAAATCCTCATATAATGAAAAGTTCTGAAACATTAAATGTTTAATTTGGTTCTGTTCCAAACCAGAAAAAAAAAAAGTTAAGTGTTTTATAATGCAAAATAGACATCTCTAGCTTTTATACACTCCACTCATTAACTTTTGTTAAATCAGTGCTATTCATTATGGGCAAGTTTCTTTGTGAAATAGAAAATAAAATTTAAAAGTCCATAACTCCGATCCTGAAGTTGTTCAATTGCTCAATTTTGCGAAAAGCCATTACCTTTTTGTTTTGGTTTGGGTTTTTCTTATCTTAGTTTTAGACATCTGGCAGGTTTCTATTTTTCCAGTGGGCATTTTCCTTAACGGTTGGCATTTACAACACTGTTTTAGTCATAGAAATTAGACTTCACCAATCATCCAAGTGCCAAGATAGGTGTGATCAATTCCTATTCAAACATTGCATCTTAACTCAGACCTAATTTTGAAAAAAAACTTGTTTATTGTTTTTCTTTGTTCCTGGCCACCATTCCTTGTTTCCATCCTCTTTCCCTGCACTATCTGAAGCAACCATTCTTCCAGATCTACAAATTGGACATTCTGATAATCCCCCACTTCAACAGCTGGCTCACTTGTAGTGACCTGCACAGTACATCTTCCTTTGTAAAACACTTGCCACCTATCACTTTCCCAATTTTGATCCAATTTGCATGAGATTTTGTCCCAGGCTCACCATTACACAAAAAATCTATTTGAAATCTGTGAAATGAATTTAAGGTACAGCCTGAACAGCTCTGTATGTACAGAAGATTAATACATATAAGCAGGAAACTTTTAGCGACAAAAGGTGAAAATCAGTAATTGATTGTGGACCATTTAAGATGAACCTTTTTGAATAAGTAGAAAATGTAAGATTAACTTGAACTAAATTTAGTGGACTAAGGTGTTTGGCTTTGCAGCTCTTTAATTTTAATCTTTCATATTGATTTTATAAAAAACAAGACATTTAAATGACATTCACACACTTCTATCTTTGTTTACATTGAATTCTTCGTATACAGAAGGATGAGTGCACATGAGAATGTATACCTGAAATGCATAACAACATAGATTTTGAACCTCTTCCTCTCGCTGGAATTGCAAGCAGCAACAGAAAGCGGCATATTAAAGCTTTAATTAAAACAGTGTAGCTTTCAAAGTCAGCATGTACACTTGGAGGCTGTATGTACTGTGCTTCACATGCTTACACAAACCCAAATTAACAGCAAAGATTTGAAGATTTAGGTGTTGATGCCATTCAGCATTGTTACTGAACTTTGAAAACGTGACCCACATTGGTCAAGTCAGGCCACAGTAAAAAGACATGCAGTAGAAGTACCTTGCTGCAGAGTAACATTTGAGTCTGTATTTACTACCTGTCCCACCCACAGAGTTCTGGTTTTCTGAGTGCTGATCAGGTTTGCAGTATCCCTTTCTATTGGGCTGCTGGAAGTATTTAATTCCTAATGAAAAATTATTTATAAAAATACTGAATTAACTATAAAAAACCCAAATCTTGGGCAATCACTGCCCTAAAATTCAATATTATTACTTAGGCAATATTATTACCTTATAATAAGGTCTCCTGTTTCGTAAGTACAACCAACATACCTGAATTCCTAGACATAAGACCTTGCGTTCAGCTGTGTTAAACGCACATGGTCCAAATGAACACTTAGCAAGAATACTCAGACTGGTTTGTAAAACAGATTTGTCTTTGCAATGATTTAATATTCCATTTCATTCAGCTGTGAACTTCACAAAGATTTTTCTTCTAACCTACTAATACAAACCAAGAAATTGTGATTCACCTTTTCTCCACAGGAAACAACTTTAAACAATGACAATTCCATCCTTGCAATTTTTGGATGTATTAAAAGGTCTGAATATATTTAAGACTTTCTGAACCTCAAACAAACAAACAAAAGCAGGATTAGTATGCTTTTCAGAATTTTAAGAATATTGTGCCGTAATACTTATATTAGGAACCATACATATTGTTCCGCATTGACTAATATTAATTAAATTCTATCATTTTTTAATTCCATAATGACTGGACTCCAAATGCCCAAGTGCAATGTCAGGCTAATTTGTTCGTTGATACATATTTAACTTCATCTCTAAGGTTCCTGTTCTACTACTACCTTAATCATGTCCTTTTAAATCTTGGCTTTTTTCACCTGGCCTTAGCCTTTTTGTTTCCCTGAGTTTGGTCTTTTCCTCTTATTTCTTCCACTGCATATACTTCACTCTTCTGGATTCACACTGCCTTTTTAGCCTCTCATAGCCTTCACACTGATTTTATTCTAGCTGTTTAAGAAAAGCAAACCTCTGGCACTGACAGGATGTTATGTAGCCCACAAACGAAAGATTCTATACTTCTCCATTTCTTATTTTGATGGCCTTTAAAAGATCTTCCTTTATTTAAAAAAAAGCTACAACTACCAGTTCAGTTCTTAACATAATTTTTCTGTTTGCACTACAGCTCTTGTTGTCAATAGTATGACCAATGACACACCCACGCAGCAATTAAGGAGACAATTTTGTTAAAGAATATGTAACACTGCAGTAGGCAACAAGTCTGGAGTGAGAAATGTCTGGTCTTGGGATTTTATTTTAATTTTGTGAGTTTGTGGGGTGTTTTTAACAGAAATTCCTTAGTATTCCCCTAAGGAAATTAGAGAAACAGTAATAATACACCAGCAGGCAATGTGACTACACTCTACAAGTTAAGATGCGATTGCAGTTTTCAATTTTTTCCTCTTTACCACTATTTCTTACCTAAAAAACAAAGCAAAAAAACTTATCTCAGATCTTCAAGAAAGGAAAAGTCTTCAGTGTCGTGTTCTGTACCTTTATTTCCAAAGTTTTCTTATGATCACTCCCTGTCAATTTTTTTCTCGCTTTCATAACAAAAAAAGAAAGGAGCTAATCACCAAAAAATAATAGAAAGCAAAGCTGACAACTAAAAAAGCAAAGCACACCAGTTCAGCCCACACAAAGATCATGTAAATACACAAAAGCAGCCAACACTGGAAAGCTGAGCTGCCAAAGGAAAGTCTCCAAAGAGAAAAATTTCAAACTGGTACTATTAAATACCCTGTTAAAAAAAAAAAAAAAGAATTTGAAACAAAATTCCCAAGCTATGCTGAAAAATGTAAGTGCCATAAATACTATACCTATGTAAAATTTCACACTGATTAGCTCTAGTTGGCCACTAGTATCAAAGAAAAACAAACCATTTTACAATAAAATACTTATTAAGGAATGGTAAGTAGGTTTCTTCTTATGGAGACCCCAGGTTTTTCCTTCTGTTATAAACATACCTACACAATATATGTGAAAGGTCCATTTAATTCATAAGGACTAGACAGACTATAAACAGACTATAAAGTGTAGAACTTGGCTGAGTGACTGTAATTACTTTGTGAAGCAGAAGTTAATTTGACGCAATTGCCTGAAAGCCATACTATAGATGCCAGTTATCAAAATTAATACAAATTCTCTAAACATTGAAAAGGTAGATTGACTGTAATGTAAGGGTGAGAGTTGTAAGAAACTCATTTTGTGCCTGGCTACAGAATGGAACTACTGACATTACTTCTTACTTTTTATGCTGTATGTTAAATATATTTAAGTCAGGGAATACATACTGTTCATTGCAAGTCTGACTGCACTGATATAAAAAACAAACTATCCTTATGCACTCAATAGCAGCTGTACTGCAAGTTACAATATCTAACCCAGGGCTTGATGCTGTATTAGACATAAACAAGAGAGAAGGAAAAGTAAAATATACCTGTAAATAGTAATCATGCTTTGCTAGGTGCCACTAAAATTAACCCCACGTTTTTTATGGTTTTACTGTTACATGAAAGAAAATACTTCTACTAAATTGACCACTGTATATCTGAAATTTACTTTTTGGCACAGAGACTAAAAAACAGCGGTCAAAGAAGATGTTCAGCTACCATCCTCCCACAACTGTTTATCAAAATTGTCGGGCTGAGCCTTTCTACATTCTAAGGCAGAAAGCTGTGAATATTCCTTATGTTCTTCCCTGCCATAAAGAAATCAATGTCTCTTACATACCTATTATGTTCTGATGATCTTGTTCATGAGGCTACTTTAGAGATACTTTTGAACCCACAAATTGCTAGCTGGTTCAAAATTTTCCCTAATGAGTTCTCCATCCCTAGTTCAAAGTAAATACAGTACTCAGGATTAGGAAGGGAATGGTTTGACTAGTGTGTGCGCAAGGTAATTATTTATTTTCTAAAAGTTTAACCTCGAGCTTTCAATTTAACATTATTTAGAATAAATCATCAGTATTAAATATATGGATATTACAATGTGCCAAGCTGTGCACAATGTATCTTTAGCACTGAAAAATCATGCCGTACTTCATTAGTCTTTTAGATGCCTGGATCCATTGTGTGACAGCAAAGAGCTATTTGACATAATGCAGTGTGTTCAGGATCTTTATCAGAAGCAACTGAAAAATGATGTGAAAGGACCAGTGTTCTGCCAAAGGAGACCATGAACACCATGGGTCGCCTGGCTATTGCATAACCCTCCGCACTGGCCACACTGAGGGCAATAATGCATAATTAACAAATTCTTAGCTTTTGTCTCACCTGAAACTTTGGGTTCCCTCACGTCAGCTAATGCACTGTAAGATGATATAACCAGAGACACATAAAACTACCTTTTTTCAGCATCACACTGGTGCAGTGAAAGCATTTTGCGCACTACAGCGTGGTTGATATTCAAAAGTGGGGTAAAAAGAGTAGGCATAACCAACTGCCTGCTTATTCTTGAGGCACAATAGGAGGCATTCATTTCTTCTGTGATAAAATATCAATGAGTCATGTTATTCTGCATGTAGAATCAGATAAAAAACTGTAACAACTTTTCAGCAGGTATTCACTGAAACCTAAAGAAGAATTCATTTCAGATAAGCTCACGCTGCTTTTGTGTTCCCTTCCCTTAATCATTAGAGTGATTTTACCTAATTTAAATGGGACATCACAGAAAAACGTTAAGAGTCTTGAATGCTTGTATACCTGCATGTCACTGTACATGAAAGGAAACTTAAGGGAGGAAAAAAATCCTCACTAATAACCCAACATAGAAGTAAATTGAAAGAATCATGCCAAGATCTGACTTCACAGCAGTAAGACAATGCATCTCATCATTTCATGAGAACAAAATGAAAGAATCTTGAACTCTGCACCCAATTAATATTTTTAAGGGCAGGCAAACTTAGAAGAAGTTCTAAGGCAAGAAATACACAAGCCACAAGTGGTCGAGTTTCATATTAGTCCCCATTTTCTCTTCCTACTACTGCTTTCTGTTTGTGAAAGACTGTTTTATGCAGAGTAACTTAGGCTCTTTTCAATATAAGTGTCAGGTTCAGTGACAGCTATGACAGTCAATGGGAAATAATACAGGCAGCTCAAAGCAACACAGAGTGGAAAGTACTTGTAATCTGGTCCAGCACCCTTTTGAATACTTTCAGAGAGGTAGGGAGGATGGCTGGCCAGCAGCATCAGTTTTACGAGAACGTTTGAATATATGTCCTGTTGTTGCCACAGGGTACGTCATGCATCAGCCTCATGTAAATTGAGAACGTACAAAATGAGCCATCCAAACTCACTAATCACTTTCAGTAATACTGGCTCCAAGTTTATGAAACCAACCACTTGCGATGAATTTTAATTGACATTAGTTTGACCATGACGTGGCATCCATTAGTAAAGAATATACCATAGAGAGAAAGCAAGCTAGCATATGACTGAAAATTTGCAGAATTGTTTTTACAACCGTAACATTAACATTGGTCCAAAATATAACACTTCCCTCAAAGAAGTAATCAACAAAGAAATAAATCATTTTGCTTAATTGAAATGGCAAATCCTATTCTAATATCAAACAACTACTTTACAGTCAAGAAAGAGGAAGGACAGGAAACATGAAAAAACAACTTGCTTTCCAACATTGCCAGTGTCTGGAATTCTACTGACTTGCTTGCTCAGTTGCAAATGGGGAATGATCCCCTCATAATTTATAATGGTACAACCTCAGCAGAACTGAAAGGGTCCATCGGGTTTACACTGTGGCAGAAATTACGATACTGAACCTGCAAGATGTATGCATTACTTAGGTAAAACATAAAGTTAAGCACAGTATGTAAATCTCTGCTAACTCAAAAGCCAACACACTTTATTCCTTGGCATTCCCAATGCTCCACAGGGACTACAGAATTAGCTCTTCTCATCAGCAACTGTGACTTGTTGTAAGCAATACGAACCACATGCAGTTACGAAAGAAAGAACCACTTTCTGTTTTTTTCAGATTATCTCATTAACAAAATTATCTGTTAAAGTACTGAATTATGATAATGTCAAAGAAAGAACCTATTCTGATTACAGAGTAAGTTTGCATGACTAGCAGCCACTCCGCTGCCTAATTTTGTAGGAGTTAGCTGTTATCTACATAACAGACTGAAGTTATCAAGGAGTAGGAGGAGCAGGGCGCTACATTAACATAGCTATATGTCTTCCAGAATCCACCTTGTGTTTCCAGCCAGCATTGCAGACTCTAGCATCACCCCACGTTATGAACACGACGTAAACGCTCAGTTATCTACCCCCAGTTCCACAAAATACTTGAGCAAGAGCCTAGAACATCACAGAAATATTATATGTCATAAGCTAAGCATTTATTTATGCACTTGCCAAACCACACCAGACCTTCAGACTGAATCTTGGAAGGTAACTGCAGCGTTCTCACACGGTGCCGTTGAGTTGACAGTTGTCCCAGCAAATAATCACCTTTCTTTTTTTTCTTACTTGGTAGAGTAAGAAACCTGAGTAGGTAAGAAACCTTTCTTACCTGAGTAGAACTTCATTTAACTACAGACTGAGGAACTGGTACAGTTTAAAGATTTACTCATTATTGGTTTTTTGCCCTTATACATGGTAGGTAAACCTAGGAGGTAATCCAGAACATAAACCAATTTTCTTGAAATACTACACAAAACCTAACTAAACATTTGGTATAAAAATACATGGATATAATGATTTTTTTTTTAACTACTTCGAGCTCAGTTTTCTCCCATGAAGTCAATTTTGCTGTTATAAGATCTAGTTAACTTCAGTGGCAGCAAGAATGTGCTCCTTTATGTATAAGTGATACCAGTGAGGTTAGCCAGCACACAATTGAGCCCAAAAATAGTTGTGAAGACATTAAATAATGCAGCAGTAACACCATCATATATTGATTGGGGATAAAGAAATTTGCTTAGGAAAAAAAAAAAAAAGCTGTCTTAAAAAATCCAGTGAAACTAGAAAAGGAGTATGATACGCATTCTAAAAATATGTACTTTGCCATTCAATTTTCTAAATGTAAGCCCAAATGCTTTGTCTTCAGGATTAATTTTAGCTCCATTCTACTGCAGGTAAGTCTTCTGCAAATTCTAGCCTGAGGGTATACTTTTTTCCTTTGTGTTTAATGCTGTTTGAAGCTGCCTGAGTGGAACTTGTGAAATTCCCGGCATCACAAGAGAGGTTTGTGTTTTCCATTTAACCCCTGAGTTCTAACTTCTGCTCACAAATTGTCTGAGCGATATGCTACATGCAGCATTTCCCACATGCTGATATGGACATGGGGCTCCATTCAAATGAAAGTGGAACACGTTTATTTAAATATTGGTTCCACTTAGACAATATTTTTTACCATAAAAGCTGTACCTGAATGTTGTGGAAAGTGGGGAGGATCTAGATAGTGCTTCCAATACTTTTTCCAGTAAGAACACAAGATCTGCGTGAGTAAGAAAACAGACCAACAAAAAATGTGCCAACAATCGTAAGAGGAAAAGATTTAAATTACATGGGTAGATATTTGGCAAAGGCTACAGTGGTTTATTTTTATAGACAAAGTAAGAGCCTTATATAAACAGAGGAGGAACTGGATATACTAGCTTTAAGGCTTTATTCAAAGAACTTACACCTGAAGTTAATGTATTTTTAGGACTGATAAAACAAATGTAATTTAGAGTGCTCAGTGTGCTAAATCTACTTGGCATGCTCTACAACTTCCCCTTTGCTGCTGTAAGATTCGCTGCCTATAGCTTTTGGCAGTCCCAACAGAGCTAGCTCTTTCCACTAACAAAATACAAAATGCAAAATTAATAAAAGGACCCTTTGAAACTGACAAAAGTGCCTCAGGCAAACTATCTGCCCAGCAGCTGGTTAAAATTTAATCAGTTATTTTTTTCCAGTCCTGTATATCTTTTGTATGGAGCTCCCTAGACTGAGTGTGGTCAAAGTTTGTTAAAAAGAAATAATAGATAAGTCTCTCTCAGTAAATTAGCTGCAGAGCTGATTTATTTCTGGTGTTTATTAACAAATTAAACGAATTGTTTTGGTTTCCTCAAAAGCATCTAAAAGATCTATTGACAGATTTAATTTGAATATAAGAAAACTAACACCTAAAACCTGATTTGGATTACGATGTAATTGTGATGCTTTTTATCATGTGCTATTTCTTTAAACCATACATTTTGTGGAGGTGGATTTTAGCAGCCATGCTGTTTTTCAGCATTAATGCTACCTGTTACAGATGAGGAACATAGACTCACTGAGTAGTCAGATGCAAAATATAGTGTTGCTCTTCAGTTCGTTTAGTTTGCTTAAAGACTATTCCCAAGCATTCAAGAGAAAAGACATTTTCTTGAACCAGAGAGTACTTTAAGACTGGACTTGCATATGCAGATCAGCTTACTTTCTAGTGTCAGTCTCATCTTTGAAATCTTAGGTTACACCTTCAAAAGTAATTACATGCAAAAAGTGTTTTGCACAGTTTAGGTGAACTTTTATACCAGGGATACATTTCCATGCACTAGACAGCATGTAAAAATTTACCTCAGCTTGAATATAACTTTCAGCTGTAAAAATTGTAACAGACAGTATTTTTTAATAACTTCCAATAAGCTCTAACACTCTATTAGCATATGCTTTGTCATAATGCTCAGGAACTGTAGGCTTAGAAAAGGATTCCATTGCATTTCGTTTATTATGGTCACACCATCAGAGCGGAAGTTTCCCCAGAACACTTAAAATAGAGACAGGAAAGCTGTTCTAGGAAGCAAGTAAGTGAGCAAGAGAAGCATGGGAGCATGGGTCCAAGCAACCGTATAACTTAAGTATTTTTAGATTTTGTTATTATTTTTGACATCATGATAAAGGAAAGTTTTAAAAAGGGACCTAAAGAATGAAATGAGATTAAAAAAGTGAGCCTCTGAACCTATGCACCTATTTCCATTGCTTTTAATGGCATCTGTTTTCTCTTTTTTTTTTTTTTCTTATTTAAATATAGCCTTCATGGGGATATTTAAAATTGTTTTTCTTTTGTAAAACTTTTCATGTTTCTGCAATATCAACTCTTCACAGTTCTGCATTACCACTGCTATTTTCTACTAGAAGTGTTCACTACTTTTACACTGATTATGAGACTTTATAGGACTTCAGGGGAGTCCTTTAGGTGACCTAATAATCTCAACATCCTCACCAAGTTTCTTATGAGTCCATGCCTTCATCTAAAAGAGAATCATCCTTCTATGACTCTCTGAAAAAAAAAAATTGTTTTTAATTGTATAGCTAATTCTTATAAATCATCTTTCTGATATCAGTCATCATGCCAGAACAGATACTTGGTGTATGCAGAATAGATACTTAGTGCATGCGAGTGTTATTTATTCTCTGGGGAAGAAAAGTCAGGCTTAGGAAGAATCTTACCAATGCACAGACATTCTGTAGGTTCTTTCAGGTTATTGCCTTGACATAGTGATAATCACAGTATATAAAGAAGATAAATTTGGGGGGGGCCATATTTTTCCATAGACTTTGAAGATTTTTGTTATATGAATTTAAATACCAGCAAAAGGATAAACTTTAAAGGTAACTGGTTATGAGATTTTTTTTTTTTTTAATTCAGTGGTACCATTAACACATATAACCAGATGTAGGACATAAGCTACATACTTTTGTTTGCTTGAATTACAGCTAGAAGTCTACCCAAAATGTGGATTTCATGGTAATTTTTCTTTGGTATATTACATACTGGAAAAGCAGACATGGACTTTTATTAACAATTCATAGTATGATAATGGCATCAAGTCATATTTACAGAGCAGAGTAAGGAAGTTTATTGTGACCAATAACTCCAGTGTAAAATGGATTATTCCATGAAATCTAATGTCCAACAACCTCTCTGTCACTGAGTGACAACACCCATCCATGCCCCAGCAGGTTTCCCTTGATTCATAGATGCTCACATGTAGGCACAAAGTTCAGTCCCATGATCATCTGCTGCCAGGATCAGTCACCTTGGTGTCTAACAGGCGTTTTGTATTTGCATTCTGCAATTCCTTATTTTTCCCAAATTTCCATTTCCAGGAAAAAAAAAATATGTATAAGAATGCTCAAGTCTTTCAATCTAGCTGAACAACTTGGTATTCAGTAAATTCATGGTACAGGTACCTACCTGACTGAAGTTACCTCACTAGTATCTGTTTACCCTAATGTTCTTGCAGTAGTAACTAATAAGCTGGTTCAGTAACATTGTGCTATGTAAGACACTGCCTCCGGCTCTTCAATGAGCCCAGAAAGCCCAGAGCAGGCCCCAGCTACACCTACGCATAAACAGATTCAGCTGCAGGTGGAAATGCTTTCAAGCTATTTACCTTGAACAGATCATATGTCTTTCTCTAAATAACCAAGATAATATGGCCAATAAAACCTCCAAGCACAGCCTACTTACAGGCAAGGATTTTGACAAATTATTTTCTTCATAATCTTAATGTCTATTCTTTATTGATATGGCACTCTACTTATTTTTAATAAAACCAAATGTCGTTAATTGCAAATTGCAAAGTTCTCTCTTTATTCTTTAAATCTAGCAATGTAAAAAAAAGAATATGAAAAGTAAAGCATTATAAGAAGAGTTAAATAAATCTGCATTTAACTAACAGAAATAAACCAAAACTGCAAACTCTACATTTTAGTTTAATATTCATTGGGAGAAATAAATTCCTTTTATCACAACAATTCTGTTGCATTTATCCATCTGTCCTCGTATGCTCCATATTTGTTTATACTATAATGTTACTCACTCTTCCATTACTATTCTATTATTAATAAAATAAAATGGTGTTGCATTACTAGCAAGCATCCACCTATGCAGTATATATCCCCTAATGGTTCTGAAGTCTTGATGATACCTAGTTGAGGATAAACTCTGGGCCTTCTGTGCTCTTACAAATGGTGACCAGAATTCCATACACCGTTTTTGCTTAGCTCTGGAAATTGTGCTAACAGCTCTGATATGAACACCTGCCTCCACCTGTGCTTACATTCAGAGTCACAGCACTGCTATTTTATGTACCCGACAGACTGAGGGGCTGCTCACAGTAAATTTTTCCTGTGTGTCTGTAGCTCAGTCAAGTATATTCTGCTGGCTTTCTGAGGTTCACCAATTACACAGTTTCCAAATAAGCACAATCTAGCAGTAATCATTCTGACACCAGCCCAAGTATATCGACTTTCACATGCATGAATCTTTACAAATGACTGACAAGAGATGTTACAGACAGCAATGGCAAGAGTCTGATTCAGGCAGAAGTGCAAAGTAGACAATCTTATTCAAGTTGGGACTGTAGTTTCTACATATTTCTCATAGCTTATGCACTCTGGAATTCCTCATGAAGCTCAACAGTTCCACAAGAAAATTATGGAACAATCATAAACATGCAATGCATAAGAAGGAAGTGACATATTTAAGGTAAATATGAGATGTGTATGTATATATATATACACACACATGCATATGCAAAGTTACTTTAGGGTAAATACAAGCTCAAGTACAGTTATTTTTCCATTCTTTGACATCTCATGAAATCCACTGCCTAAAAGTGGGCTCATCAGCATACAGAAAGGAAAGCTGGATAAATTATTCTTAGGAGATAACAAAAGACACATCCTCCCGATAGACCAGCATTTGGAATATTCATCTGACATGCAGAGTATCCTGGTTCAAATGCCTTTTCAGGTGCTGAGGACACTCGTCTGGATAGCCATTAGGAGATGAAAGAAATAAGTTCATTTCCCTCTCTCTATAATTATGTGAAGTATAACAAGTTATAAAGCAGTGAATAGGAGAATTCCCAACTAGAAAATCCTTTTTCAGATTATCTGTTAGCGCAAACTCTTGCATCGGGAGTGCTCTTGAGATAAAAGAGAAGAACCATCATGTTCCTCTCAGATTTGCACTGTGCAAGCCCCAGGTCAGTACGAGTCTTGAATAAATCCTTACCTTAATTGGACCCCTCAGGAAAGACAGGTAGAGGATCACTTTACTGTGAATTGTAATAGGATCTGTGAAAAGATCTATAAGAGATGTTGGCAGTCCTTATGTGTTCTTGATGGCCCACAGAGACCTATCTAACTATTGCAGTTCAGCATTCTATGCTTTTACCAAAGAATGCCTTGCCTGCCAAATTGCCTTCCCTATTGCACTCCTAGATTGTCCAGAGCTTTGTGGATTCCTTTTTTTTTTTTTTACTGCTGTTAGTACTTAGGACATGCCTAAGGGTATTGTAACTTTGCCTGGAAAAAACCTTTACAGACCTAGCTATTTGTTCAGAAATCTCAAAAGTTAGCTAAGTTTTAGCATCACCCAAACCCAGATGTACCAGGGAGAGGAAATACCTGTGTTGCAGTTCCAAGGACTTATGCACCAATTTCACCACTACAGTAACCAGCACATCTGTCACGTGAACTCTTTTATGCTTTGCTACAGCAAATGTATACCTTGATTCTTGTGTGATACAAGCAGGACTGCTAAAATGAGCTGCAGTGAAAAGAGCAGAGCAAGACCACAGTTTTGTCTCTATGGACAAGAACTTAAACTTGTATGGGTAGTTCTAACTAATAAGATGAAGATAATGAAGAATACATCAGGTATTCTGCTCAGAAGTACCCAAACACATTCATCCTCTAAAAAGTGCTTTCCCTTCTCTTTCTTTTATAAAATAAGATACTCATTTGGGTGGGCAGAAAGTCTCTTCCTGCTGCTAGTAAACTTTCTTTCTTCCGGGCTGCAGAAGAACCTGTTCCTACTGTACAAATTTTACCTAAGCCTCTTTAGATATTTTCCCTGCTCTCCAGCATGAATGAGGAAAACCCCCACGGTTATACATAGATTCCTTTGGGATGGCAGGGAAGTAACTCTGTGTTATGTATGAGAATCTAAACAGGACTCACACTTCTGTTTATTATCAAAGAGCTGTCACTCACTCTTAAAAAGCCTGTGGGAAATCTTTCAAACTAACCAATCCTCAGTAATTATTTGGCACTCATTTGTCTCCTCCTTTAAACTATTAAAAACTATCTATCCGAAAACTCAAGTAAATAGTAGTAGACATATAGCTGAATAGCACTAAGTACTTATATACCAACAACAGAGTAACTCAGCTGCATATCAAGACGTAGAAAAGCTCAGTTTTACCCATGTTCCTATCCATTTTGTTCTTTATCCAAGATCATCAGGCCTGGGAGGTAAAAGATATAATATTCATCTAAGAGTTGAATAGACTGAGAAAAATATTATCAAAATGCTTAAAACTGTAAAGATAGCCTTGATGACTGAATTATTCTGCGCTGTACAAGAAAGGTTTAAAACCTGGTGGTAAACCTTCTCTCAGATCACTAGGGTTAATGATAAGGTAATTAAGATAAAGAGTGTCAGGTTACCAAGTACAATTAATCTGATCCGTGATTAATTTGGGGAAGGTGGAGATTTGCAAGACAGATGAAATATACTAAATGAGTGGCTGATTAGGAAGAAAATATGTAATAAAGTACTTTCAGAAGAATAAGAATATAACTAAAGAAAGCATATAGGTATACTGTGCTGCAAGTTACATATGTTGGAGGGTCAATTGCAAGTTAGATCAAAACTGAAAGCTCAGATCTGAACTTTTCAGGTCTCCGGAGAGTGCAAGGAGCACAGGTTCAGACTCAGTCTACAATCCTGAATTCAGTGATCCACTACTTGTTCCAAGTACCTAACACATTGGTGATGGAATACCCTGAAATCAGAGGGATGGTTTTCCTATGCACTTTTACATAATCAGCTAGTAAAAAGGCAGAAATCCTCACATCCTCGCCATCTGCGAATTTTTATGAAAATTCATTTCTCATTTACAGAGGGTCAGATTCTACCACTATTAATATGTATAGACTTGAAACTGTTTTCTCAGTAATGCTATTAAAAGCAGTAGGGATGTGTAAGGGGCAGCAGTCACTTTGGATTTAAGTGACAAAATCTGAAATTAAAAGAGGAGAGAATTTTAGGCTGTCATTAACCATCACCTTTAATTAAGGAGATCCTGTAAAGATATATCTGAAGTCAGTTCTTAGGTTAAAACACTTTCCAAATCCTAATGATTCCTGTGAACAAACCCACTAGATAGAAAAGACATTGTAAGTTATTGAGTGACAGAGTCATACACCCTGTTTGGTATTTTACTTGGGTTTCATATTGTATGTATAAATAGCTGAGACACTTGTATTAATACATCAGCTAAAATTAGTAATACAGCAATTTAAATGTAGGGAGCATTAAAATAAAAATCAAAGAATATAAAATAGCCTTAATCTTTTTACTGTAGCAGCTTTAACCAAGCTCGTCTCAGTAGGCACAGTGACATTGCCTAAGAGTTGTATATAGTACACACAGCAAACTATTGGAGCCTTTATTTTGCCAGAAACCATAGACATTTGTTTTTATTAGCATATCTGAGGTATACTAACTTTGTGCCTGTAGTGTGAAAAAGACAGGTATTTAAGTAACTATCTAAAAGTATAATTATGGACAATTTGCATATCTTTCATGATTCACTCTTTTGTAGAAGGATGCAGCAACAGTGATTGTATGAAATTCTACACATTTCCCATCTCTGTTTTCTGATACTAGGTTTTAAATTATCAAATTGAAAGTGGACTTGTGGGGCTACCAATTATATTCAGAGGGGAAAAAAACAGAGGGGGGTCATGGCTTTTGGGTTCAATATATAGTTTATATCCAGCTAACATTTCTGAAAGAACTTCATTCACAAAAGTTCCACTTCTGTAGTTTTATGGGGGAAATACTTTCTTCCCATTGTTCCCCCAAATTTCACCGATTTCCCACTTCTGAATCCATGTTCTGCCCCCTAAATTAATGTGGTCTGTTGCCACCCCTTGACTAAGCCATAACACTCTCTGAACTACAGCCAGAGGTAGGCAAGTAGCACAGTGACTTTACGAGATTCCTGATTTCTGGCCCACTCTGTTGAGTTTGCTGGAAAACCTATGTTCACAAACCAAGCTGGATCTACTTCCACATGTAGGCAGCTGTCAGGATGAATCATTTTCAAGAATAAATTCCAAAAGCAGTGTCTATGCATTGGGAAAGACTATTGGGAAAGCTGTGGGACATGTTCAGCTGTGGTTTTAAGTATGATATATATGGCAGTTTGGAGCTAAGAAAGCAATCATTTGAGATCATACAGATGGAGTTTTAGAAAATGCCTAGTATTTTCAACATCAGCTCAGCAATCACTAGGGAAAAAAATCCATATGAAATTCTTCAAATGCATTGTATTGTTATCAGACCATTATACTGGCTGACAGGGCAAGATCAACAATTTTCCTGTCTGAAAACAGAAAATGTAGTAGATGTTCTGCCTAGGACCCCAGATCTTTTTCAGATACTGACTTCAGTCCTTCTTATCACTGAAAGACTCTGAAAGGGAAAAGGACTTGTACCAGCTGTGCTTTGAGCTTGCTGAAAAAGGGTTTGAGACATAATGACATCTGTAGAGGGAGGAACGCAAAAATGCCCTTATAGTTTGTGTCTGAACCAACAAACTGCACATGGCAGGATTCAAAAATCAGTGATCTCTTGGGAAATTAACTGTAGATCTTAACCCATAAATCAGAGGTCTAAAAAGCTTTGATTGGAATTGTTTTCATGCAAAAAAGCTGTTTGGGGCAAAATTACTTTAATGATGCAATATTTCCGATGGAAGAACTGTAAACTTAGAGGGGTTTGGGTGTATATTCCACCATGAAAATCTACATAAATATTTTTAATTTTAAAAATTACTTTTCAAAATGAACACATTTGCTGCAGAAATAAATTAATGAAAATAGTTTTGTTCTGGAGTTGGTAGTAAATTTCAAAATAAAAACATTAGTGTCACTAGAAAGTATAAGTCAGAAACTATAGTCATTTGAAAGCTACTGAGATGGGGATGGTATAAGAATTTGACATTGAAAATACTAGTTCATGTATTTCTTAAAACTGACTGTAACTTCTCCCTTTTGGGGGGGGGGGCGGGGGCAGGGGGTTGCTTTTTGTTGTTGTTCTGTTTTTTCTTTTTTGTTCTATTCTAACAGACTGAACTAGTATTATTCACCAGTAGTAATCCACTACTTGCCTAATGTGAGCAGCTTACAAAACTTTTCATGCTTTCTACAGCACACAGAGCTTCTGAGAACACTATTTGTGTGCAATTTAGAGTTGTTCCTTTTTTCTGCAATATTAAAAGTTATTAGTTCAGAGAGATGTGCAGTATTCTTCTGAGCTGATTAATTTCTTTATCAGTCTTTCATTCTAGATGCTCATCAAAATCTAGATTTGAGATAAAATTACAAAATGAAACACAGTGTATGTAGATGTTAGAGGATCTGATGGACCACTTACAGATTTTCATGGCTAGACATTTATTTTGGCTTACCTGGTTCATGTTGCTCTCCAGCATAACAATATAACTGACTTAAAAACTTCCATTTCTGATTACAGAGCTTAAGACAGTCATAAATACATTAGCTTGGGAAAGTATTATCATGTCACAGAGCAGGTTTCAGAGCTGAGAACACTGCAAAATCTTTCCTGTGGATGCCTATCAAATAATGAACAGGGAAGACTAGAGGTGATCTCAACTCGAATTAGGTATCAAATACCTACTATGTTATTTATCTTTTGCTTTTACTGCTGAGATCCTTGGCACCAAAAAACACAGAGTTTTAAATTAGGAAACTATCTGTCAACAGAGGAATCACAGACCCCACAGATACTTACTGACAGCTGCTGTAACAAAGTACAGCTTTTATTTCTCTCAAAGATGATAAATTAACGAGTACAATTCAAACCCATCAGTCAGAAGTTTTAAATACATGGTATGAGAGACTTTTAAAGAAAGGGATATTGTTGTTGTGCACACACAAAGATTTTCTAATCTTCTTATGCATTCTTCTATTGATGGGATTACAGGCCAGTTTTAACACTGCTGTGAGATGAAAGCAGTTGATATTATCAAAGTTACAAAACAGAAGGCTCTACCTCCACGTAAAATTAGTGGTGTGTAAGAATGTTGATCAGAAATAATCTAGCCTTCCTCCTGACCACCACATCTCAGTTAGCAGTTAGCTGCCTGTCTAAATGAGGCACGTCAACACATGCTCTACTCAAATGCAAGGGCACCCCCAAGAGTTGACCACCCACACATATGCACCTAAACATACCTATGTTTGAGTGAAAAAGTGAAAGTACCATTTGAAAATTCATTTTGTCTTCCGGTTTAGACTATCTATGCCTTAACATTGACAACTGAAATTCTGAAATAGGTTTGGAAGCATAATCCTTCACCTGTATCAGCTTCAGTTTTGGAAAGCATACAGCTGCAGTGGCTGGGCTGGTGCCAATCTGCTATATTTTGACTAATAAAAAAAAATAAAATGGAAATCTCAAAGCTCAAGAAAAACCTTGTCTCCTTGACTTGCATCTTTTATGATTGTGGTTATTAAAATGTTGGCCCCATTTCACCCAAAATATTAGAAATATTTAATGAATCCTATCAAAAGCGATGAGTTTGTTAAATGCATAATCAGGAGGAGATCAGTAATATGCAGCCTGTGGTAGTACCTTCTCTGATAGGACTGGAGCTACAATGAAAGACTTCTCACAGTCTAAGCTGATGTTACTAAGTGTAATAAGGGCATCAGCACGTAAGCTAATCATGTTTCACCCAGCTTTTTAAAAATCAGGCACCTATCTTACAGACAATTATACTGAGGTACAGTAAGAACAACTGCCAAGTGTGGAGAGAAGGACATACTAATAGGAGAGATTAGAATATAGTAAAAGTTTAATCATACGTGCTTGTGCAGATTTCTGAAGTAAGTTCTGACAGGCGATACCTGAAGAATTTACTCTGGATTTGTACCCATAAACTGGATGACTGGTTGGTAATTTAGAAAGGCAGAAAAGAAATATGAATGTACACACAACTGTACTCGGCCCAAATAAGGAGCAACACAGTGGATATGGCAAGCTTTCCAAATAAAACAGCAAGTGGCTATAAACTTCGAAGTTACAGCTATGATGTTTTAAAGGGGTTTTCTTATCCTAAAAATAAAACCTCATCTCCTCTGATCAAAACAAGTATATGTTTTATATTGTATATACACATTTACAATATTTAAAACATAATTATATTTATATTAAAGAAGGCACTTTACAAAATGTAAGCATCATTTTTAATAGATCTCAGTGATTTGTAAACCTTAGTTTCACTATGGGTACTTTCCTATGGGATCTCTTGTTTTTCCTCTAGTCTTTGAATCTTTTAAAGCCTCTCTCATTATTTTTGTTGTCTGAAGTTGGGCAATAATGTTACTGTGATTAATTAAGCAAAAAGACATGGAAATAGGGGTGTGGTAATCATCAGATAATAAAGCCCTCTGGGTCTCGCAATGCATGAGGTGCAGCCAGGACCCTTTATCCCCAGAGGTCTGATTATCTCCAGGAAAACTACACCTCCCTGAACTTGCTGTATGGCTATTATGAAATATCTTTACATTTTATAGATAAAGTAAATTACTTTAATCACTGAAAATTGCCAGTGTTGTGAGGTTTCAGCTGTGAGGTTCACAGAGCTTAATCTGCCCATTTTAAGTCTGAAATAACCAATAATTGTTCTAATAAAAGCAGCAGTAAATCATTATTTAAATGCTGGGATCATCCCCTCAGAGTGGCAAAGGCACCTTCTGTATGTTTGATGACATGGGGTGCTCGTTTAACCATAACCCTGGAAGTGCAAGCCATAAGGGAAATACTTTACCAGGGCTATTTAGTGTGTGTAATCAATGTTTTGTCAGAGCATCAAATTATTTTCTGTCATTCTGCAAAGTCCTAGGTCAGCAAACAATAACATCTGCCCAACATCTGAAAATCTTTTTGGAAAAATTCCAAATGTCTTCAATTTGTCACACTTCCAATCAAGCATTTTTCAGAAAATCTTCAGTGGTTTTTGTTCAAAGGGAAAATACATTTTCCCATTCCTAAATCGTTGGAACGCACAAGAAACATGTTTACTAATTACAAATACGATGGAGATGTCAGTGACAACTCTATCCTGCCCTCCACATGCTCTGGAATTGCGAACACAGGGCTCTGGCAGAAGCCATGGTCAATCAAAACATATATCAGTCTAACCGCTGCCATCCCTGGGACCGTGATATTCTCACGTTTCCCTTCCATGGATGAGCACAGAAGTCAAAATTCCAGAATTATATCACGGCTGATGCAAGAGTCACTGACTGAGAAAAATATCACCTTCTGGAGTGTTCCTTTTGGGAAAGGTATTCCCAGAAACAATAATTAGTTACACTGGTATGTTATCTTATCCTTACCTGTCATATTACAGTAATAAATTTAAAATACATTAACTATTTGGAAAGATTTGCAAGCAGTTACACAGAACTATAGATTTTCAGCAGCCTACTTCTCAGAGGCTTTTAGCGAACTAATACACTACAAGAAAGACACTATAGGATACAGACATATAACAAAAAAGGGTTCCTGATTATGCAAGTAATCGGAAAGACAGTCTGTGTCTGAACTGTGTAAACAGATGAATTAAAAACACTCCAAGGTTTTTTTGCAGTGCAGCATTCACATACACTTGAGAGCTGAAGACTAGGCTCCCAAGAAAGCAACTAGTTATATTTATTAGACTAGTGTATGACACAGTTTCAACAGGCATGTCAAACTGGAGAAGGTTTACCTAGTAACAGAAAAACAGTATCCTTAGGAGAGGTGAAAAAACAGAACTAGGACACAGAGAAACATGGGTCCTGATGCCATTTAGTCTATTTTTTTAAAGAGATGTTAAAAGGTTGTTGTATTTCTCCTAACAGGAAAATAATTTTATTTCAGAAGGAAAGACCCTGTTATCAGTAATTCTCAGGAGAAATTTGAGATTGTTGTGCCAGAGGCAATTAACACTGAGTAATAAAAACTTCTCACAGCCTCAAATGAAAAACTGATAGAAGAGCGGATATTTTCAAGGGAAAATAGTGACATGCAAACAAGATATCTTTTGCTTCTGTACCGGCTTTCAACCTGTCCTGGTTTCAGCTGGGATTGAGTTAATTTTCTTCTTAGTAGCTGGTTTTGGATTTAGATGAGAATAATGGTTACACAGTGATGTTTAAGTCATGCTTACTCCAAATCAAGAACTTTTCAAGTTTCACATGCTCTGCCAGTGAGCAGGTGCACAAGAAGCTAGGACGGAGCATAACCAGGACAGCTGACCTGAACTAGCCAAAGGAATATTCCATACCAGAGAACGTCCTGCTGAATATCTAAAGTAGGGGAGTTGGCCGGGGGCTGCTGATCACTGCTCTGGGACTGGCTGGGCATCAGTCAGCGGGTGCTGAACAATGGTATTGTGCATCACTTGAGTGTTTTTTTTCCCTTTGGAGGGGTTTATTCTTCTCTCTTTCTCTCTCCTTTTCATTACAATTGTTGCTATTATTATTATTATTATATTTTATTTCAATTATTAAATTGTTTTTATCTCAACCCATGAGTTTTACCTTTTCCCCCAATTATCCTCCCAATCCTGCTGGGGGCGGGGCAGAGAGACTGAGTGAGTGGCTGCCTGGTACTTAATCGCCAGCTGGAGTTAAACCACGACACAACCCAAGCTTTTAAGCTTCCTGCAGTAATTTGTTTACCAAGTTGACTAATGTGAAGAATTAATCAAAAGAGTTTTCATAGGAGAAATATGACGAGTAATGTAAGCAAGAATCGTATGATACAGAAGACCAATGCCATCTGCTTCTGGAAGAATTCCAAATTGAAAGATTTAATCTGGTTACAAGTTACAGCACAGAAGATGAGGAGGAATGCTCTGTGGAAAGCTGCACTTAACAAAACTAATTGGTATAAAACCAAATGAGAATATAAGTCCTAGGAATGAAGACAAGATTCACCCCTTAAGTATAAGTCACGTAAAGAACAAACTGGTGAAGTCAGTGACAGGATTGATGTCAGAAAATCCTATGAAAATGAGAAAGAGGAAAAGATTCTATGTCCTGATCACTAATTCATTAGTGTTGAAAATCTATTGCATTTTAGAGATACAAAGGTGTACGTGAAAATCTCAGTCGTGTGTCCTGGTTTCAGCTAGGATAGAGTTAATTTTCCTCCCAGTAGCTGGTACAGTGCTGTGTTTTGGATTTAGGATGAGAATAATGTTGACAACACACTGATGTTTGTGTTGTTGCTGAGCAGTGTTCAAGGAGTCTTCAGCTTCTCATACTGCCCTGCCAGCAAGGAGGATGGGGTGCACAAGAAGCTGGGAGGGGACACAGCCAGGCCAGCTGACCCCAGCTGGGCAAAGGGGTATTCCATACAAATTGACACCATGCTCAGTATGTAAACTAGGTGGAAAGCTGACCGGGGGCCACTGCTCAGGAGCTGGCTGGGCATCGATCGGCAGGTGGTGAGCAATTGCACTTTGCATCATTTGTTTTGTGTATTCTAATTCGGTTATCATTATTATTTATTATTATAATTTTCCCTTCCTTTTCTGTGCTATTAAACTGTCTTTATCTCAACCTATGAATCTTACTTTTTTTCCTCCGCTCTTTCCCTCATCCCACTGCAGGAGGGAGTGAGCAAGCAGTCGTGTGGTGTTTAGCTGCCTGCTGGGTTAAACCACAACAGTCCTTCCAGCAGAAGAGTTGTGTGCTTTGGTGAATAGCAAAGTATTAAACATGAGGAGGAGCAGAGAGGGAAGCTAGTGTTCACAAGAGAATACAATCCTGAGGAATGCACGTTAATACCTATATCAGAACAACTAGAAATTATCAGAAGGTAGAGGGACATCCTGAAATTTGCTTCCTACATGATTTCTGTACAATGGGTATTGTGGACCTGGTCCAAGGGATGGTGTACTAGGGAATCAGCTCACTGCCTTCCTTCCATGCAGAAAGGAACATTCTTTGAAGCTACAAATGGAAGGGAAATTTGTAGTTGGATAATCCTCAGACTACAGGACGCTAAATACGAGGAATGAGACTGATTCTCGATGGTTGGAATTGTCAGTATCCCACTGAAAATCAAAAGACTCAGGAAGAATTTTCCAATGCTTTCCTGAAACATTTCTATGAATGTGTTCATTCTCAAGACAAAAAAATTTAATGTGACACTTCCTACAAATGACTATTTTTTTAATTTTTTGTTGAAATAGTTTGTATGAAGGATTTTCTATTTGTATCAAAACTGTGAAAGTGCTACATTCCCGTTTTCTATATTTATACATAAAAATTATAAGTAGTAAATCAAAAGCATACCAAAATTTTTAATTCTGCAAATGCTGAAACACTTTCTTAGCTTTTCTTTTCCTAAAGGGCAGAAGGGCAGTTTGCTTGCAGGCTGTGTGTATATGTGCCAAATCTGAAATGTCATTAAAAGTACCATATACTCAAAACTGAGGCTTTGCTGTTAATACCAGTGGAATCACCATTTCAAACAACAACAAAACCATGAAAAGTGAAATTTTCTGGAAAGCTTAAGTGCCATCTGAAAGAACAAATAAGAAATAGTTTTACTAATTTAAGAGAAGACAGTCCTGGTCATCTGCAATACATCCAAAATAGACAATTATTATAAAAAAAATATTATTCCTGCAATACTAAGTACAGATTTTGTACTTAATCTGTCACAAACTTTACAAAGATCACACTCTAGTAAAGTTCAAGTTTAGCCACCAAATTGGAAGGAGAACTCTCATGTCCCATGTATCTCATATGACATACTTCATATGTCTAACTGGAGAGGAACCATAATGAACATTTTGTAACACTAATGAAGCCCATCTAATTAAAAACATTTCCAAATGAAACAGACAAAGTATCTCCAAAATTTCTAGCTACATACAGTTTAGCTGTCATATCTCATTGGTTAATGCAGTTTCAAAAACTAACTTGTGTCTTATAATTCAGCAAGACAGAGTGAACAGAAGATAACAAAACAACTATACCAAGAATACTAAAGACAGGCAGGTTCTTAGAGCTTGTCCTTAAAGTGACGCTTATTGAATTTTAAGGCAGGAATTAGGGTTTTGTTTAGGTACATCTCTTATGAAAAGTGCACAGTTGTCTCAGAAGTTACCTATACCAGAACTATACTTTATGTGGTACATTCTGCATTCAGTAATTTTCTTAGGCAAAGGAAGTAAAAGCATGAAGTAATCTTCACCATACTTCAGTATTTCTCAAGGTAATTCTCTTGTAAACAGGCAATTAGAACCAAATCTAACAAAAATTTGGAAAATATACTAAAAGCAAGAATTGGAGACTGGCCTGTTGCAAAGTAATTCTTAATAAATATACAAAAGCCTTTGTCATACTTGTTTGCTATGATGACCGAACACAGCAGAATCAAAGCTGTTCCTAAGTATGTTGGTAAGTATGTTCTGCTGCTCAGGACCAGAGCTTAAAGCTCATGTGCAGTAAAGAAAAGCTTCCAAACAGTTCCGGGGACACGGTACACCTAAAATAAAAAAAACCTAAGACCAGACAGATCCTTGGTTATCCAGGAATGGGAATATCTCAATGGTAGATCCCAGAGTCTTGGGTTCCAGCATTGCAGCTTGCTCACAGTAAGCATCCTGGGACAGCTCACAGGAGCACCTCTCCTTGCCTATGGTTAGTGAGAAGAATGGAAATGTTTAGGTTTAATAATTATGTTAGAAGAAGATTCATGTAGATACTGGGTATCAGGTAAACTCCTAGCCTAATACAGAAACTGAACTCATGTAACATTCATGCAGAAATATTTTACCTAGCTACAGTAAATATGATCAAAGCCTTTAATTGTAAAACAGGCTGAAGCTTCTTGTGAAGAATTTTGGGTAATAAGCAAATATGAAAGCCAACTTGGGGGTTACCTAAAAGGGTGAACAGCCTTTGAGGTACCAAACTTAAAGCCTCTTGTACTTCAAAATCTATAATATTTAGAAATGAAACAGAGAGCTTTGAAGGCGTGAAAATCCTGAGGCTTCAAGAATATCTTATTTAGGCTGAAGAATATGTTACATAAAATGGAAGAGGGCATTATGAACACAGTCTAACAAGGAAACACAGAGTGATGTCTCAACATGCTTTTTGTTCAAACTTTATAGGAAATTAGATTAATAATGCATGAGTTGCTTTATGTTAAGGTTATTCACTCATCCACCTCCTCACTTATTTTCCTTTGGAAAGTATTCTACTTCTACATGCAAAATTGGATTTTTCACTTTTATTCAACATGGCAGATACAGAGCAGATACAGAGCTCTCAGGCGTGTTTAGATAAAGCCACTTCTATCGAGCTAGGCAGAGCACTTCTTTTAATGCAGGTATTCTTTTGCTTATTGCAAATAGACAATCTAAAGAGAATCACAACTAAATTATATAATTATTTTTACAGCATCATTAGTCGCATCAAAGATGTTATTAAAGTAACTTATGATAAATTGTAAGTAATACTTATCAGATCTGTAGGGAAAACCATTACATGTTTGGAACCAAACCTTGTTTGCTGTGGTGGAGAGCAACAAGATCTGGTCTACAGAACATTTCCATCATTCTCCTACCCTTTCTTTGTGGAAAGAGGATCAAGCTTACAGTAGCCCATTTTCAGCCAATAGTTGGGTAGCAAAAACTTCACCTCATTCTTATTCTGAAGAGAAACAAGTTACAACAGCGCAGCCTCTCCCTGAAGTCATCGTACCTCCACCTACTCCTCTTAACAATCAATGAGAAGATTAAACTATACATGGTGCATATGTCTTCTCTCATGAAACATAAGGCATTTTTGGCATTTCTTCCCTTTAACTGCAATTAAAGTAGAGGTAGTAGACGAGATAGAGAAAATTTTTGCTAGCAGAGTGCTACTGTATGTACAACAGGGAGGAGACATCTTGAGCACAGACATGGATTATCAGAGTGTCAAACATACATTGTGATTTTTCTTTAAAGGACAAATCATCATCAAAAGAAAGCTGGGAAACATGTCATCACTTGTGAAATATAAATAGGGGAGAAGAAAGCAAAAGAGAAGGAAGCACATTTCTCTCTTAAAGTCACAAAACTCATTAACAGAACAAAAATAGGTTTTTCCATAACCTTTTTGTTGACAAGTTCTCACAATCACTAAGTCAGACAATTACAGGGATGAAAAGAACCTCAGCAGATCACTTTGTCTAATACCATGACCTGAGGTAGAGTCATCTGTACTTAAACAAACATTTACCAGGGAAAGCTAACAGTTCTTTAAAATCTCCAGTTGCATTCCTTCCTTTAGGGAAATTGTTATTTACCTGTTTACTTATCTGTACAGTGAAATTTCAATATATTTTTGCTGAATGGAGGCATCCTCTTTCTACAAACTAAGCTGATTTTCTCTTGTCCTTTGCCTGACATACAGAGAGAAATTCAGCATGTTCCTGACAACTGTTTAGACACTGAAAAGCTGCTGCCAAGATTCCTCTTCTTTTCAACAGCAGAAAATAAATCCCATTTTTTCAACTGCTTTCTTAAGCTTTAAATTCTTAAACCGGACTGTGTTTTATCAAAAGACTCAAACCAGGTAAATATAGTATAAATTAATATATCTTTGATGAAGCTATATGTACTTTTTGTCAAAGGACTTACCACTTTGTCATTAAAGTCATTGTGAACTTTTTCATTGTCTTCACTAGGAATATCTTTAATCTAAAGAGAGAAAACAGAGTGCCAAACCAGTGTGATAATTATGAATAACAGCACAGGGGAAAATTCTGGCCAATTCCTTTCTTGCAAGACATATCTCTTCCTTAACTTCAGAGAGGAGTTGCATGGGGGAGATAAGCAGGATTTGATTGTAAAAGAACTCCCTAATCATGTACACTTATTTTAAGAGGTCATTATCTGATATACAGACAACGTTAATAAAATTTAAAAAATGACATAATTCAGTTTTGTTTTGCTTACAATTAGTATTTTCATTGTCAAAACTCTCACAAATTGAGAGAGCCAGCAACAAGACTCATTTTCTGTAGATTATAAAAGTTAATTTCCAATACCTTATGTGTATCATTTTTTAAATGCTATATATCCAAATGCATTTTTTGTGAGTGATCTTAATTTTGCATATGCTTTTAAAGTCGTATTCATGAAAAAGTAATCTCAGTAAATTGATGTCAGGACCATATTTCATTTCGTCAACCAAATTCCTGAAACCTTTGGAGACATCTTCTTGCACATCACTAACTATACCTGGGAAACGATTTTTTCGCTCTCACTTGAACTACACCCTGAAACATCAAAAAACATTAGGAAGTTACTAGGGAGAGATCCTTCACTTAAAAATGGAGAATGCTACAATACTGCACTGAGTCTTCCAGGCTGCCTTCCCTGAAGCCCAAGTTCAAGGTGAACCTCCTCATCAGCTGGGCAGAGCCACAACAGCCCACACTTGGTGACAGGGTCAGGTTTTCAGGGTGGTTCTTTGTGAGGTACCGAAGTGACTGACCTTCTCTGCATATACATAAACATTTCTAATTCATTTCTGATTTCAAATTAGACTGAAAATTCAATGAAGAGCAGGTTTTGCTTTAATTTGCAGTGAATTTCATAATGTAATAACATCAGAGGAGTTAATGTACAGCTCTATTAATTGAAAATAGAGCTCCAGGGGTTGATGGAGCCTTTTGGTTCCTTTCCTCATTTCTCTGTAGAGAATGAACTTTGAATTTTATATTTTCAGGTCCTGTAGACTTGTGAGACAAAATATTTTTTCCTCATTCTTGCCACAACGTGATTAGGGAGAAAAGGCTTTTTTTGGCTGGCTTACTCCTCCTCTTTTTTTTTTTTTACATATAATGACTCAGATCAACTAGTCAGTCTGAATATTCTTACAGTGTTGCAGCTTTCAGGCTGACAGTTACGTTCATTCTAATACTTCTTTCTGGCTAATGAAGAATTTTGGGAAATAAAACACTCATATAAAGTGTGTATCTGAACAATTGTTTTTGTGGAGAGATACGAGAAAACAAAATGTTGAAGAAAGGGGAAAAACAAAACTCAATTAGATTTCAAAGAGTTTCCCATCAAGATTTGGAGGAATCCTGGCAATTTCTCCTAGACAGATGCAATGTCTATTGAAATCAATTGAGATACTAAAGGCCATTTTCCTTAGTGTATCAACTGGCAACTGAAAAGAGATAATAAAAGTAATTCATTCTTTTACCCAACACAATAATACATACAAAGAGATAGGACTAAGCAACACTGTATTCCCTTTCACATGTCATAAAAGGAAATAGTCCAGGGTTCACTGAGATACATGAGCATACACCTGTATGCCAGGTACACCTGAGCGCACATTGCTGCTGTTCTTAGGTAGGACATATTTTGTATTTGTCTTTCACACTTTCATGTTTAAATAAGTATAAATGTAAGTCTTGCTGGAAAAAAGAGCAAGCCTGGAGTAAATAGCAAAATATGTAACAGAACACATCCCAGTCTTAATTGCACTGTGACAAATTCTCAATTACTCTGATCAAAATATAGCCTATCATACTCCTGGACCAGGTAATCTAACTGTGAAATATGTTATAAAATACAGAAACAGGGACTCCAAACCCCAAACTGCCTCTATATCCCATTCTCTCTTTACATATCCTTCCCAATACTTTCTGCAGGGGAATAAAATCAAGCAACAGAAGTGGAGGCAGAACTTTTCTCCTAGGAAATACCTCATGTTAACCACAGGTAAAGCTAGATAGAAGATACCAGCCTTTGAAATCCTGGAGTAACTTCTGCTCAAGGCTTACAATCCATAATAAAACTGCAACTACAATTTAGATGACTGGCTGCCCAGTCTAAAAATCAAATGGAAGTAATGGGTAAAGTTCCTGTAACCTGTAACAGCAAACTGAGGCCACTGGCTGCAATGAAGGTATGAAGAGAGATAAGCTAAGACAGATTCAAGCTAGAATCAAGTTTTGTATATTTTGTTAGGGGGCATGGCCAGTAAAGGAAAGAAGCTCTGCTTATGAATTTGCTGAAAGTTTAATACATCTTTTTTTCTATTAAATACGTTGCTTAGTATTAAAATTAAGATGTTGCTTACTTCAGGTGAGGAATTCCATTTCCCTTGTTTGAAAAATCACACACAGAGCTAAAACATTTCTCTCCACCTACAAATATATAGACACACTCTTGTACCCCAAAATATATAGATTTATATAAAAACCCAGAATTTGCATAAAATTTGTCTATGTTTCTGCATTTCCTCTAAGTACAGAGAAGGGTCATGGAATCTGGCTGCTAAAATCTCTATCATACAAGCAGAAGAGAAAAGGGGCTAAGAAAGAAGTAAGTTACAGACTGGCCATTGGGTAAAATTAAGGTGCTTAATTCCTGTATTCCTAGTTTGATGCAAGAGCTCCATAGTCACAAAACACTGTAGCAGTTTCCCAGAGGATTACCTGGCCTCATCTAAATCACAGGAAACTAACAAGTCATTGTGCCTTTCTGGTTTGGACTCTGTTTTGTTCCTTCATTTTATTAAAAACCACATTCTGGGACAAACACTGTAACATCCTGGAAAAGTTTAGTAAATTTTAATTTTCCTCCAAGAAGGAAAGCATTAAATTCTACCGTACCAAAGATATATGATTCCTCAGGAAATCCTCCTGACTGAGGTAGAAGAAAAATCCTCTAAAAATTAGATTTGTTGGCTGTTAACACCATATTTTATATGCAATTTACTTTTGTCACATTCCAGGAAAGCAATTATTTTTGCATGTACAGACACAATGCTCTTTCTGAAGGGCAGGGTTTCATATCTTTGTCCATCCCTTTTGATTTATTGCCTCAGTGTCAAAATAAGGTGGCTCTGCCAGCATTTTGAGACTCAAAAAGGGTATTCTCTCCACAGAATACAAATGTTAGTTCAAAGAAAACTTTGCTTGCATTTATGCTTTGAGAAAACAGATTTTAAAATCTTTGAAACCTGTTTAAATTTGAAGATGGTTTACTGACAGTATCTGTCCAGTTATGTCATTTACCTCATTAGCTCCTGAAGGGTAGCAACACAGAAAAACTACTGCCATGGTCTGCAGATTAGTAACGGGTGACTCTAAATAAAAATAAAAATAAAAATATAAATACAATAAGCAGATATTACAATATGGTAAGGCATCTAACATACAAAAATATAAACAAAACTGATGGAAAATTCTAAGTATTGCAGCCTACTAAAAGTGCCTAGAGCTTTCTGTTCTGGCTGGAATACATTATAGAAGTGCTATTGGCAGGTGCATATAGAAATACCGTTAGAATATTTTTGCAACTCTTAAGCTTTTTTTTTTTTTTGTATCACGAACTGTTATTAAGTTTTACTGAGACAGAATCACAGTCTATATTTGCTATTGGGGTGGTAATCTGCTAACAAGCAAGCACGGTTCCCCTCATCAGTTTTGTTTGCTCAAGATGTTTATACTTTTTGTTTGTAAACACAGCAACGTTAACGAAATTTTCTCATATTCTGTGCTTAGTTTTTGAAGCCAGAAAGAACTGTTCTACAAGCATGGATGAAAACCTTTTTTTACTGTTTCTATGGGACCGGTATTTATTCATATCACATACACTAAGAAATTTGAATGAAATACTTCTATTTTCAGCTGAAATCCACTATTACTGTATATAACAAATTTTCTGAACTAAAAAAAAGCATTAATAAAATAAGATGAATTATTGCAGACTGGCAAGTGCTCTTTAACTCTTCACAAAGGGGAATAACAGCTGTGAATATCAAGCAGAACTCACTCATTGAAAATGCCCCATAATTTACAGAGCTCACAGTAAAAAGTGCGGGGGGAGGGGTGTACAGGGGTGGGGAGAGGGGGAGACTACTCAAAGATCGATCAAATCCAAAAAGTATTTTACCTTACTGCAATATCTTTGAATTCTGTCTACATCACCACTTTTAAAAAATGCTTTGTTTGAAGTGTATTACACATATGAAGGGATTTCGTCTATGAACGCTATAGGTTAGTGCTTTTTAGTTTTAACCTGTAAATAACACGTCCATGCATCACACACCCTTGCAATGTACCCATTCTGAAAACACACAGGATTTGTGTTCTTAACCCTGTGATTTGAGAACAATAACTGCTAATGTAACTCAGTTAACTGTATTGCTTTTAATTGAAGATAATCTTGATTACAGCCAAAGGGCACTATTAATACTCTGAAGAAATGACTAAGACTTTAGCATTTGAATGTTGTAGAGAAAATAGAACTAATTAGCACTAATTTAATTCCAAGATTAAAGAAAATTCTTTTTTTTTAATTTTTAATTTAAGATAAACTATTTTACTCAGAACAAAGAAAGAATAATAAGTACTTTTTCCAACTGAAAGGCATTTTTTACTTTTGCATTATTTCATTAATATGGGAATATGGGAATCATGACCCCATTAAAGATCAAATAATAAGCATTTAATTATTGACAGCAAATAAATTTTTAATAAAGATACAAGGGTTTTGCTGTATAAAAGAAAAAAACAAAGTACCTCTGACCCAGAAAATTCATAGAGGATCTCACACCACTATATAATCTATAACCTAATTTTGAAAAGATAGGTTCACAAAGGGACATGTCATTTTTCTTTCTTCTGTACCACAGAATGAGGTACTGTAAGTATAACGTCTGTGAAAATGCTCCCCAGAAGTACCCCAGTTCTATCTTAATCATGCACTTAAACTAAATAATACATTGAATATGTCATAACCAGGAGGACAGTCATGATAAAAAGTGATTTAACCCCTTTTTACTCTACAAAATAATACTTTCTTTTCTTTACCTTGGGACTAGTTGTCATTTATAATTTCTGACCAAGGGAGACATAATGGATTTACAATGAAACCCTGATGCTTTTCCAAGGAACACGAAGATGCAGAAAATAAGCACCCATTACATTAGCAGACAAAAAGATGTTTTCACTGGAACTCTGAGCCTCATTCTGATGCTGGCAAATAAATGGACTGTTTGCAGGTTCTGAAAGCATAGTTTCTGGCTAATCATGATTCTTCAAAGGTAAAAATAAAATGAACTTTTTCTGAACCTTTTGATGCATCACAAAGAAAAAGATTCAAACACGACTTCTTCCAGCTTTGCACTTATATTCAGAAGGAGCCCAAATCCAAGAGGCCCAATCCGGCCAGTCACTACCAAATACGCAGACTAGTTTCCTAAAATGATAAGATTTATCTGTATGATGTAAAAAAATCGAAGGAAATGGGAACATATTACTGTAAGAAACTCTCCTCCTAACTCTTTTCCCAAATTACTTCTTTTGTCACCTGTAAGTCTCATCAGAACATGGCATCAAGGAGGAAAAAAATCTTAAAAATGTGAGGAGTAAAACAAAAAGAAGAAAAACTGTCAGAAGCCAAAATATTTACTAAATTATGGAATCTATCTAGTCTTTTCATAGTTTAAATGAAATAGAATATTCTTGACAGATGAGCAAATTTCAAAAGATTCTGTGTTGAGACGCAGTTTGAATAACCCACGTACTAGCTGAGTTTCATGAATTTGCAAATGTGGGTTGAAGTTCTCCCATGCGCTGCTTTTCTTTACATTCCTCAGACGTTCAGAAGAAACATAAATACAAATAGGGAGAAATGAGTCACATGAACACAAAAGAATACGTCGTCAACAATTCAGTCTAACTTAGTTTACAAAGCATAAGATCTGGGAAGTCTCTTAGTTGTCCCATCCCCAAAGTGCTGGTAGGAAATTGGCAGCAGTCACATGCATGCAGCAATCACGGAAATAGTCTTTGTTTTGTGTCTGGCACTTAGATGATAGAAATATGAAGTAATACCCCTCATTTTGCCTGTGTTGCACAAAGTAAAAAAATCTGCAGAAGAAAGTACTTTTCATACATGTATTTCTCATACAGTACATGCAAACCTCTGCATGTACAGTGGTCAGATTTAGAGTAGCATGGCCATGACACATGCTCTTGGCCTGCCTGCTAACACAAACACCAAAATGGTGGAGTTACCAATGCCACTTTCAAGGACATCCAGAACATTCATGAGTAAAAGCAAACATTTTGGAATGAATATGACTGCTTGAGAAAACCGGACAGACAACTGGCAACTGTTTAGCCTGAATCTCCCTATTGTAAAATTCTGTCAGATCCGGTGAAACATTTGGTGCAGGCCACTGCTCAAGGACAGGGTAATTGCTACTCTACGATTTGGACCAAGCCTAAAGGACCATTTAAAGATAATATTTTAAGGCGGGATTTCCCAATCTCCTAGACCAGGAAAACTGCAACTCAGCAACATCTGCTTTATTGGGAACAAAATGAAGCCCCTAGTAACTACTTCTGAAAATCCTTTGTAGTGAAAATTCCAAAACAGCATTGTTATCAACTACTAACATTGTAAAAATCAGTTTGATTTTCATGTTTCTTCTAATGTAGTATGGATTTTTAAAAAGTGTGAAATATAACGTATGATGCCTTTGGTTGCTTTGCCTTTCATACAAGTGGAGTCTTTGTGCATATTTACAGTAACATGATTATTGTGCAGACAGCTTCTCAGCTTGTTTGCCAGGGCAAGCACAGTAACATTGGGATAGCACCTCCAGTGCTAAGGCTTCCCAGTAATGTTAGAATTAAGATAAATCATGGATCCAAAGCAGAGGAGCATAAATCTGAGCACCTATGAATGATTTCAGGCTATTTAAAGCAAATATTCAGAAATAACGTACCTGGGGAAAAGGCAAAGTCTCCCCAGATATACATACTGAGTACAACAAAAGTTTTTAATGGCAAAATATTATAAGAAGTTTCTATGAATTAAACAGCCTGCACAGACGAGGAGCACCTCTACCTCAAGCTTCTCCAGAACATGACCTGGCTGCTGCCAAACACCAGAGAAAAAGTAGTATGAATCAATATCTAAGAGCCTCAAAGTGTTGAGATGTTTCACATCAAGACCCAGCTATGTTAAAATGCATGGGTTATGGGAAAAAATTGAACAGAGAAAGCTTCTGTGTTTGGTGGCAGGCTAACAGCCCTACAAATGAAGGTACCAACTTGAAGAAAATAATTCAGTTTTTAGAAGTAACCACTGCAGATTTTTTAGCATTAATGGAACATTTAAGATTCTGTCAGATTCTTTAAGATTCTCTTCATTTAAGATGCATACACTCAGAGATACTGACCCAAAGCCATATCTAGTGCTAATCAGTCGAGGACTTTGGCCTGCAGTAGATCAGATATGCATCTACTCTAACATTAAGGACTACAGAAGCATCAGTCTGATATATGATATGCCTAAGAATAGACATCTGTTTAATAGGATACTTTTGGAACCAGCCCAGGATTACTTTAGTCATACCCATTTAGCACCAGTATGGTGTTAGAGCCTGACTTAACCTACAGGTGACATGCTGTGAAAGTTTCTCAGTAATATAGGAGCCCACCTAGAAAATGTAGTTGGTAACTTCATTGCCACGGTTTCATGCTACTTTCTGCCCATTTGTAACTTCTGCTTACCAAAAAGGACAAGGACAGTCCATTCCCCAAACCCTTCCACATCACAGCTTTTGTGGGCGAACAGTACATAACTAACTGTTCAGTTCAGGCTCATCTGAATTTCCCAACTTGATGGAGAGGGCAGAAGGCATCAAAGACACCTCACCTTAGAGGCAAGAAAAGCAGTGTCCCATCTATTCCCTTAAACAGCCCCTGACACAGGCCAGAGCCACCTGTTTTCCAGTGAAGCTTGATTATTGAATACTCTGACTCAAAATGGAAGTTTTTGCCAATAGCTAGATGAACTTTGAGTGAAAATGGGAACTTTGGAGGTGATACAACCAGCATGTTTTGAATATTTGTTAACATTAGCAGACTATTTTTTTAAAAAAACAATCTTCCTATATTCTGTAATTCAGTGGCGTCTTTCATCAAGGAATTCTGCCAGGGAACCAAGTGAAAGTATTTTTTTTTATCATTTTGAGTTTGCCTCCTTTTCATTCCATTGTATATTTTCTTGTTTTAGTGTTAAGGGAAAGGGTGAATAGTGTGGATCTACCTTCTCTACACCAGTCATTCCTTCTGATCCCTTTATCATATTTTTTTCTTATTCACTCTACTGTGAAATAAAAAAGCTTAGTACTTTCAATCTCTTTTCATATTATTCTTGTTCCATAACCCCAATTATTCTTGTTTTCCCTTTCAACACCCTGTTTATTTCTTCTATATCCTTTTGAAGCTACTGTGCAAGTAGAACTGAATATTTATTCTAGGAAAAAAGAACAGATTTTACTTGAAGGTATTAGACTAGTGTTTTTATTCATCGCCAACCTATTCTTTACACAAGCTAATATATTCTGCTCCCTAGTGAACAGCATCCTTCAGCAAGTCCATTGCCTTCCAATACTGCCCTTCAAGGAACCATATAAACCAACTTTTTATTGCACTCCAAGCCTGTTTCTCTTAGAATGATCAAATAATCACAGAGTAAGATGTTAACTACAGCAAGGAAAAAGCTTGACCAACACCCTTGGCAAACAATCAATTTCCATTTGTTTTCATGGGATAGAGTTTGAAGTATTGATACTAAACTTTCATCATAGTCCTATGAATAACTTCAGATTTTTTTAATCAGTATTTCAAAGATTCTGTGTCAGCCATGAATGGACTTTGCTCTTTCAAGTAGGCTGACGTCTAGTTGTTTTGGGGCAGGGGAGAAGACTCTCAAAAGAATTTTCTTTAGAAAACAGTAGAATGATTATTTAAGAATGTTAATCTAATAACATGCTGCACCCCTTGCTTCTGCCTGATGGTTTAATTATTAGTAACTCAGTGCAGTTCATTAGGGACCTATTGTGCTGCTGTTGGCAAAACAGAAATGTCACTGCATGTTAAATAATTAAAAACAGTAAAACAAACATTATCTTTTGAGTCCTGGATTTATAAATTGCTGTTACGCGTGCATCCCTTTAATCAATAACTACTTATCTATTTTGTTTTTGTGAATAATGTGTATAAACTCTTTCCTGCCATTCTAATTATGATTTGATGCTTTCCCAATTCTTCCTGCAGTAACTATAGATATTTTGTTTTGTTTTTACAACAGAGTAAAAAAGTGAGCAACAGCTTGTGCATCCAGCAAGTTCTCCAGCAGTAACAGCCTGTTTCCCCAAGCTAATCATTACATTTTTTCCCTTTTCTAAAGGGTCATGTATTTCTAGGGGACCAAATCCTGCACTTCTTACTCAGGCAGAAGACATGTCCGTGCCATGTCTTGGTTCTGCAGCACAGGAACTGGCTCAGATCCAGTCCTGAGCCAATGACAAACTTGTAAGAAGTTCAGGGAGAAGTGGCAGTGAAAGTTTATTGAACAGCATTACATTGCTTATGTGAAATAAAGTAACGGTTTTGCTGGGCCCAATCCCCGAAAACTTTGAGACAATTAACTTCTCATTAGCAGTGGGGACGCTTGTGCTGAATTAACTCTGCATTCAGTCCTTAGTTCCTAGCGCCCAAATAGTTACACTACATATCACGTATTTTATCACCAACCATTACCATTATTGAGCCCTGGTACAGCAAAGACTGAACAAAGGTACAGTCAGACTCAGAACACTTTGCTAACAGGCAGATTATTTAGAGTGGAATAATCACAGGAGGGATTATTTTGTAACTGAGTATCCTCATTCTGATTTTTCATCTTTTTGGTTCTATTACATTATGGCAGTCTTGTCAAGAAGTTTTGCCAGCCTCAGTCAGAAGCAGACAGAGCGCATAATGAAAAATAAAAGGCAGAGTATATCCAACTTTTAAAAATTGTTACTGCTGACATGAAAGAAATGCCAACTGGAGAATAATGCCTCAGCTGCTGACTTTGTCACAACTTGGGAGAAACTTTCAGAACCATTAAGAGAGTCACTTCCACATTACAATTTCAAAACAGCATTGGGCATGTGTTGGCTGGATTTTGAAAGGAAGCAAACTATTTAATAGTTTGAAGTAGGCATTTATATTGCCATGCTGGCAACACTGACATTTTAGTCAGAGCTAAAACACCACCAACCCTTTTCCTTCACTACTGACTTTTCACTAATTAACCAAAGCAGGTGGAGTGCCGCCATCCAACAACTAATGCCAGTGAGGAATAAGAAATCAAATCTTTGGAAACAGGATACTTAAATTAGCCTGAGGAGTATCTGCCTCACCTGTTGGGTCTTGTAGCTGTGTACAGAAAGCCCTTATAATTCAATTCTGTTTCAGCAGAGGGCAGGTTAACTGTGATAAGAAAAGGCAGGTGCAATCACAGGGACACAGCAGCATAAGCATGGGAAGAGAAAAAAGCATTTCAGATACTAATATGAGGGGTAATAAGTGCCTGACCTGACTTGAACAGCTCTCTCTAGAAGTTTAGTGGCAGAGAATAATGAAGAAAAAACAGCAGAACGTAAGATCTGTGGAGGAAAGTGCAGTCTCCCTGCACTGATTACTTAAGGGACAAAGTAATTTAATAACACCAGAGTGACAAAAATTATTTCTTTAAATAATCTGTTGCAAACTAGTCTTCACAGCTTCTTCTACACTTTGTGCTTCTTTGTTTTCCTCTATTAGGTCTCTTACAACTGTGACCTTTGAATTTCTGTTTTCTGTTCAGCAGACCCAAAGTACCTTCCCTTTACCACAAAGCATAGTTGCATGTGACACAAGCAGCTAACACACAACTACAAGCATACTACTTCTGGCCTTAGCTGACTACTGATTACAGTGCCTTTCATTGTACAGTCTCTCAGACTAATCAGTTTTGCATTGCCAGTACCTTCAGTCTAGCTTGCAACACGATGATTGTTATGTGTGTAACCATTACAGCAACTGAACATAGGAAGACAAATGTATCATATTAAAAGGGAAACTCAAGCAAGCCTAAATCCACATGCCAATAGGTACATTTATTTTCCTCACAAGACAGCAAGAAGCCAAAGAAAAACAACAACGTAACATGCACCAAAAAGTCCATCAAACCCAAGATAGCCCCTGGTGAAATGTACTTCAGCACTGGCACTTACACAATCCACACGATGCATAGTAATAGCATAGGTCCCTAACAGTAGCCAAGAAAAACAAAGTCATTTCTTATGCCTGCTCTTCAACAGGCAGCTAAAACTGACATATCTCTTTTATCCATTTTACATAACGGTTCAGTGGATGATAAATGCATCTTCAATCACATTGTCTTCAAGGCAAAGCTTGCTTTTTGTTTGTTTGTTTTTTTCTATGTAGGTACACAAGCACACAGCACAGACACCTGAGGCCTCCAAAGACTACTAGAAAGCAAACTATATATTTCAAAAAACAAACAGTAAATGGGAAAGAAGGAACACCACAGGGAGGACAGAATAAGTGGGCTCCTGTTGCAGCACTATAAAATTAGCCGTCTGCAACAAGGCTTTCCCACACAACCCTCCAAAAGTTCATCTACTGTCTGTGCTGTTTCTTCATCCTCTTCAGGACAGTCCACCCCACTTCTGCTGCATGTGGGTTCCTGGCTTCTCCTCTAGCCAGCTTCTCCTCATTCAGGCCCCCTTCCTCTCTCAGCTTCTCCCAGGGCCTCTCCTACATCCCTGGGCTCTCCTACATCCCTGGGCTCCTCTCTCTTTTCACCCAGTGCTCCTCCTCTTCTGGGCTCCTCAGTGCCATTTAGCTACTTAACCCGAACAAGCCACAGCTGTATGTTATCCACATCAGCCAACCCACCACCCCAGAAGCAAGCCCACAACTGTATATTATCAATGTTGATTAACCCTCTACAGGCTCCCTCCTGCAGGACTCTAAATGAGAATGAACAGTGGCTTATACAGATAGGAGGTGGGCAAAAAGAAGGCAAAAAGCAGATTGAAATTGTGTATCAGCTCCCAAAACCTCACCAAGCAGTAATTAAAACTTTAGCAGAGAGCAAATTATGAAAAAAAAAAAAAGTTATCCATGTTACATAGGCACTTCTTCATTTCTTCAACATCTTGGTTGCGTATGTTCTTCAGGGCTTGTGCAATCTGTGCATATTTACAATCTGAATGGATTATTTTTAGAAGACCAACAGGATTGTTGTAAACATTACTTGGGGTCCAAGAGCTAAGGCAAAGCAATTCAGTCACTGTTCACTTGACAGAACACCACAATGTCAACAGGAGAATCTTTTCCTCCTATTTTTTGTGTGGGAGCTTTTGATTATTTTGTTTAGGCAATCTTCTCTTTCACAGGCTCCAGCTGATAGTTCATTTCCTCCTTGTCCTTTCCACTCCCTAGAGACAACCACACTGTCTCCCTAGGTGCACATTATTCCCCACAAACTCCTCTTTGCTGATCGTGCTGGATCCTTGAGCAAATTGGTTCTTTGCTATTAGGTATTTACATTTTCAATATGTTTGGTTTGGTGCTGAAATAAGAAAATAGCAATGGAGAGAAGAGAATCTGCAAAGAGACAGGAATAAACTTTTCAGCATGAATAAAACCAACTACAGGTCCAAATGCATTTTCAGACAAAGGTAATTTCAAAGGAAAGTTCAGGGAGATTAGTTTTAGGGAACCTTATCCATCTATGTTTGTGTTTGTCCAAATTTATAAATACACACATATTACTAAGGCCAGAAAATTCAAAGTACTAAACAATATTTGAAATTCTTAAAAGTTTAAGAAGTGAAAAAAGCACTGCTTAGGTACCTAAGAAACCTTAATTTACCTTATTGCCTTTCCAAAAAGCAACCATGCAAGCTTGAAAAGCACCTCATAGACACACAATTGAAGACTAAATTAGAGTGATTGTTAAAAACATGTTTTCATTTCCCTGATGTTGACAATTAGGTAACACTAAAGTTCTAAATTAACCAAGAAAATGTCATTACAGTCAAAAACTGTTGTCACTTTAGACTACAGATTCTTCTTCCTTCCTGAGTTTCCCTGTGTTGGAGTGCTGTTATAGGTGAAAAACTACCTATGGCAAGTGTTTTCTGACTGTGGTGGCCCATAAGGGTCCTGGGTAGGTGTCACCAGGTGGTGGTGTTAACCAGCCTTCTGACTTCTGTTTTATTAAAAAACAAAAACACAAACGAGATTTTTGCCTGGGAAAAATGCTTTCATCCTTGGTCTGTCTCATAAGCTCTGAATACACAAATCCATCAAAACAGGGGGAAGATCAGCCCTGCTAGATCAGTTCCTGAGACAGAGCAGCTTCCTACCTAGTGAGGTCTGAGAGTTTTAGACAAAATAAGCTATGCTTACATCTACCCCTGGTGCTGGGGCACAAGTATAAATACAATAAGTTTACTTTAAAATATAAATATAATTTGGATAATTTTTCTTCTCCGATGAATGTCAATCTCTAATGCTAGAAACTGCCAGAGGGGTAACAGTATTATTGGCAGCAAGACAGTACTGTTGAAAGAATAACACGAATAGCAAATCTTTCTAATCTTTTTTATCTTTTTTTTTTTTTTAATGAGTTTGACTTCATTATAACACTAAGGAGACATAATATTGATTAGAAAACAGAGAGGAAGAAATGGCACATATCTCAAGATTTTGTGCCAATTAATGCCCCAAATTTCTAAGCAGTAGTCATATTTTGTCACATATGTTTCTCAAAGTTTTTCCTCTTCTTCCAATCTATGCATTTTTCTACACTGTGTCACATACTGAAAGGTCACTCCATCCCTGGTTGTCCAGCTTCTATTGGCAATTCAAAAGCTTAGCCACACTTGCAAAACATCTAGTTTCATGACACTTCTTACAGGGAAAAAAAGGGTATTAGCTTTGCAAACAGTCTTGATACAGGAGAAGTTAAAACCACGGACCATAATATCTTTGGAGCACAGTGCCTCTGTGTATTGTTTGTACCACAGAATATTGGAAATAGTAGAACTCAAGAACTAAACAGAAAAACTTCTTACACAAAATGCAAACATCGAAAGCAGGTAGAACAAGTTATATGGTGATGTTGTACACGAGCTCCAAGCACAGCATACGTGCATGTATTCAAACTGTGGATGAATCTGGGCTAAGGGTAAGAAGAAAGCAACTGGCCTGAACAGCATTTACTGGGAGAAAAAAAAAAATATTAAAAATCAATAGTTACAGTATTTTATTTTTTTTCCTACAGACAATGACCCTATCATACAAACCATGTTTGCACAGACTTGGACTTTAAAAAGATATAAAGCTGCAAGATGACAATTTTTAGAAAGTAGTTTTTCACATTTTTAAAACCAATATTCCATTTGTCTGTGTTCATGTTCCATAAATAGAGACAGCTCTACACAGGCAATTGCCCAGAGAGGCTGACTGCTAAGGACAGCCGTGCAACCCTTGATTGATTATTTTTCTGCCTATGCCATAGCCTTGGAAAACCAGACAGACTTGCTAGTACTGCCCATGAAGGAAAGCTGAAGGCAAGTGGGGCAGCAGTAACAATCTCTTTGCAGACAATACGTGAGTATACCAAAGACAGAAATTGCAAAGTCATTTGGAATTTTTTCTTGAACCTAAATAGAACTCATTTAGCCACTAATCCAGGGACTACGGATATTTTTTTTATATTCCCATGGATTCACAAAAGAAACTTCTTACATGAATTGGGTTTTCTTAGCCATCACGTTCTCCAATTGTTGTAATTATTTTAATATCTATGATAAATGGGATCCTAATTTCTTCTGCAGTTACTTATTACTACTAGAATTACATTCTTTCAAAACTAGATACCTGATAACTCCTGTTAAAGTTTTGTTTTAGGATACTTCTACACCCCCTCTTACTCAAGTATGTCACTTCCAACATTTACTCAATGGAAACTGCTTACGATATTCTGCCTTCCCTCTTTATTCAATTACATCGTTATATAGATACAATGGAGACTCCACAGCTATATCCTAAATATACACGGCTTTAAAGTTTTCTGGTGGTATCTGGGATATAGAAGACAGCTCTGGACAGCAAAGGGTCCTCATTTAATAAAGGAGTTATTCTGAAGTTAGCATACAGTCACATCTTGTTAAGCATCTTACAGAACCCACCAACAGCATTCACAGCTTCCCACCTTCATTAGGGGTTAAGTAAAATTGTAGTTCAGATATAGATAATAAAACAAAAGACTTAAGAGCAAAGCCCACCTCACTGAATATCTCTTCACAGGCAGGTAATCCAAGCTAGCAATATACTTAAGCATTGAACAACATTGCAAATGGATGCAAGTAAAGCAGCATGTGTGCAGAAAAATAAAAGTCTGCAAGGTTATGCTAGACATAAGTCTATGTTAAAACTATTTCAACATTTAGGTTTTATTCTGTGCCAGAAATTCTGGCACAACTGTGTAGCTTCAAATGGCATGTTCCTACTCTATTTTAAACAGCTAGGCATAAGTAGTCAACCGTTTGAGAGTCAAAGTAGAATATGCAACTCCAATTAACACTAATGGGTGCTGTATGTTTATTCAGCTACACATGGTGCTAAAAATGTACTTCTTGGCCCATAGCTTTAAAGTAAGAAAAAAAAATCACGTTCTGAAATGTAAAGGGAAAAAGGTTCATGTTTCAGATATTTTCACAGAGTGCAAAAAAAGAATATTATAGTGCAGTTGTTATAGGCAGTATAAACTGCTACATAAAGGCAAATCAGGCCTGCAGTAAAAGATCTGATCACCAAATAATCATTGCTGTGTCAAGCCTCTTACACTGATATATAAACTGAATCAAGGCATTTGCATGAATAGAATATAGTGGACATAACTCACAGCTAAATCTTGAAACTTGCAACCAGCGATTATTTCGAAAAGTTTCCAACTGCTCTGCATCATCTAAAGCAACAGTATCATTCTAAAGCGGGAATCTGAAACCATCTGTGTTTGTTAATACGGCCTTAAGTGTTAAATTTGCTGTTGCTGTCTTGAGCTATGTCAAGACTGTTTAAATAAAAGCTGTGACTTGCTAAATCCTGTCCCTAGCTAATTAAAACCATGAGTTTGAAGTATGTTACTTAATACATTCCCTTTACTCACTGTTCACTGTTGATACACTTACTAAAGAATTGCACAATACAGGACGCATTTTCTGTTGCGTTAGAGGCCCTGAATAAGAAATGAAAATGTGAATTTGACAGAATTCTTAGAGTACAAAAAAAATCAAACATACTGCTGTTATTAAAGGGAGGAGGGGCTTCATGAAAATGCAGAAAATTCCTTGGTTTGTAAAGAAATATATTTTTTAATGGCTAACACTCCTAAATATAAATCAGACAAATGCAGGTTATCATTTGAGGGAGATGCTTTATAAGAAATTGTTTTCAGCATTGGAAGAGCGACAAAATCCAACATTTAGAATTGAGAAAAAAATTGTAAACACAATTCCAGGATGAATTAAAAGCACTTATTAAGTAAGGCACATACCAGCTTCTTAATATGGCAGATCTTTTCTTTTAATTAGGATTTGAGATAATCCAGAAACAGCGCTATGGCTGTGTGCTCCCTTCCATTTTAGACAGACACATTGTCGCTTGACTGTTTTAGTTATGGGCTGGTTGCATTGAGAACTGTTTTTTTACAGTGAGGAAAATGTTTTCTTAAAGTCCAATACATTCAAAAGGCACTAATAACTTAGTGCAACCAGTGCAAGATACTATCAGTAGAGGGGATCCCGCATATAAAGCTCACATACGAGAAACTTCTGAGCATTGATTAAGTTTAGATCTGAAGCCAAACTTCATCATTTTGGTTCCTCTCTGTCCATCAGTCAGCTTTCTTATGCAGCTGTAGCAAATTACAGCTGCAAAAGCATTATCTATCAGTTATTCAAGAATGGCTAATGATTGCACATCAGAGAAAAGCCCTTTAAGTCAAAAGAGATAAAAAACATATTCTGGCTGTTGTCGGAGTATACAGCTCTTTGACAGTAACCACATATCGCAGATACACCATGCAGAATGGAAAGAGAGATACTGGTTCACACCCACACGAGCCACGAACTTCTTAATGTTAAAATTTTTCACCTTCCCAGAGGCAATGAATTCTTGGCTCATCCAAAATATCTGAGACAATTATCAGTCACAATCCATGTCCCTGAAGCTTTTTCTTTAGCAAGAAGCAGCTTGTGCAACCAGGCAGCATTCTATGTCTCTAGCAAATATTAGTAATAAAAGTAATAGCTCTTCAAACCTTCGCAAAAATGTGGTAGTGCAATAACAGCAATAGTTATAACAGGGCTACTGGAAGGAGACCTGGCTCTCCTTGGATTGCCTATGTGATCTCTAACAACGTCCTTAACCCTCCTTTCTCCCTCTTTTTCTCTTTTTTTTTTCTACACTGCATTTATTTATTTGTAATTGCAAACTTAAGTCAAGGATAGGTTTTTATTTTGAAGGTAGCAATCATAGGTTCAGCTGTGAAATAAATGAGTAGCAAATAGCATTTATTGAGAGTAATTGAGCAGTGAAATAAGAACAGTACTCTTCAATCTGCGACCTTAAGGTCCAAAGAATATTTCTCCATTCTAAAGAGGACATCAGAGAGCTCACCATTTCCACTGAATGGATAAAGGGATTGCAAGGATATAGACTTCATTGCCAATCGTCCTTAAAAAAACCCACCATGTAAATGGGGACCAACTGTCCAGTCGTACACTGACACAAAGACCGCTGTGTCCCCTTCACCAGAAAGTACGTACAGGCAAGGAGAAAGTGTCTCTGAACATGTGTAAGAAGGAGAAAAGTGACAACATAGGAGATGCTCCAGATGTCCCAGCCCAAGTTCTATCTGAGACCTGAGAGATCTCAGGATATTTTCTGTTTGCAGTATTGTTTTCTTACAGTCTCAGGAAAGAGGGGAGAAAGGGGGGGG
>JAVJGI010000002.1:31133072-31181059 GCA_035590275.1 Ibycter americanus | reverse complement strand
GGGGAAGGGGGCGGGGGGGGGGCGAAAATAAAGGAAAAAGGAAAGAAAACACAAAAGACAAACAAGAAAAACAAGGGAAAAACCCCAAGAAAAAAAAAAAGGGGAAGACTTTGTAAACTTAGAAAAGTTCTACATAAGACCTATGTTCACTCTGAATTTAATGGAATTACTTCAGCTCACAGTTGTGTGATCAAGAGTAAGATAAGAACTGTAGTTCAGTCTAACTATATTTCTGAACTTGTGTTCAGTCTGAAATCCCCATACATCAGTGCAATGCACAGAAGCTTTAATGCAAAACCTGCCCTTATCTTTTTCAATACAGTACCATGTCTATTATATTCTACAACTTCATTAGCATGAATAAATTCAATCAATATTTCAGCAAAGAATGAAAGTCAATTGTGCTTCTTATTCATGACCTCTTAAGGAACTCAGCACTGTGCCAATGACAGCCTCACATAGCTTTAGTAGAAGGTGTCTAAAGTAATTATCTGCAGACAAACTAGACAATTTTATATAATTTTTAATGAGGCAATTCCTGAAATAGTGAGCCATTTAAAAGTCAAAGAATTATCATGGCAACTTTTATGTGTACTGTGTTTCTTAGGCCAAACTCAGCAGCAGTGTGCCTGCATATACATCCACTAACATTAGTGGAATTACATCTCCTTGCACCGGGGTTAAATCGGAGCTCATTTAACCATGAGAAGTTAAACATTGCTAAAGTCAGGTTGTTCACAAGGGGAAGAACACAGCCCTTTAACTAAGACATAGATCTTCCATAGCTTATTTATCATTAACAGAAAGTGCTTTATAGCACTGCATAGAGGTTGCCATAAAACAACGTTTTAAGGCGCTCTCAACCATATTTCAGCCATAAATGTCCTATAGACATAGCAAGGAAAACTACCAAGGTTCAATATTATCATCTTTATTACAGATGACCTCACTATTGTGTTCTCTATAAAGAAAAAATATTAAACCATTAACACAGTCTGAATCCTAAATTAATACAGGTTTACTACTCATATCTAGATCTAAATGGCCTTAGTTGCAGTGTAATTATTTTTCTGTGAAAATTTTGTTGACAGCCTCATTAACAGTGATCAGACCAGAATAAATGTTACCTCTTCCACTAAAAATGTGACTTCACTGGCAGAGTGTGCCATATATTAGTACACATCCATCAGTGATTCAGTTTTCAGTGAAGTTTTATAATGAATGATATATTAAAAAACAAGGCACAAATTAATGAAGTCAGTCATTTCACTATGTTTTACAAAGCTTAAACAGCTGAAACAGCTATACTCTTTAATCCAGATATTTCTATTCCCCTATACACTACTTCTCACTAGTCCTATTTGTCAGTATGGTTCCATAATACAAAGATATTATTATAACGTGTATTACTGCAGCCCATAAAGATTCTTATAAAAATCCAAAGGAAACAGTAGAAAAAATAACATTAGTTATTGTTTCATTATTTTTTTAAATAAGATTAATATGTTTGATACCAAAATATAGTTCTGCTTAACTTGCAGCTCTATACATCTTAAATCTAAAAAGCCCCAAGGCAATTTCTAATGCCTTGTGTCAGAGTATGGCAATAGCAACAGTTCTCATTTTTGAGCCTATTCTACTGCATTGTTCTACTGGAACTTCACAGAACTTGCCTGACTTACTGAAATGTTCTCAGATAAAAAACACATGATTTATGAAGATGGTCAGTTTTACTTGAACACAGCAGATTTAAATCATTAAACTGGCTTTCTTACGTTGGAAATAGTTCTGTCTGCAAAAGTCATATTTCAGTACAAAGCAGTGCTGCTCTGAAAATGGTTTCCCGTCATACAGTGCTTTAAAAAGGACTTTCTCTTATTTGCTCTGGAAAGCACATTTGCCTTGTATAAATAATAATGATTGCAGCAGATTAGATAAAAATGCTGTATTTTTTTTAAACTATTTTAAAATACCTCCTTACTAATTTAATTATTTCTTCTAATTTTTTTTTTCTCTTTTTTTGGTCCTCTGAAAGGTACATACAGAATTTCTTCTTCTAGTTTTAACTATAAAGTACTGCTGGAGAGGGCATGTGACTACAGTCACTGTGTGGTTGCACCAAAACAGAACTGTGAACACTGTTCTGCCATAGGAACATGTCTCTGTTGATCTTGGCAATAAGCTTCCAGGAATTTGCCTAAAAACCTGAATGTCTCTAGGTGTTACTGCTGTAACAGGCCCCAGGTTATTCTTTCCTTTTCCTTTGACTGTTATTGTTTCGCAAATGGGTAACACAGAAATCAATTACAGAAAGTCATATTCTTGGCGGTTTAGGCATGAAAGAGGGCCTAGAGAGATATGCAAGATGCAGCGACAGTATATTCTTATTATTCACCTTGATACAGCTTTTGTACATTGTGCTCATCAGAGTTCAATAGTACCTGACAAAACTAATGGTAGTTTTCATCTAACACTAGCTTGTGATGTGAAATAATCTGTGTGTGTGAACATGCTTTTAAGCACTACAGTGCACCAAAGAATGAGCTGTTTTCAGCTAACATTGAGCCACTAATGATTTTAATGAGAGTGCCTTCTGGATTCATATTTTTTTCATAAAATACATCACACTAAAACAAAATCAATGAGAAACATTAATTAGGGCCTTTTTAGACGCCTTCTGTGGTGTTGTTTTTCTTTTGAGAAGCACCAGATGAAGAATGCTGTGCTTTATTTAAGCTAAGTTGTTTGACATTTAGATGAGAGAAAAAAGAGAAAAATACTAACAAACACAGGAACAATTTTTGACAGCTCTTTGTCATGCAAGAGAGAAAAAAGGGGACCGACTGTGAGATACTACTTTGAAGCCCTGGAAATTTGTAATGAAAAATTTAAGATACAAGAGAGGAAGAAAGATGAGCTATTCATTTGGTTCTGCATATATTAACACTTGTAATTCAAACTAAAGGTTTGCTATGTGTTTTCATAATTTTGACTCTAATAAATATCTTGGAGAATTGCTTTGATATTCTAAGATCATGCGTGTAGCTTGCATCCATTAAGAAAAATGGGGAACAATCATCATCAGCCCTCTTGGCACTAATGAGAAGGTCATTGCTCTTTAATTATCATAGACATGAAACTGAAATATTTCAAAGGGTTTGTAGAATACAGTAGCTATGGGCAAAGCTGTGTATCTGTTTATAAGTCTGTCTGTCCCACAGCACATCAAGCAGGATGTGCATCTTCAATTCTATAGCCTCTCTGCTTTTGTGTATATTTAATTTTCAAGTTTGTATCACTGTTTCTTGCACATTGGATTAATCCGGGAAATTTAGACCAGCTATTAGCAGGGGCCGAGTAGGAGGGAGGAGGGCAGGGAGAGGCGGAGGAAAAGGGATAGAGATGTGAGAATAGTAAAATGTTCCTCATCAGGAGGTATTGTGAAATAAGTACTAGTGTGTTGTGTGACCTTATTTCCCACAGTAGGGGTGTTAGGAAGAAATAGAAACGATGAGGTATTGCAGGAAAATATTAGCAAATTAAAAATTTGTGTTTGGCATTGGTTGTGATCTCACTCATATTTCCACCCTTGCAAAGGAAGTGACTACAGGGGGAACAGATACAGTTGAAGCAAAGCAGGGGGTGGAACAAAAGTGAGTTTTTTCCTTTTGGTTCTGAACTCCCCAAAACAATTTCCTCCTGCTCTGGTACAGAACTAAAATAAATCATTGTGCTTCCACCTAATATGTTTACATCAGATATATTATATTGACCCATCGCAAAATCTGGAATTACTTCAGAATCAAATAGACTATTTTAACTTCAGTAAACAGTGAGCACCCTTGTCTTTCATGCAAGTGAAAGACTGGAATAGAAAGAGAAATTTCCTCTCTCTGAGGAAGAGAGAGAGGAAAAAGGAAGAGACAGCTTTTGCATACTATTTCCATTTTGTTTTGTACAATTTGGAGTACTAATGCTGAACAGCAACCTTCACACTTTTTGCTCTATTTTTACCTTTGAGAGCAGTCACATTCCCAAAGGCAGGGTCAGAGTGGGAGGGGGGCGGGGATTAAAGCATTCAAAATGCTAGCAATCAATGCCCAGTCTCCTCTGGATGCTTTATTGTAAATGGAAAGTTATGGCAAATACGCAAAATTAGCTTCTAAATCTAAAATTCACAGATATTTGTCGTAATTCAGACTATTTCTATTTGCCAGCTTTGAAAGATCGATACTGAAATTTCAACTCAAATTGACTTACATAACTTGGATTTCTAAATTTTCATTACTGAAGTCTGATGTTAACATTTCAATAGAGTAATACAATGGCAAATCTTTAATGCAGATGAAAAGTTTACCCTCCTCCAACCCTCATCATGAAAGCCACCTTAGGTGGAATTACATTAGGTGAGGAGGGAATAATTTTCCAAATTATTTCCAACAGAAATTCCAACAAATTTTTTCACAGAGTTTGATCTTTCTGTGGAAATGCAAATTCCTTTTCCTCCCCCTGCCAGACGTCAGGCCAGAAAAATTTCTGGAGACTTTTAAATTCTAAAAGCAAAAACCACCACCCTATATTTTTCAGTCTTTTATAATACTTTACACACGGAAAGGTAGAGAGAAATGTAGTCATAGAATCATCATAGAATGGTTTGGGTTGGAAGGGACCTTAAAGATCACCCAATTCCACCCCTCTACCACAGGCAGGGACACCTTCCACTAGACCAGGTTGCTCCAGGCCCTGTCCAACCTGGCCTTGGACACTTTCAGGGATGGGGCATCCACAACTGCTCTGCGCAACCTGTGCCAGTGTCTCACCACTCTTCCAGTAAAGAATTTTTTCCAAGTATCTAAAGCATCATGGGTAAAGTCAGTATAGAGTAGTAGCTGCACAAATCTAGTCTTTTCAACTGATAATACAAACGCAAAGCACTGGGGACTGGTAGATACCCTGAAACCAGGTAAAGTGGCCTAATCCCCACAGAAGGCAAATCTCCAACTAAGTGATTCTGACAAAAAAAAAAAAGAAAAAAAAAAAAGGAAAAAAAAAGATTGCCCTATTAAAAACTAATGTAAACATTTTCATAGGAGTTTTCCCTTGAGATCTACATACATAACATTGTACAAAAAGATCAGACTGCCTTTTTCAGAGAAAGACTCAAGTAATTATATCCAGGGTGACTAAAGTGCCTGGCTTGATACGGTCGAAGCAGAAGCATAGCCTATGTCTGAACTGAGATACACATCTGAACACCCAGCTCAAGAAACGTGTGTTGACCTTTCTCCTTCCCACTTTCCTAAGAACCTGCTTTCCACAGTAAAGAAATTTGTTGCGTGAACCAGATGGGGAACACAGTGTACCTCCCACAAGTACTGCAGATGTACTGCTCACACTTGGAAAGAGATAATTTTCATCTGTAAATCAAGCAGCACAAAAAGCACCAGGGAGCTGCTTTCCTCTTTCAAAGTATTACCCTGCTGGAAATACTTAGCAGGTTCCCAAATACTTCTCATTTACAGTATTTTCTATCCTAAAAACACAAAACCAAAGTATAACTTCTCAGTACTACTTTCCTTTTATATATTTGTCCCTAGCTTTACACAGCTCAATATCCAGAAATACAAATTACTTTCTATTTATGTAGCTAATTTATCCAGATCATTCTTAATTATACTGCCCTCTATTTTTACTACTCTTTGCTTTGTATCTTTAGCATCTTAAATCCTTTTCCATATGTTTTTTCCTCTTGATCATTAAGACAAAGTAAGCTGAATTAGTCCTAAAACTGATCCTTGTGGCACTTCTTTTTTCTCCACCTCCTCATACCCTGAACTGACTTAACTCACAATTACCTCTTTGTCTTTGGTATCAAAGTACTTTAAAAAAATAAAAAATCATCACTTCAGGTAGTAGACCCCTATACAATACTTACAAAACTTGCACGTGATTAGAAAAGCTTTTTGTGCAGCATTGTATCAAAAGATGCTAAAAGGAAAGGAAAACAGAAGAATGTTCACAACATTACAGGACAAAAGATGATAAAGGAATTTTTACCAGAGCCAGTTGCATGAGCTTTTGACAGCCGGGGGGAGTGGGAAAATTGCTATTATTTTAATCTCTTAACAATGGAAATGCCACACAATGGACAAATAACAGAGCTTGATACTCAAGTTTTCTATTGCCTCAAATCATCTCCTGCCAGTTATTACCAACCCTTCTTTCTTCTTCAGCCCTGCATCACATAACAACCCTGAAAGCTGCATCTACCATTGAAAAAGAATACTCCACATTCGAAGCATTTGCTTTTCTTTGTGGACTCCCCATTTCACTGTGATTAACATCACAGATGATAAAAAATTGCCACTGATGGAACAGAAAGGTGGCTGCTCAATTCATCTCCATTGCTCCCACAAGAACCAAGTATCTTGGTAGACATTCATGGAAGGCACAGCATGCTTCCAGAACTGAGCTAGTAGAAGAAGAAAACAGTTGGATAAAACTCACAGGTATAGAGAAACTAAAACTACCTGGAAGTACACAAAACTGCATAGAAAAGGTACAGTTTGCAGCAGTTACACAGCTCTGCTTAGGTATATCTGAAAATCCAAGCCATGAGATCTAATCTACCCCCTGGGAAGAGCTTTACATGTTGAAGGCTGAGGTTGTTCTATAGTTGCCCACTCTCAGGGTTAACTAGTGTCTGAAGTAGACAATCATACTAGTTAAAGAAATTAAGCTCTTTCTCCATAGGTATCATGAAAAAAAACACCTACACATACTTATTTAGAAATAGAAACACTGTGAAAGCTCATGAAAATAAGGCTGCTGGAGCTGTAAGGCAATGGAAAACCTGAGCATGAGGCAATGAATTCCTAGATCAACAGGGGCCTAAAGGGGCCAAACCCCGCACCTATTAATTTCATGCCATTGGCTTCAGTAGGGCCATATCCAATAATGACGAGTGATACTCCTGGTGCGGTTGTTTTTATGTTGTGTTAATACAGTGTTAAGCCAGTTGTTTAAAACTGCTTTGCAGTAATTAAGTAAAGGCAGTTACTGTTACATGTGTTTATTAGTAAAAAATAGTAAAGGACTGTTGCTGTTCTGTTCTTTATACGTGGCCTTAGGGACTCTAGCTTTTGTACTCCCCAAAGTGCCCTCTCATTACTGAACTAAACTTGCCAATAAAATGCCACAAGGGATAAAGGAGTTTATTTTTTTTTCAGTGGGGTGGGAGTTCAGCTGAACCTGAACATCACTAGAACGACAGCTGCTGATTTCTTGCAATGGGAGAAGCAAGCCATGCAGGGAGGGCTTTCTGTGCTGCTCTCTGCTCGCTTTCATGTTGCAGCATCACTGCGACACAAGAGGTGTGTAGGTGGATGCTGCAGTTTTCTTCCTACTTTGTTTCTCTTGAAGAATAGTAAACACTGCTGAGGTCAGCAGTAATTGTTCAAATGCAATGTCAGAAATCTGTAACACAAGAAGCATGGAGCTTTTTCTAAGGCAACAGTCACAAGTATTACAAAAACGATCACAAAACCTAAGTCCAAATCCACTTCTTTACTGTGTTTGTTAGAAGAGACAAAACAGGCCTGAGCTTCTATCACCACATACCTTACACACTCCTTAACAGGAGTGTGAGATCAGCAACACGTAAAAGCTTTATGTTCATCATTCTGACATTTGTTTACTAGACAGGGAAAATATGGAGAAACTGCCTGAAACCCCAGGTTGAATGGAATTATAGCTGTTCAAAGCATATCTTACAAAGACTGCGTCATAAAAAAAACCCCACAACTTGTGCCCCACAAAGGATAACTATATAGATTGTCATGAAACATTCAATGATCTAAAGATCAAGTGGCTCCATTTTTCACTTAAGAAAGGAGGTTCACTCCTTTTATTTGCTGACTTCTTCCAATCACTAAGCAATAAAAAGTGAACTTTGTCTCGAGCAGGCAGCCTACAACTGTGATAATGTGATCAATATAATCATCCCATGTCAAAGGAATATTCCTTATATTTACATTTATATTCTACATCTTCTTTTAGTTTTCATATAAATGTTTTCTGTGCACTCCAGGTTTGATATATCTTGCCATAAGAAGAATTTTAGTAAGTTCTGAATAAAAGTCTGGCAAAGATGAGGTATGCCTAAAGGCAGCATTTTCAGCAAGCTGAGTAACATGCAATAGTTACAAGATAGTAAGATGATTTCTCTGGTCAAGACTAGCTTTCAGCAAATCATTGTCTCATAATACCATGGCTCCAGTATTTTAAAGACAATTTTGTCATAAATTCTAGTTCAAATGCTGCCAGTAAGTAAATCCTATGCATGTCTGACTCTTATTAAATTCAGGGGGTGATAGTCTTGAAGATTCTTGTTAAACTGTTTTCTTTCTCTTCGACTCCTTATTTGAAGCATATTTTTAATTATGCATCATTGCCCACACATAAATTCATTTATGTATATTAATTTTTGCTCCACTTAGCAGAGTGGTCACTTAATTAAATGTCTTCAGTTGTTTTAATGAAAAGAAAAAAAACCCCAGCTTTAACGGAATGTTGTAACACTATACATTTAAACATACTATTTGTTGCCTTTATTTCAGTCCATTTGTAACACTGATACTAGGACATTTGTGGAACCGATATTAAAAAGTAATATACTTTTCTAAAGCCCCTAGACTGTTTAGCAGATTTTTAAATTGAAATCAAAATTATACAGATTTTTCATTCTGATAATTTTACCAATTCACTAATTCTTTAATCTTTACAGGTCATTGAACAGCTTCACATTAATGAGATGTAGTTAAGAACAAATTTTACAGTTTTTCTTTTTTCTCTCTTTTTTTTGAAAAATGTTGCATATCATTTGCAAATTAGAAAGAACTTGTTCCATTTATGGTACATTTATTTAAAATAATCGAATGCATGAGAGCCAGCTGAACACTGTGTGCAATGACGCTTTAAAACAAATTACCATTTATTTATAAGGAAGAAATAGACTTTTAAAAAGCACACAGACAGCATTTCATTATTAATGGTGTTCTCCATGCAAAACTGATTTCTTTCAATAAGGTACAAAACCAAGAGAAAACTCAAAGAAAAACCAGGAAGAAAACCTATCTCAGGGACATGCATATTTTGCATATTATAAATTTGTAAAACATGAACAAAACCTGATGGCACCTGAGGTGCATGGATGAGGAATTTCAGTGGCTACTTCTCTGCAGCTGTTGACAATCTCAAACTATACAGTAGATACTGTATTTAAAAAGAGGTCAAATTACTCAACATCAGCATGTAAAAACATCACTTTTTTCCAGTATGTACAGTGTATGCGAGAAACACTTTTAACATCAGATGCCTGAAAGAATCAATATTTCAAAATTATTGTAGACTGTAATTTCATGCTGTGGAAACAGTGAAAGGTAATTACTTTGGCTCAAGTATGTTAAATTACTATTATTCTATTCTAAATTGAATAGACTGTTTATCTTTCTAAACAACAAGTTAACCCCCTCGGGTTTCTTGGGCCAGGTTTGGTGCGTAGACACATGTGCACACCACCCATGAAAGTCAGCTCCTGGCCCAGAGGTCCATTGTTACTCAGTCAAGAAAAATTAACTTGCTGAAGATTAAAGTTACATATCTTAGCTGAATATTTTGACTGCTGTTCAACAATTCTCTAGGCTCGTTTCTAAAAGCCTGCAAACTGTGCATTTGACTCCCTCTGGAAGATGAATGAAAAGCATTTTATACTGTTTATAAACGGCTATTTCATTACAGAAGAGCAGCAGTCAGGAACAAAGATTTATTTATTTTTTCTTTGATTGAGAGAATAATTGAAAACTGTAATTCCATGAGTATGTGTCTTATAATTTCAGCATGCTCATTCCCTTGCACTTTAGCTCCCTCTCTCATATTTTATCAGCTAGAATCTGACCTGTAGCTTCACAGCTCAATATAAAGGGGTACCACACATTTCTTGGTTAATTTTAAGAGGTATAGATGGAAACCTAAGCAAATTTGCTTTTAAGTCAGCTTTTGGAAAGGCTCAGAAAATACCTTAGGTTCAAAGACATATGAACTGTTTGGCAATAATGACTACACACCTGATAATTCCAGAAAACTTTTTCATGTAGAGGGATGACGTACATAAAGCTTAGAACTACTGTTACTAATTAGATTGCTGTTAACAGTCAGCAATATCAATGCTTGACTGCAAATTCATATCTGGCCAGCAATCTGACAACAATTCCAAATTACTTATTAGTGATTTTCACTACAGGAGGTGCTTTGTAAAAACCTGAACTAATTCCTTTTTCTCTCACTGAAACAGCTATTTGCATGACTACTGAAATACCAAAATTTAAGTTTCTGTGTAGCTGCCAGCTATTGTAATTGATGAGATTCGAAGGGTTTTTTCTTCTAATAATCTTCCTTACAAAATTTCTTAGCAAAGAAAAACATAAAGAAAGTTAGAGATCCTGGGGCCTGTTTTCAGCTCTGCAATCAGCTCCTCTGATGACCTTGCTTTCCAGCTGTTCAGATTTTTCACTCTTGCAGCCTTGAGGAGTGACATGGTCTCTGCATAAGTTCTACTCACTCATTTTAATACTGCCTTCCCACAGCAAAGGGCCACTGAGATGTGGCAGCTTCTCAGATCCTTCATTCCCCTCACTTGTTCTTCACTACCTTACTACCAAATGGGGAGAGAACAACCTGCACAGGGTTAGCCAGCCAGCTTTCACCACAGACCTTAAATAGCAGTTTACAGCTGCAATGGCAAGCTGTTCTGACAGCAGATCTCAGGGTTCGGAGTCGACTGTAGGGAAAAATATCTATCCTTCCCTTTACCACTCCTATTTGCTTCCATTTCTCTCAACACAGGAAGGAGGCAAAGAAATCACAGAACTCTGGATGAAGAGACATAAGATAAAAGAGTAAAGACAGAATACATAGAGGGGGGAAATGAAAAGAACATGTTCCTGGGAGAACGCTTTGGAAAGTTCAACTTGTTCTCAGCTGCTAGCAGCCAGACGATGTAAGGAAGGGAAAGCACGTGATTGTCTACTTTCCTCCTCTGTTAGCTCCAGCATAAGGAAAAGACACGCTGCCCTGCAACATCTCAAAGATAATGGTCTGCCTTCAAGTACAACAGCTTCTGAAAGCCCCCGTAATGGACTTCTTATTATGGCCTACACCACAATTAGGCCATTTCTAAGACACTTCTTCCCATTTCTTTTGGTCTACTCCCATCCAGTATGAGATTTGCACCCTTTTCTTCATGCACTGGCTAATGGAAAGTGCTTAATGGAGCCACTATAAGTGAGTTTTTGTCTGAGAATCTGATTTCAGCAGAGCTCTAGTTAAGTTCTAGAAGTTTCTGGCCAGCCAATGTGATTGAAACCAAAGTACCTCAAGTTGAATTTAAATAACTTGTGTAGCAGTACTTTTAAAAAATGGTTTGGCTTGTGATGATAAAGCCACAGAGTTACAATTTGTACAGACATAACTTAAATTACTATACCTCTAGCACACAAGCAATGTAAGTTTTTATATTAGTAGTTTTTGTCCTACGTGCTGAAAGTGTAACACTCATGCAACATTAAAAAAATCCTTACACTCAAGCCTGATTCTAATATGGATGGATGGACAACACCTATCTATGCCTTTCCCATTAAGGGAAAATCCACAACATTCACTGCACATCCAAGCATGAAGTTTTATTTGGAAATTGGGAGAATAACAGTACAAAAATTAGGAAGAGGCTTAACCTTACCCATTAGCAAGTTCTACAAACAATCAAGAATATACAGGAAAATTGTTTCCTTCAGCTATCAATCCCTGTTTCTTAAGATTATTTTCCCACTAAGGTTATTTGTGTTGAAACAACTAGATCAGCTTTCTAAACTGCAAGTTCTCTGTACAGAGCTGCAGTACGCCATGCGTCTCAATAACTCATAAAGAGTGGTTGACCTGAAGACTCTTTTGTCCTCTGCTGAAAAGAATAATGTCCAGCTATTTGGCAATGCTAGCCTTGGCATTTTTCACTTCATTCTGGAATGAATTTGGACTACTCATAACCCTAGCACATTGTCACAGCCCTGATGCTTGTCACTGCATGGGCTGGGCACTGGAGCTGCACTTCCATTGCCTCAACCTCCACATGGCTTACAAGTCTCCTTCCAGTGAGGAGCAAACTTGCAGAGTCCCTGAGGGAGAGTCCAGGCTCCCAGAGCTGCAGAGATGAATCTTACTGTTCACCGTGGTCATCAAGAGAAACATAGTGTGTTGTAACTAATAAAATAGCTGGGAAGCTATCTTTAAAAAAAATAGACAGAATAGCACCATGGATATACTGAGATGCCAAGGCAATAGTAAAAATAATAATAGACTCATGTACACTTGATTTTGACAAGAAAACACAGACTACTGTTTTCTCTTTGTTACAGGGTAATATTTATGAAGAAATAATTGAGAAAGTAGTTGCTGTAGAAGAAAAAGAAAGCATTTGAACCTCGCTACTTATAGATCAAATAATCAAAGCAATTCCGATGAAAATGTGAGATGTCACAGTCCTTTGATAGTTTTAGAAAAGGCAGTCACAACTCACTGACAGGAGACATTAATTAATATTCTAGGGCTATAACCAATGACAATAGGTTTTGGACAGATATAAACTGCTGGAGAAAGCCTTAAAGGAGGCACAAAACTTTCTCTGGTATTAAATTATTTACCAGATGATAGTTTACCCAAAATAATATCAATCGGTAATTTGGATCATATTACTCCTGCAATTAAGACAGAACTCTATGTCAATGTATATACAGATCCATGCAAAGCAGTGTAAACAACCTTCGTCATCTTCATGTTCACTCTCATGTCCTCTGGCCAGGAAATCGAATCTCTTTTTATTTCAAAAATTCAAAGCTAGTCTTGCCATAGCCTGTTGGAATTGGGCTGACAAATTCTCTAAGCCCCAGGGATTTGTCCTTGCAAAATTACATTCTTAAACAAGTCAACAAGGTCTTCTGCTGAAGAAGTCTTTGACTTAGAAGCAGAAGAATTAGGCAATATTCCCCAGATGAGATCTAATGCTCATACCAGTGTTGTAGCTTCACAAACTAGCCGCCTACCTTAGAATGATGGAAATCAGTATCACTGTTGGAAGCGTACATGCAGTAACCACAAGAAATTATATTGTGGGAGAAGTAAAGGTAGCTGCAAGAGAAAATAAAAATTCCTGTTCTCCAACTCTCCTCAGCTTTCCAAGCAAAATCTGCTTCACATCATAAAGACATTAAATCTGTCCTGAATGCAGTCTCTTGGGAACGGACTGAATGCAATACTCCAGATCAGTCTTTAGGTAACGTCTGCAATATTTCATTGTGAGCCCAGCTCCAGGTTGCACTCTCATTTCAGACAGCAGTCTGTACTCCTCTGAGCAGCCAGCTACTTTTTTGTCTGAAAAAGTCCATCTCCTTTGGTGTGAGACTCACCTCAGATAAACTGGGTGGTCTGAGGGAATGACTCGGCACAGGCACTTGTGTTGACACCTTGCCTCTAGCCCAAGCTGGGTGTTTTTGCCTGCATCACTGATACTCCTTTCCATTGCAAAAATGGCAAAGCCCAAGGAAATTCTCAGCAAGCAGGCCACAAAAAGGAAGCGTTTTTACAAAATACTCTTTCTCTGTCAGCACACCTTCACTTCCAGTATGGTTTCTCAATAGAAACAAACCCTGTTTTTCTTGGGCTACAGGAAGATTCCTGTGTCTCCTCAGGGCCCTGCAGCTCACCGTAACCTCCCAATACAGGAGCACAGCATGGCCCCATGCTGCCTGCCAGCCAGCCAGCCCGCCCCGCCATGCAGCCCAGCAGCCCCTGCCCTCACAGGCTCTATCCCTTGGGGCACCCATTGCTAGCATGAACCACTCTTCCCAAAAGAACATGGCACAACCATGATCGAACAAGAACATCCTAACAGTATCCACTCTATCCCCTTAGACCAGCTTCAGAGAAAGTCAGCATATAAGTAAGTAGAAAAAGTTATAGCTATAGTTATCATTGTAATACTTAAAACCACCCCTTCAAGTTATAGAAAAATCATGTCATTGCAATAGTACCAATGAAGTCTTCACATCTTTTCATGCATCTTCTAAGCTCTCCAAACCCACTCTGAATAAAAGCATCTCACATGATGTCCACTTCCTATCTCATCACACCTATCTTTAAGTGGTCTTTCTGTTTCTCTCAGGGGCATGTTCTCAGAGCACTGCTGTACTCAAAAGCATTCGCAACAACAAATATTTCCCTTCAATTTGCAGTTTTCTTAACAAAGTGCTGCTCTTCTGAACAGAACCACATGGTTCTGGTTTTTTTCCCAGACGCTTGGGTGGATGCCTCATTAGAATGGGTTTATAACAGATACTGGACCATCTCAGGTGACATTAGCCAAAAGCCTAAGCCAGGAAAGTTTCTGCATTTATAGCAATCACGAGAAAGTATGTTAATTTGGAATGCTTTAACTGAGGTAGCCAAGAAAACTTGCTCCTGAAGTTCTGCCATAAAATACTGCAGATTGCATGGAGATTACAGTTTGGGATGCTCCCACTCCCTCCTTGCACAACCACTAATGAATTGATCAATGTTATTATGGTGATGTTATGCTCTGTCACAAATGTCTTCACAGCATTCACTTTTGCATATCCATTAGGTGAGAGACAAGGGTCAGTTAGTAAACAGAGGTAGGCAGCTGTTGAGGCAGGAGCAACTGGAAGCTAAGCCTCAGTATGTCCATTCACTCCGTTTTGCCTGTAAGAGCAAAACTGGAGCAACATGCAAAGCAGCCAGCTACAAGGTAAGCAGGCAGATGAGAAAAGAGGATTTTTAAAAGTTTCATATGACAAAAATTGAAGGGAAATGAGCAATTTCATACAGAAAAGGAAGGAAAAGATTCATTCAGCATGTTTTTTTTCAGAAGAGGATTGGGGACCGGTCATCGGACAAGACTAATCAAGACCAGAGAATTTAGGCAATAAACAGAATCCAAGCAAGAACGAGAATTCACAGACAGGCACCTAGGATGAGGGTATTGTAGTGACCATAGCATCTATTAAGCAGTTAATCACACCACAGAAAAAAAGGTGCCAGAAAAGGATTTTCCTGCAACAGGATAGCTGACAAAATAGTTCAAACTGCTCAAAACAAATAATCTATAGCAAAATTTAATCCAGCAGGGGCCTTTTATACTGTGTGTCTTACATTAATATGTAAAATAATGCATTAATGTTCAGAACAGCATTTTAAAACAACTCACTGTAACATTCACCATTTGTAGAGACTGCTATTAGCAGACAGTCACACTATAATATGAAAATGGATATACAATAGAAGCACTCAGTAATTTAAGTTGGAAGACACCTCTGAAGGTCATTTGGTCCAAACAACCTACTAAACGCAGGCCAGAGACAAGGTTAGAGACAACGTCAAAAGTTACAGTGGGTTTCTGAGGGCCTTGTGCAGTTGTGGTTTTCATTATCTTCACAGATGGAGATTTCACAGCTTCTCTGGGCTCTTGTGCCACTGTTTGAGCACCTTCAGTGTGAAATTTCTCCAATATCCAGACAGGATCTCATATGTTGTAACCTGTGTCCATTGCCTCTTTTTCTCTTGCTGGACACATCTAAGGAAGAGTCTGACTCCATCTTTAAAACTTACTAAGCAGTGGAAGACAGAAGTATGATTCATCTTCTCCTCCTCAGAACAAACTCTCAAGATGCTCCTTGTAAATCATGTGCTTCAGCCTCCTCAATGATCTTGGTACACCTCTGCTAGACATGATCTCTTTACTTACGTCTACTGGCAAGACCCAGACTTTCGCCAAAGAGAGGGGGAACAATCACCAGGCTGCTGTCTTGCTGATACAGCAGTAGGTTGCTGACCTTTCTTGACACAAGTACACACAACTGACTTGGGTTTGACTTGTTATCAGCCAAGGCCCCAAGTGTTTTTCCACGGAAGTGCATCCTTGCCAGTCTGCCACGCCAGGTGCAGGACTTGGCATTTGGCTCTGTTGAACTTCATGAGATTCCTGTTGTCCCATTCTTCCAGCATGCCAAGGTTGCTCTGGATTGCCAGACTTGCTCCACAGCATAATGTCATCTGCAGACTCACTGAGGGTACACTCCATCCCATGTCCAACTTGGTAATAAAGACATTAAAGCACACTGGCCCTAGTATCAGCTCTTGAGAAATGCAGCTAGTAACCAGCCTCCAGTTGGACCCTGAACTGGTAATCGTTTCAGCCTGTTGGTGCAGCCAGTTTCTCACCCACCTTAGAGCTCACCCAGTCGGTCCATATTTCAATAAAACATAATAAACAGTTAAAACATTAGAGTACGTATATAATTAGGAACTGTTTCAAAGAGGTAGGCAGAAACAGATTCACCATCCTGAGGAGAAGGGACCAAGCTACTCCTGCTGAGGAGGAGGAGCAACAGAGATGAGGGGCCAGAAGACTGCAAGATCCCAGGGGAGAGCTTTTCCTCATGCTAGACCTGCCACCAGTAGCAGGTGCGGCTGCCACCTGCCAGCAATAACTTCAGAGCACATCACATTCTCAACTTCAGCAACACCGGCCACCCCAAACCTTCTGGGGCCATGCATCAGCAGTGGAGTGGCAGTGGGGCCGGCCATTTTTCTCCCCATACGACTGCTTTTTGTACTGTGACTGTAGTCAGCCTAGGTACTACTCTTGGCTCAACTTTCTGGCCAAGCAGTCTGTAGCTATAATGTGCAAATTGTATGCATGTCAAACAGGTTCTTAAAATTCACCAACATAAGTAAACATTAAAGTTGTGATGTGCATACATTTATGTGTTTTTCTGTAAGCATGTATAAATATAGAAAAATTCTTATTTACGTTATTTTCCAGGTAAAATAATGGCAATGTCTTCTTGTGATTTAAGAGAATCATACCACTTTAGCAAATGCTTAGATAACCAAAGTACTTGCACGTATTGATCCTTCCTTTATTCCCTACAGATATTAGTTATTGCAGTGTTTTGGGCCAACTGAAAAATGTTTCCAGTCATTTGTCATTGAAAGCTTATACTCTACTTTCTAAGACCTGCACTAGTACCTTTTTTCCTGTAAGGAAAAGCATTAGAGATCTTCCACAACCCCTTTGTGAAATCTGTGTGCTTCTGCTTCACTTCTCAATCCAACTTAACACGTACATCTGTCCTGTTTTAGCAGTTGGTTGCTTTACCAAACACAAAAAATAAGAGTAATAAATGATTCTTGGTTTTAAACTAAGTCTAAGACATGAATAAAAATCCTTTTTCTTCAAAGCTCAAAAGAGACCCTTTCATAACCACTTTTGACAGACCACAGAGGATGGGATCTAGACATATTTTAAACAAGAGGTTGTAGATGCCAACTTTATTTCTCAAGTGGCTAAACCAGATGTATTAACTCAAATGGAACAAGAAAGAAAGATGCAGAAAGATGCCTTCCCTGTCCCAACAAACCTATCATCATGAGAGCTGTGAATATTACGTGTTCAATGTTCTGTGTGAAAGAATGAACAGTAAAAGCTTTCAAAATGAAGTCAGCTGTAAATGCATACTGTTTTTTGAACTTAAGATGCAAGCTCCCATGAAAGTTGGCCTTTTAAAAAGTTAGAGAACAACATTGGAAAAATGAAGGCATAGCATACATAAAATTTCTATATTTTTAGAGCAAAATCAAAGATGAATACATCATAAACTTGTTAAAAAGAGATTTTTTCATTATACTTCTAGTTGTACTAATCTGACGTTTAAGGATGATGTGTAGATCCTTCCTGCTTTATATTTCAGAAAAAAAGCATTGATTGGTCCCAGTTCTAACACTGCTATCTTGAATTCCAGTATATTTGGTATTTCTTCCAGAATGATGTGTTTTGAAAGCAGCATTAACTTCAAAAGTAATAAAAAGACAAAATTGCTAGCTTCATGGTTGGAGAGAAAGGCTGGAAAACATTAACTCAGTACACAGATAAATTTCCAGAATATATTCCAGTTGAAATAAATCATCTTTCGCACAGTAGTTATTCCAAAGCAAAGTGGCTTTTGTTTCATGACAGAGCAACCACACAGAGGGATAGGCTTTAGCAATTCACATGCCATTTCACATTTTTTGCAAAACATCTACAGTTCCTTATTCTCACATAGATTAGACCTAGGCCTTTCAGGCTACACCTGGAAATTATGGAGGAACCTTTCCAGACCCTCATTCCATATTTTTTTTTCCCCCTAGTCAAGACTTCTTAGGGGGTGGAGGGTGATTATGGCCACATAAATAATTTTGGCCATTTCCTAGACTGGCCATCAGCTTGCACATCAAAGGCGGCTGTTGTCCTTGAACCTATTTCAGCTCTACAACAGCCGTGGTAAGTCGAGTTGGTGATGGCAGCACTCGCTGTCCCCAGCAGGGATACTGGGGTGGGTTAGGGCACGTGGTCCTCCTTACTGCAGCAAGAGCATCTGCTGCCCTCATCCTTCTCATCTTAGAAGCAGCGAGCCCAGTGCCATTGCTCTCTTTCCAACTCCCTCTCTTTCTCAATGCACAACTCACCATGGCCCCTGACCTGCACAGTGTTTAAATTCAATTTTTGTTTCACACTCCTGAGAAGCCACGAGCTGAAGCTGAGCGCATTCCCATATGCAAGTGCTTGCAGCTGACTATTCCGGGAAGTACATTATTGGGGAGCTCTGCAAGGGGGAACCTTTACAACAGGACTCTAGGACTAGTTCTGCCTTAGTGTGTATAATGTGTGAATTACTGCACTTTCCTCACTGAGGATAAATAATGCAGTTCTTTCTGAAGCAAAACATACCCCAGGTCAAGTTTTCCCTCCTCAGTTATACTGGCAGGCTGGAGTACATGGAAATATGCCAAAATGGACTGTAATAAAGTCAATGGCATTTTATCAGATACCGTAGCTAGGGGCAGAATATGATCCAATATGTACATTCTGAATAGAATTCTTTTAGAAAGCACTTCAGAGAAATAAAACAAAAACAGTTTATTTTCCTTGATAATATTCAATCCATGCAGTGCAACTCACAAGAGGCCAATAAATGATTGTTACTGGAAACTTTGAAAAATCATTGCAAAAGAAAACATTTATACAAGTTTATGAAGGCTTCTGAAGTATGGTTGATATGTTCAGGTCCAAAAGGACCGTAAAGTATTAGGATATTACATAGAGTAATGCTGATGGTTCTTACTCTGTTTACATTGAATGCAGTTTAGTTTGCTTTTTGCATATGGGAAAGGTTAATTCTATACTGAACAATGTTTTGATTCCACTCTAGTGAATTTCTTATAGAAACACAAAAGATTACTTGGATTAATAACAAGAGTAATAAAAATAGTTCCCACTTTATAATACAAAGATAAACATATGTATTTGTAACGGAAAAATGTGTTTTGTGGAAAGGATATAAAATTCCGATCTTGGCAAACAGTTTTGGAGAAAGTAAAAGTAGCCCTGAATGCTCACCCAAAACTGTTTTTAGCCCCTATATTTGTTTATGGCAGAAGTATTTTTCTTAGGTAATTTTTGGTTTAAGCTTGCTACTGAAGATAATTAGATATGCTTAATAATTATAGTAGGGTTACAGCAAGATTTTAATTAAAATGTGATGCATCTCAGGGCAGCTTTTCATCAGTGTTTGAGCCAAGTTTGCTAAGTTCATGAACCTTTCAGTAAAGCTAGGTTGAGTCTAGAATGAACTCAGATTGATTTATGGCATTGAATTTAAAATAGAGGTATCTTCTTATCTTCAGAAAGTTTAAAAATCAAATAATAGCCTCAATATTATAAATCAGTGGGATACCCTCCAATGGAATAATTTCATATGTTCTGTCTATCCTGCCTTGAAAAGAACACAGAGAAAGAAGTGGGCAGCTGACGGGATTCAAAACCAGGCAACAGTCATGGTTGCAATCACAGAAAGACAACCACAGAAAGAAAGCTTGAAACACTTGGAGGTTTTTATTGTAGAGGAAACACAGGCGAAAGAGGGAGGGAACATGCTAGAGCTACTGCATTGAACGTGTGGTATGAGAGAAGTCAAATGTTCCCATGTCCCCTACCACTATGTGAGGCTAAGGGAATTTTCAGTAAGATTGCAAAAACACTCTTTTTAAATTGATAAAGAAATTGCTCTGTTGTTTGGGGTTTTTTAACCACAAATTATAAATAACCTGTAGAATTCATTGTTATAATCAAAAAGCTTAGTTATGTAGGGAAAATGCAGTGATTACATCCAAAAATTCAAGAATATAAACCACGATGCTTAGCACAAAAACCGACTGGTTAAAGAGGTTAACCTGATTCCAGACAAAACAAAACTCCCCTTTTGGGCATGTTGCCCTTCGTACCAAATACTATTACTACCACTAATGCTATTAAATTTACCTATTATTAATTCAGCATTTGTATTTCCTCCTATTAATGCTATTAAATTTCCACTTTTTTTTTCATTTAGGGGTTATGTTAGTCTTGCCAAAAGATTGCTCTGAGATCAATCATCTACAAAGACTGTGTGTGTTCCTCAATGCACAGGCTTCTAATAGAGGCCTGCAGAATAGAAGGCACTTCATTCATGATTATTAGACATACCTCCTTGCTTTTGAGCTATCAATAATCTCCTTAAAAATAAAGATATTATATCCAGATAATTCACATCATTCTAGTGATAATTGATCTTTATCACTGCATACCACCGGAGCAGTTTGGATACTATCTAGGAGCTTCACTAAAATATTTGCATAAATCATCATCATGGAACCCCTCTAGGCATTTGTTGGGCCTCAAGTAACTAAGATGCAACAAATTCTCTTTGACTAATAGTCAAGAGACAGCAACTGACACCAATAGATGTCTGTAACTCTGAATCAGCCACAACATCTTCCTCCAGAAGTCTGGACAAATACAAGTAGGGGACATGGAAAGAAACTAGGAGTGGCATTGAGAACATAAAAAAGAAGTAAGAACATGTTTGCTGGAGATATTAGAAGGGGTTGTAAAATACATATGAGAATGCCAGAATAGTATGGATTAACCACAGAAAGCCAGAGGAAATCAGTTTCTGTGCTCACAGAAACATTTATTCCTTTTTCTCCATCTTCCTCTGATGCATCGCAGACTGACCACAGCCACAAAGAAGTACTAGGTAGAGGTGGACAGCTCTCAGACAACACAGAATACTTATTTTCCTAAACACATAGCTCAGGGTATGAGAACCAGTATATTAAAAGCCTCCACTATTCAGGGAGTCCTATGACATCATCATCAAACTGCTTCTCTTCTCAGGTTCTAGATGTTCATCATGTGCTTTAGCCACTTTTCCTGTCTGCTTCATTCACTTTGGGTATAACACATTGCCTATTGGGTATGGAGAATGGGGGCACCTAGAACAATAGCAACAAGAAATATTAAGGATTTGAATCTCACCTTGCACACATGTCCTTCCATTACCAAGAACAAACTTGGAGCAGGCATCCTGCATGATGCTTGTGCCATGCTACATAGCTTCACGTTCGTGCACAACCTTACACTGCAGTTGTTTCTGTAAAAGGCATTGCCTGCAGGAATGCAAAGCCCACAAAACATTTTTTCTTTCCTCCAAACACAACAGGCGCCTGCAACAGTTTGAGCTGCAAAAAGATTGGGGGAAGTATTTTTGAGACCTGTTTTTCTGAGTTGCCCATAAACCATTTAAGAGTAAAAGAAGGATGAGCATTGCACTGGCAGATGCACACATTGACATGTTCTAGGACCACCCCTCCACAGCAAAAGGGAAAGTTGGCTCGCAGCTTACTACCACTATGTTTCTGGGATAAGCAGGAGGACCTAGCAGCCCTGCCTACATGCTAAACTTCAAACTGCCAGTCCAGCCCACGGCATTTTGCAAACATTAAAAAAACAGTTCACAGCTGTAGAAGCAGTTATATTAAGGGAGCTGGCTGAGGTCACTGACTGCAAATGCTGGGCTTTGACTTGAAAGTCTCTTCCTCTCCACCTGGTCTATAGTAGTCTGTACTGCCAGAGGGAGAAGCCTCTCCTGGACAGCAGTTTCTGGTCAGCTCAGAGCCACCACAGTTGCCGTGTGGCAGATGTGCCAACTCAGCTGGACCACCAGGAACTTGCAGAGGCGTAGCTGTGGCTCAGATTCAAACATACCCAATAACTGAGCTCCACGTCTGTGATGTGCATGAACCCCATAACCTGCTGAGCCTCATGTGTCGTGTGGAAGCAGTGGGAAGGCACTTAAGTTGCACAAATTGGGAAGGGCGGGGCGGGGGCGGCAGGGAGAAAATTAAAATAAAAGTCACAGCTACTTCTGTCACCAGCTTCAGCTGAGAAGGCGATTGTCACGAAAAAAAAAAAAAAAGCTAGAAATTTACTTCCCTTCAAAATATTAAGTTTAGATGAACCTTGAAATTTCTAGGTGAGAGACCAAAGTCTAGCTCCAGGTAATAGCATATATGCTACGTATGTCACTTAGGAAATATATACAACTAAGAAGCATTAGTTAAGAGAGGCCCATTAGTCATTTGTGCATTTACAACACACTTCCTGGCACTTGAACATTGTTTCTCTGGCTTGAAGAAGTATATACAGAACACCATTGTGATTTTTCTATAGAGCACTAGCTGGTATCAAGAAAACGCAAATACTACATAGTGCTATAAGATCCAAATACACGAAGTACTGTTGTAGCTGGATTGTTTGAAAAGACATATGGCATCCCAAGTGTAACAGATAGTTGAATCTCAAGGGGAAACCATTGTTCATTCATCTGGACCAAGTGACATTCTTTATGCAAGAATAATTCCTGATTAAAGGGTGAGTTTTAATGGAAACTAATTAGGCAACCTCTTTAGCCTGGGCATAATGATCAAATGAGCTGTCACACAGTACCTGATACAATGATCTCACTTGGTACAAGATTTTATTCCTTAGCAATTACACTCCCACGTTGCACTGCATGTGTTTATTGCCTGGAGCACACATGTCAAATTAAAGAGCAGCTTATGCACCTGATATTTAATTATTGCCTAGCACTACAGACAACCGGGAAATGTCAAAGCGAGCAGTCCTGCACTGGAGCAACTAAAACGGATATCTTCTTCGGCAAAGAAAAAAATAGAGATAAAATATGTATGGACGATTCAGTTGTCTTACAATTCACAGTTACAAAAAATGGCCTCCCAAACCTTAAATAATTTACCATCATGCTCAATGCAGAGAATTCTGCCAAAGCAGAAGAGTACGTGAAACAGGTTCACCAGCTCACGTGCTTATTTGTATTAGATGCATCTTTGCAAGATTAAAGTGTTTATAAGAAAATAGTAGGGTTTGAGCTGGTTTACACCGACTTCAAATACCAAAGGAATCATTTATTTATTCAGGTATGGACTAATTCACAGGTGTTAAAAGAAACATTCATTTCTACAACTCTGTTATCCTGCAGTTAACTTAAAATCATCCTTAGCTTACTGGAAATTTTCCTAAATTCCTTCATAGTCAAATCACCTCCTTAATCCTAGATGTAATAAGGTTGAAATGAAAAGCCAGCAATACTAAAAGAGATGTAAGCAAAGCGTTTCCAGCAAATTGAGACACGCTAATCAAAAAAGAAAGTTTTATGGCTGCGACAGAGGTGCTGACAGTAAGGTGAGGAAAAATCCATACCGCCCCAAGTTTTGAGTACAATTTTTAATAACGAAGAAATGTGCACAATACAAAAGAGTTTCTCTTAGTCATTGATCTGTAATGGAACACCCAAATAGAGATCCGATGGTATCCTGTGGCTAAGAAAGTTGTGTGTGTATCTTGGACCATTCTACTCCAAATAAAGGAATCTAATTACCCGTAATCTTAATTGCACAGTCTAATACTAAAAAGGCTTAATAAGAGTGCTTTTGTATTTACAAAACTGCACAGCTTGTGAAAGAACCCTCAAAACATTTGGCAGGAATCCCAGCCGAGGTATGACTGACTGGAACCTCTAATGACTACAACATGTAAACAAGTGTTTTGTTTCGACTGATAATCATTAACTTCCAGTGTCAGACTTATCCCACAAGGTTTTGTTCACTCCTTCACCAGTCTGCTTTACAAAGGCATCTGGTGCTAAGGGAAAGGAGGGGGTGTGGGGGCTGTGGGGGTGGCGCAGAAAGGGCAGAGTGCTATACAGTGTTGTCACTCTTAAACTAAAGTGGCAGTAGGCAAATGAAAGGGTCATGAGGTAAACGCTTCTAACAAGGAGCAAGCTGCTGTGATAATTCCCACTATTCTTTGATGGTCCCTCTTACTGTGTTACTTAGTGACATAATGCGCTAGACCTCCTGGTTATTTTATTTTATTTTTTAATGAAGAAAGGTAATTTGAAATGGAGCCTCTCTGAATTATTGTTTCATGCCTTGGTAGCTTTCAAAATTAAACATGTGCAAAAAAAAAAAAAAAAAGGAAATTTGGTTTCCCTAACTACTGCATTAATGGAACAATCTGTGTCTAAATGCTGCATTAAAATAAAAGACAGAGGAGCAGTTGAATACACTCCTACAAGGACAAATCTGTTACCCTAACAGAAGGGAAGCATGTCAGAAATTACAGAAACTGCACTGGTTAGCTCAGCAACAGTCATGTTAAAAGTGAATTTCAAATGGCCAGATCCTCAGCTAGAGTAATTCTTCTAAAATGCAGGCACCATGGAGAAGCCTACCCAGATTTCTCATAAGCTACTTTATTATTAAAGTGGTTATTGTTCAAATAATTTTCTGTAGAAACACTGGAGAAGTTGTAAAAAAAATATGTCTATTATGTAAACTGTTTGGTAAAACCCTGCAGTCTATAAACAAAACACTGAATAGTCCATATTTGCATTTTCAACCTTTACTTAGCTTGAGAAATGCAACTACTTCAGCAATTTTTAATCATGTAATTGCAGATAGCCAGTCTTTTGAGCTCTTAGCAAAACAGCGGGAGTAGCTTATAGATTGCAGATCCAGTACTTCTGTGGCTACCTGTAAGTAAAAGGTCATTTGTAAGCTCCATTTAACTATCGATACCACAAAGACTAGTTTCAAAGGTTTACACTTACTTCATGCCCTGCTAGGATCTTGCCTGTGTAACAAGCGCTTCCTGATCAGTTTTAGCAGAACACTCAAAAGCGTACCGTGCATGGCTCTCATGATTGCATGAAGGAATTTATGCATGCAAGTCTCCAACAGCTTTGATATACAACCCCGCACAATCAGGTAGGAGCTGTGAATCAGCCTGGTTAAATTTATTTTAAAAACACTTGGCAAAGCAAGTTTGCAATTGTTTAATTTTCATTATAACTGCTGCCTCACAAGATAATGAGCCCTCATAACAGTGTTTTATATAAAAGCACATTATGCCTTTACACAGCACACACAAATGGCCAGTGATTATTAACAATGTTAAAATGTCAGTAGAACCAAGCCAGCATAACGGCATACATTTAGATGCCATAAAAGCTGCAAATGACTGTTACATTGTTTTAAAGGAAGCATCTTAAAAAGGCACTTACAAATAGAGGAAAAGAAATATTTGTTACGAAGAATAGAAATTTATGATGAAATGTCAATCAAATTCGACTTTGTGAAAAGCATTAGCCACAAGAATCAGCTAAGCTCATCACTGCTGCTATTAGTACTCTCAGTTTTAGGATTAGAGACAAAATGCTCCATAAATAATTTTTGCTTTTGCCTTTGACTTGTTGTTTGTTCCTCCCCCCCCTCGCCTTGCCATTCCGGGATTTCAGTGTTTTGGAATGCTTTAAGAAAACAGTTTCAAAGTAAAACTTTGGAGAGTCCAAATGTGCACATTTGCCACTGATTTATGGTCTGAAAAAAGGTCCAACGTTATATGAAAGTCTAGCAAAGAGTAAAAGGTCTAGACAGAGTAATCACTATCTAAATTATTACAAATATTTTAGAGGTTTTTAGCTTCAAAATGCCGCTCGGCATCATCCTAGATACAAGTGGGTCTTACTCCCATTCAGTGAGGACAAAATTAATATGGTAAGAAGTCTGAATCACAAAAGATTCATGTTGTTAGGTTGCTGTTGTTTATTTACACCAATCCTCCAACGTTATTCTTGTGAATTTGAAATTATTTGACTCATTTATTAGCCTATGTTTAGGTTAATTTTATTTTTAAATTAGAAGGAAAGAAGGATTGCAGGGTGCAGGTTTTTGGGTTGGTTTATTTGTTTGGGGTTTTTTTGTTTTGTTTTTTAAAGTTACCACTATCTGGCAAAGAAAACAGCATCATCTAAAATTTGTCAGAAGAATTACTGTTTGGCTTCATGCAACTCCCAAGCTCTATGAACACATATAAGTTAAACAAATCATTTTTAATTTTAGCTTGTTCATTTGCCAGGCCACATGCCGCATTTCATTTCATACATTAACAAAAGGTGTTCAAGAGCAAATGAGTTGTGAATGTTAATTTTTCTCCCCCTAAAGATATGGGTTTTTAAACATAAAACCTCAATCCCTGTATTAAAAGTGAATATAAACGGAAATGTGAAATCAAGCATTTTAGATTGTCCTAATCCATGTAATCAATTGCAAATAATTTTTTTTTGATTCCCAGCTATTATAATTTTATCTTACACAGACAGTAGCCTATTCAGATGTGATATTCAATAAAGATTTGTATCTCCCTTTCATTAACCACACCCCAAATTTTTTTCCCCTCGGTTATTATAAATCAAATACTTCAGAAACTGAGTTAGACAGCTCAAAAAATAAACGTGTAATTAATATAATATAGATTTTGACCAAGGTAGACGTGACTTTAAAATATTAATATTCCATTGCTTTCATCGTGCATTCAGTTGTGAGCTGAGTTAAAGCAGTAAATTAGTCTTCCTTAAACACACATTAAGTAGATATTGTTTCTCTAAAGTTGGAAATCTATCATTTGCCTCCAGTTAGCTTTAACACTTGGCAGGTTTGTAATAAATACACATGCAAGCAACAAAATCCTGAACATTAGCAGAGACATTAAGAGAGCAATTAATTAAGCCACATTAGTACAATGTGATCAAAAACAAGGCATCAGTATCCTTAGGGCAAAAACACATTTCAGGTCAAACTTTACACATACGTGCACATATACGTGTATGCATATACATACATATGCACACACAGGTACACATACAGAAGCATGTACCAGACAGACCCGTTACGTTAAGTATAAAAGAAAAAAGCATCAAAGTAACTATTTGCACTGGCTGCTTCGTTTATTTGCACTGTAAATTATTTGAGATCAGATTTTAAAGCTCGTTTGATTTTTGATATGTACAAAACCAAACCATTGTCTCATACTGTATATACTGATGGCCTGGCACCACCCGATGGCAACCAGCAGAAGTGCAGATGGCAGTTCTTCCAGATGCATGTAGAAAAATTATCAACACTTAAACATATTAAAGAATATAAGCAGTGGGTATTGTCTCAAAAATGATAGACAGGTATTTCTTCAGAAACTAGCTGGCTTCTCTTAATCATGTTTTAAATTGGTTCGACAAGTTTGATTCTTGCAAAAAGGTCAGTGCTGTCCAAAATCCATAGCAAAGCAAATTAGTTGGTTACTGAATGCTGTATTTGTTTTTTTAAAAACAGCATTAGATGATCACATTTCTAATGACATCAAAGCTCATAACCAGATGAGAATTATTGTTAAGCCTTTTGTGACAGGAAAGCTCACCTATACTGCATAACTACAGAGAAAAGGGTAAGAGGGTAAAAGTTAATTCTAGCAACTAGGAAAAGAGAAATAAGTGGATTCAAAGCAGATAACGAAAAAGTCTTTAGTGATTTCTTAGCCACTGCAGATGTTATTCAAGCCTTACTTAGTCCATGATACACACTATAAATAATTAAAAAATATAAAATACATGCACACACATACACTCCTCAATCAAATGTAGGAGAGTTAAAAAAATTCCAGTGGCTCCTTCTGCTCCTCAAACAGGATAACAAAAATTACAGTCTGTAGGATCAGGAAAGCTGGCTATTCCCGTTGAAGAGGCAAAGTCACAACTTAATCCCCAGACTATCTTATTCAGTCAGAGCCTTTGTGCAACTCCAAATTAGATTTCCAGCCTATAGAATTACAACAAAATGTACAGGCAATATAAGGAGCCCAAAATGCTTGTTCAAAAATCCTTGGAAACAACACAGTTTCTTTTTCTTAGAGAAGCTGCTAAAAAGTGACTTGGTATTGCAATGTATTTTCATCACTGTTCTGCACTAAGCTGTCTTATGCTCTGGTGCATACTTTGCTCTTCACTGACTTCCTTACGAAGGCTGAGCTCTATCAAGTGTGATAATAATTTCCTGCTACTCTCAAAAAAACAATAAAAGAGAGCAAACATTATTTAGGCTTGTCCTTTTTTTTTGTTTGTTTAAACATACACATAAGAAACTTGAAAAAGAATGAACTGGTGAGGTATTATTTAATTGACAGAATGCTTACTATAGGCTTTACATGGAACTGAGTGTACCGAAAATCTCAAAACTTAACACCTTCTGGGTCTCAAGTGGTACAAACATTTAGCACCTGCAGAATGCCACAGAAATGCCACAGTGGGTTTTTTTCACAGGAAAAATGAAGTATCAAATGCCATCATGGACTAAAAACACTGTGGCAGCTTTATTTCATTTCAGATAAGCTGCACCTTTTCAATGTAAAATTAATGGAATAATAGGTAAAGTTTACTTGCTCCTGATTTATCTAGTTCCATTTAAAGCTGGTATGCCTTGCCTATATACTTTCATTATTTCCATGTACTTCTGTGAAGAACGATATAAGTATCTACAGCTTGTAACATGGGATATTTCTATTCCTAAGGACAGAAAGATGAAATGAGGACCAATGTTGTAGATATTTCTGCAATAACTATAAATTGTTTTAATTATGACATAACCTGTGATCCTTAGGTTTCAGGCTCAACAGTGCCAGTCTAATGGAGGCAAAACAGCCTATGTTTAGAGAGATCATTCTGAATGCTTGAGTGCTAGGAAAGGAAATATTTACACAATTTTTTTTACTGCAGTTCCACACTGACAAAAAAATCACAGATTCTGGACCACAGCTCTGTATAAGGAGAACGATTCTGCAGCAGATTTCACCACCAGAAAACACCTGCAGTCACTATCATTTGTATAAAAGCTTCCATAGGAAAGATTCAAAATCCTTCAACAAATGAAGGCACACACAATGCTCCAGAGGTGAGCACATATTACCACATGCACTTTATAGATAGGATGGAAGTACACAGGGACTTAATAATTTTCCCTGGATCAGATGACAAAACTGAAGCGTCTTGTGTCTTACTCACTGAAACAGCCTTCCTCCCTTTTCTTTATTCTCTAGGCAGTAACCATGCTAATGACAGAGGTTCATAGAATTCACTGAGAGAATGGAAAAGGCACAGAATGTGTTCTTACGATGGTGGATTTTAACTCAGAAGGCATTATTTGTCAGAAATTCCACGGCTTCAAAAGGAAAAGAAAACTAACAGCAACAGCAAAGCTTGTTTATATATTACTATAGCTTGTTAGTATATATACTAAATATAATAGTAAAATTTATATGTTATTTTCACAAGGATAAGCTGTTTTCTAAGGACAAGACAAAATAATCAACCCTACAGAAGCAGCTTGAGTAGTCTAAATATGTCCCAGTTAAAATTTTTAATGAAGCTGCAGAGTGAATGCAAATCTACAAGTCCCAAAGCTGGTGTAGCACCATGTAATTTCTAAGTAACAGTGCCTGAGAAGTCCCCTAGCAGCATACTGCAATCCCCGCTAAAGAATGGAGTACCCTTGTAGCACATTAGTGGTCTACACAGCAGCATTCAATCAGTTTCTTTAATCCGAGGAGTGCCTTTTTAGTTTGCGAGGAATCTAACTCTACTGGGGGGATTTGAACTGGAGGCCCTTGATTCCAAAAACAGCAACATTACTAACGCAAGCAAAGGCAAATCTCCAGTACCTTTTAGCTGAAGCCTGTAAAAACAGTGAGTCTCTCCCTTGCAGGGATACTAGTTATAAAGGGTAAACCATTCAGCTAGGTTTAACAGAAATGAACGGGGTAGAAAAAAAACCCACACAGGAAAAAGGGATGCTAAATTATAGGGGAACAGTAGCATGCATGTTGTATTCATTCCAGGTCAGAGTTCACAAGGAATTAAATCCTGGCAGAGCCTTAGTGCTTTCAGCTACCATTGGGCCAAATCCTCCCATCTTTAATGTTTCCTTACGAAACAGCAAAACTGCCAGTGACCTCTCAGATTATTTTTTCCTCCCTTAGAAGAAGATCTGGCATACTAAAATGAGAGGGAGATGTGACAGAACTATTCTGACTTACAGACAGAGGTTCCTCAGAGTATCTTCTCCTGCTTAAAGAAGGGGGGAAATCAGATACATAAGAGAACAAGCAAAGATGAGAACAAATACTTCTCATGAAAACTAGAGGCAAAAGGTGACTTGTTGCCTGCTTGGCAGCAGGACAGCTTCCCCCACTGCTGGAAGCCTTGGAGTGCCTGTACACTCCGTCCCCTGGAAACAGCTGCCCCCCAGCCCTGATGCTGCTGCCCAGTTTCAGGTGAGATCAGCAGCTCTGAACTCCAGCACACCGGGCTGACGGGAAAGCCGAAAGGCTTTCCTGGCGTTTTTGGCTCACGACCTCTAACTGTTTGGGATGATGCCAAAGTACAGCTCTTTCTGTGCTTGTTGGCTCAGCAGCCCTAACAGACTGAACTAAAGCACAGGCCTCTAAAGGACAATTACTCATTTATGCACAATGAACATACAACCTTTTAACAACCAGGACAAATACAGCACTTCAGGGTCAGACTCTGCTTTTGGATAAACATGAAGTGAATAACACAGAGTGCATGTCATTTAGACATTTTTTAGCAAGTCAACAAAAAGCACATGCTTACACAGAAAAGGAAATGTTACCCCATTGACATAACACAGCAAATACTGCTCAGTTGTGCTCTATTTCAGTATTGCATTTGTTACATCAAGAGGGTGAAATCTTCACTACCGTATACAGCTCTCCAAGAGACACCGTGGTTCCAAGAACTGAGTTCAGACACTGACAGATAGTAGGATGGCTCCTCAAAACCCCTCCGGAAAAGTTGCAGGATGAATAGGGAGCACTTGGATCTGAAATTTATGTAGTAATACAAAATATTAACTCCAGCCAGGGTGTGCAGCCTTTGCCAAAGCTTGACTGGCGTTAGGTGATTTTGGCAACGTTGCCTACAAAGATTTCAATGGAAACCCAGGCGACTGGAAATTAAGTGTAAAAAAATTATATGGACTAGCATCTACCTTTAAGCCCTTGTGCAGCAGAAGAGGTCAACCAGGTAGCTGTTATTCTAAAGGCAAGGAGTTGTATTTAAAAGCAGTTTTAAAGCTTTATAAAAAGGAAACACTGATACAGAAGATACCATGAAACTTCACCTGGCTAACAGCTTCTTCTAAAAAGCAACACCAAAGTAGTGAAAAAAAGCCAGTGAGCAAGGGAAACCAAGAAAAAAGAAATAGCATAGGAGGTTCTGTCATTTCAGTTAATTTCTGTGTTTGTTATTCATTAAGTCTTTTGTCTACATCTACTGGTAAAAAGCTTTAATCTCTACACTTCAATTCCAAATCTCTACGAATGACAATTTAAGGCATTTTATTTACTCCATATTTTTAAAAGTGTGGTAATTAAAATAATCTGTTTTACACTTATTAAAAATAAATTATTGCACATTTTAATGTTTTTTCTCCCTGCAACTTTTTCTTAATTAGTTATTTAAACTGCGTTGAAAATCCCAAGCCAATACATTTCAATATTCATTTTTCTATTTCAATTTTTCAAACAAGAAGAAAAGTTCCCCTCTTTAAGCTGAAAATTCAATTAAAAAAGCAGATTAAATACTCATTGGTGTTATTTTACATCGTTCACAGAGAGCTTCTTTTTTATTCAATATTTATTAATGATGACAATCTTGCATGTACCCATTATCTTACATCTATTAGCATCTTTCATCTGAAAGGATCTTGAAGAGCTCTAACAAATGGACATTTTTGTAACTAAGATGAGGGACTGATTCACCACTCAAACCCAAACCTCTCTGGAACAGAAATCCTTCAACTGTTTAAAAGTCCACAGCAATGCTATGAAAAGCAGCAAAAAGCGCCTTAGCAACCATTAGCAGAATTTAGTGCAGTGTAGTCCCATTCCCTCTTGGAACTGGATTCTAAGGTAAGATTCATAAAATAAATAAATCAGCTGTCAAGGCTGATTGGCAAGGCATAATTACTTCTGTTGAACTCCAAGATATCAGGGCTTGTATCCCTAAATAAAGGATTAGTAAACTGCATATTCCCAAATTAGAAGTGGCTACACATAATTTCCATAATTTAGCTGCACATACTTTCAATTATGTTGTTTTACTCTCTGAAGAGTGCTGTCAAAAAGCCTACTAGTGGCCTATTTCAGTATTAGCAAAGAATTACCAAAAATATTACCAAAGACTGACTGCTGTACTGGACAAGATCCTCAGCAGACGTAAGCAGGTGTAAGCTACATGCCATGGCCACACAGCAATGCTAGAGCAGAGATTCAGTCCAGCAAAGTGCTATGAAACAAGTTTACAAGATCCGATGCGGAGACACAACTCAATCTGTACTGGTGCCCGTCAGACAATAAATACAACTGGACAAACTCCATATGGGCTGAAATATTCAAATTAATCATTGCAAAATATACATAAAGTTCTTTGGGATTTTTCAGTTGGGTAGGTTTTTTAAGGCTCTTCTCCACTTCATAGATACATAAGCGCAATAGAAATGTTTTACTAGCATACACATACAATTGTATGTGGTTTAAATTTAATTGTAATTGCAGACTTTTTTTAAAAAGTTCCAGCTGAAGATAGAAGAGTACTCTCAGCTCAGCTCCAACTGAAGTAATCATTACACAGTGTGGAATGTTAAGAAGAATGAACTCAGTAAGCTTAGGCAGAAAGCGACTGAGTTTAAGGGGCCCCTCCACACCTTAAAAAAAAAATAATAAATTTTTTTTTGCTCTTTGACATTCCACTTGGCATAATGTAAACTAACTTTTTCTAAAGTTAGGCATGTGCTATGCTGGGTTTGGCTGGAATGGAGTTAATTTTCTTATGCCTATAAGCATGAATGTTCTGTGCGGCATGCTTTTTCTATAACACTCAAAAAATACGTATTTTCCATCATTTCTGGTTTTCTACCACACATGTCATTATGACAGCCGCTGTTTTTGTGTCATCTTTTGTTCCCATGATACTGGTCATGACTGAAATATTTCTAGTTTGGCCAGTCTGTTTCCAGGCTTTCAGGTAGATGTCCAGTCCAAGTTTGGGATTGTTTTCCCCCTTCATCAATTCCATTACTTTAGCCAGTGCAGGCTGATATATTATTCACATTGAAAGTAATAAGGTGAAACATGAGAGCACTGCCTTGGCTCAGGGTGTTGTCCGATCTCCAGCATAGTTTTTATTGTTTGCATTGTTTAATGGTTCCCTAATAAATATTGTCTTGCTCCTTCATGCTAATAATATCATATAGTGGGTAGTGTATGCTACTCTCTCTTTGGCTGGCTTAATCTCTTCAGTGTTTCACTGGTACAGTATCGTTCCATGTAGAACCCAGTTTAATCTGGGATAAGATGCCACAACTAAAGATGAAACCTTTATATAATTGGTGAAAATTACATTGCAGCGAGTTACAAATTCTAAGTTCTTCAGTTCCAATGTCTCCTTCCCAATTTTGATGCATAGTTGCCGAGAAACTTTAAATTTTTATACAGAGAACATTTTTACAGAGCTGAAATAGGCTGCTGTCAGATTCAGTTTTACCAGTTCTTCAGTGTAAATATTAAGACCAGATTCCTAGGGAAATTAATTCCTCTGTGAAGTTCTCTCCCTCATAAGCTCCCTTTACTCATTTCATATAAAGTGTGACCAGTATCTGAAAGAGGAAGTGGTTTTCCAAAGTCCACTTAAGAAAGTAGAAACATAGATAATCCAGTACATGCATGTATCTGTAGCAATGCAAAGTCCATGTCAAACTGACATTCTACATTCCTGTCACTCCTGGGATGGAGTTGCAGAGTCCTGGGAATCAATACAAGGCAAACAGCATTGAATGACCACTTCTGACAGGTGCCACAGAAGACAGCAACAGAGAAATTGGATCTATACAGCTATGAACACTGTGTTAGGAGTGAAGGGGACTCTAGTCTAACCTCCCAGAAACTAACTATCACCTACCGTATATCCTAATTAACCAGTCACAGCACTCCTCTTTGATCATGCTTTGAGCACACATGATGGGTATTATTCCTGATTACCCCCAGGGCTAAGGGTAAAAGGACACAGCAAAAGAACTCTGGTTCATTTTTGTCCATCTTGGAATGCAGTATTTCCAGACAATTTGCCAGAAATACAGATTGCACTAAATTGAAGCAAACCAAAAAAATATAAAGAGATTTAAGTTTATGATATTGCCCAATAACCAATATGTTTTCTCAATCTTCAGCCTTATTTCCTTCCAAAAATGCATCAGATTCCTCTGCATTCCTAGAGGCTTTCTCTGTAGTTCAAGTGAGATGGTCAAGCCATATGTACATGGCAAAACACACGATATCCACAACAAATATTCTTCAGCTGAACAGCATGCCCAAAGCAGTGGGGGTTTTTATGTTATATGATCAACAAGTTACTCTTACTTCTAACTCCAACATAACCCCCAATATTTCTGCAAGTGTCCATCTCGAACACTGTACCCTGTACAAAAATGGTAGCTAAAAGAGGTGGCTTGCACAACAAGGATTAGAACTGGACCCAACATTTCAACCTAATGCAGGTTGATACAGCTGAAGGGCTGAATTTTAAAGCTTTAATATCTGCACTGTGACCAACTGTCCACTCTAATTCTGTAAATTGACAACACTGAACAAGAGTAGAGATCTGCAGATCTTCAATGCCAAATCGAAGCCAAATATATTGACTGTCATCATAATGTCTTTATTCATGAAAAGAGGGGGTATACATATGCACATAGATACTCTGTACACTGCATGCAAATTCTCATTCTATAGGAATCACACTGTTGCAAAGCAGAGCCAGGAAAGCTTTACGCAAAGGCTACATCCCTGTGGAAATACTGCATGAAAAGGCTTTTTATTTTTAAAGATAAATTACTTTTTTTTGTATAATTGAGTCACACTTTTCATGTAGCACTCAGCCTAGGGATGTCTGCAGGAGAAAAGAACAATATCTTACTAAATCCCTTTTAGGATCATTAAATTTAGATCACAAAACTCTCACAGGCATGCAATTCCAAACATGTCACAGAAACAAAAGAAACAACAACAAAAAATGACAAGCTTCCCTTACATTATTTTCGTTCTTTACAATGATGTTTAAGGTAGTAAAGTGTTAATGAATTCAGTACAATGTATCATGCATTGTGTTAGAACTTTTATATTGTTGAAAAATTGTCATATTTGGCTAGGCAGCTGCACAGAGAAAAAAGCTTTGACAATATCTAATTGAGTCTATTTTTACTGTCTTTTAGATAACATTGTTAGAATTATGTACTGTACATATTTCTTATTTTTAGTTTCATACTCCCTCCCCCCTCTTCACAGTCCTTCACTGCAACAGTATTTTACTATTGCTGATATAAATCCAGGTCATTTTCACAAAAGAAGAGTGAGTCCTATTCTGTAATACTGAAATGGGGCTACAAGCTGTTATGTAAATCACTATTAATAACAGATTATTCAGGACATGTGCCTCTTAAAAGCTGGTCCTTCTTCAGAATGCTGACTGGGACACAAAAGCTTCAAGCTCTGTTTCCTACTTTACCATATGCTTCCTGAGCATTTCTGAGCTAAACATTTCATATCTCTCTTGCTCCTTTCTGTAAAACGGGAATAGCAGAATATTTTCTTTTTTTCTGCCTTTTTAAACCATGAATGCTTCAACGCAAAGACTGCCTTTTCTATGTGTATATCATGTCCAGTGTGACTGCTCCAACTCATACACACAGGAGCAAAATTTCAGGTGTTGGCATGGGATATTTGTAGGTACCTCACCACAACAGCTTTACTTCTCATCCTTACTCAGTCAGCCTATTCTCAGCCTTTTCATTCATGATTTTTCATGAGTCTCCCAAGCCTTCATAGTCTTGTAGGATAATCAGGTAGCTAGGCTAGTCACACATAGAGAACTGTTTTCTCTGAGGCTAGAGAAAGCATGTCTTATGCCTCACCCTTTGCAGTCGTCTGGTTCCTCACTTGAACTGGCCAGGTGAGTTGCATGACACTAACCAGGACTGTCAGGAGCACAAATTTCAGACTTTGTTTCCATGCAGAAGAACAACACACCAAACTAGATAAAGCAAGCCAGGCAGGTCAAATAGCCTCGTCACCAAACAGAAACACAGTTATTTAAAATTACTATTACTCAGGCTGAATCTCTCTTTGAAAATATCCCACAATTTTAAAACAACAAAAAACCCCAAAACAATACCACCACCACCACCACACCAAACATTGTTGTTTAAATATAGTTTTGTACTCACAGACTCAAGGCACAGACTTTTGGGAACAGGATACTCAATGAAAATTTCAACCGGTCGTGACCCAAGAGAGCATTTTGCTATATATGTGCTGGGGAGACTATCAATAGCTAAGCTCCACAATGCTTTGGAGGAAAACATTTATTGAGATGCAGCAGAATTATTTCAGGGACAACGTGCAGGAGAAGACAGTAAGTAAAGAGGAGTTTCAAGACTGGAAAGCAAACCACCTCAAAAAAATTACTAAGACTGCTCAGCCTGCTTGCTTTGAGTTTCTGTGACTTCTCTAGTTAGCTCCTATTAGCACTACTAAGATTTTTAGGTAGAAATGAGAGGAAAAATGTCTCCTCTTGCACTTCGGTAAATGTATATTCATGTGGGTAAATTGAAACACTGGGCAAGAAGTCAAAACTCCAGAAACTGAAACTAGTACATTTAACAGGAAAAAAAAAAAATTTTAGTTTTACTCTATTTTTTTCTTCCCAACAATAGAAACATCGAGTTTAGAATGAAAAGCAAGATACCATCTTGCAGAAGACTGAAAAAGTAAAGTAAAAATTCCCTATACCTCCTCTTTGTCCTTTACCCTCCAATTCAGTCTTCTATAAAAACTTATTTTATTGTTTTCTGCATGACACCCCACATTCTCATCACAGAAATCTAATACTGAAACATTGTTCTGAGTGACTCAAGCTTGTGTAAGCTTTTAGGTACCCATAGGGACATCGATTATTAGAGGAACAGGAGTGAAAAAAAGGAATGAAAATAGAACTTGGAAAGCATGGCAGTCTGGGGAAGAATAGTTGGGATCTAATGAGTAGCTCTACCTGTGAAACCTAATAGCCAGAACAGAATTAGCCATTCAGGGTGACTTACTCAAAATAGTTCTTACAGCAGTTTTAACAGCAGAAGTGCTCCAAAGCATTATAAAGTGCAGCTGTAGATACAAGTAACAAATGCATGAGTTAGTAGACCTGCTCCTCTGTTACAGATGCCCAGAGGCTATGGTCAGACATCCAGGATATGAAAATGGATACACCATGTAATCAAGACCATAATGCCCATGGCATTCACTTCCATTTAGCCTGCAGGCTTCTGAAAGTACAGGGAAAAGTCTAGTCGATTATGTGAATGGGCATTATATATGTATTGCCAAAGAGAGCAAAATTCTTTAATATGATAACACCACTTTTCATTTTTCATGAGTTTCCTGATTTACAGTGCATAACATACTGGTCTGAACAGATGGATTTAGGAATCGATTGGCATGTGCGCAAACTCTCTTCTGTTATTAAAAAAAAAAAAGTCAGCATAATTTTCATGTGTGGCTCTACACAAAGACTAAAAATGGAATGTCACCAACTTTGTAGGCTGAACTGTAATAACATTAACACAGATTCTGCCCATGTCTTTGCCTGTTCCCAGTAGAGGTGAGGACAGGGTCTCGCATGAAAAGTTTTTAAAAAAACCAAATTAAATCTGCTTGACTACTACCATTTACTGACTAGTGTTAATATGTGACTGCATATAAAATAGTAACTACTAATGACAAAAAAACCAGAAACACTTTCTAGAAGAGATTTCCACTTCTGAATGCAAGATGAGCTGTAGCCTCATAATGACTACTGTGACACTTATTATTAATAGTATATTTTTAGAAATAAAAGGATGTGTCAAGTTTTTTTGTGCAACATACAGTCTGACCCTTAACTGACTACTGTCCATGCTCAAGATTATGGTTTAATATGGGAAAATAAGCACCATGTTATGGTCACTTTATGTTCTCTTCCAAGCTATACACAGGATAACCATATGCACAAGCCTCCTGCAGAAACACAGAACATGAGAGTGCTACCTGGGCTACCAGCTCCTGGCCTCTTAGCTGCACACTTCATGTAAGCATTTCAGAAGCAGTTAAACCTGCATCTTAGAAACAGTGATTTTGGTTCATAGGGCTCATGCAAGGCAGTTTGTCTCTCACCGCTTTGATAGGTTTGCTCCTGATTTTCAATCTGAACCTGTTCATGGCCAACTAATACCATTTGTTCCCAAGTGATCAGTGTTCCTGTATCTTCACTTCCTTTATACAGTCTGCTTCCTCGCTTGTTCAATTTTTCTCCCTTTCTCTTCTTTCCTTCCTGTCCCCCATGCTGTCCTTAAGAGTTTATTGGGTAAATTACTGTTTGCAAGGACGTACTTGACAGCAAATTATTCATTTCCATTTTGCACAATTATGCAAGTAATTTATTTAAGCATCCTGTTGAATGTGTGTACATATAACACACACAATTGTTACTAGTAACTGAATTATCAAACAGCTCAACACAACACAAGCAAAAACAGAGACTTCATTTTTGTGTCAGTAAAAACACTCACACTCACTAATGCAGAAAAACATTTTTTGGCTCTTAGTTCTGTTTACAGCAAAGTCAGTTTTCAGAGTGGTTCTGCAGGACACTTCCTACCACAGTGGATTTGCAGAAGCAAGATTATTTTCTCTGAAATATCTGCTTCTGGCAATTTTCAAAGAAATTACACTGGACTAAACACGCCATTCATTTGCTCCAGCATGTGTCATGCAAGCAGTTCTTACATCTGAGTTGCAATACCAGACCAACACTCAGGTTTGTGAACAAATTCCTGCCCTAAGTGTCAGTCCCACACCATCCTTCATTTTGAGAACTACCCTTAATAAAATTAGCAGAGGCCGATTATACACTCTTCTCTCTCAAGTAAAAGTAAACACTGAAAAATCACTGCAAGGAAACAAGGACATCCATAAAGGGTCAAAGTTTCAAAGAAGCATGTGTAACAGAATGTAACCACATCTCTGTTGTGTTCCCTGTTTATAACCCAGGAAACTAACTGGTAGAAACAGTACATCAGAGACGTACTAGAAAGTAAACTCAATTTTAAAACATCAGAAACAAAGTTGAACTTCATAAGCCAATGTACAATCTGTCTTGGAAATGTGGAAAAATTAAGCCTCGTGCATGGTTTGAGGCTTTATCAAATTTACACCCTTAATATTTAAAATTATGCAGTTGCTGCAAGGCCTCCCTCTATCTCTTTTGGAAAGTCTAATACAAAACTTACATTAAAGGAGACTGTAATCTCGTCTGTGGAGCCAAATATGTCCTCATACCCCATTTAAGAAAGCTCTTATTTTACAGGTCAGCTTTGCTTGCAATAGATGCCTATTCTGTAAAAGGCCATAACTCATGCCAGCTAGACTAGTGGATAAGGTGCACTAGAATAAAGAGATTAGCCTGGCGACTTGGGGGAAAGGAGTTCATCTGGCAGCTCCATCTGATTAATAAAACATGTATTTTGCGTTTTGAGACTGACTTCATTTTTCTTTCCCTTTGCATTTCACAGCCCATTACAGTCAAATGTTGGGGTTTTTTTTGTTCTTACCCTGTGCACCTTTCTCACTCGCCATGCATTACTGTTCTCCTAACTCTCTCTAAGCTCTGTATTGTCCACCTTCCTCCTTGCCACATGCTATCTCACTGGTGATTCATCTCATTTTCTGCACTTCTTCATCTTCCTCTTTAGAGCAATTCCCACATAACTGAGTCCTTTCAGGAGCTTCTCATTGCTACCATGTCCTGAAGGGTTTCTAGCCTGATAGCCACCTTTCATAACACACATGCCTCACACACACAGCAAAGTGTACCCCTCCAGATCACAGTCTGCTCCCCTCTACACCAGGGCTCTGGATATTACAGCATTGGGGTGTCCTATACATTATGAAGGCAAACAGCAAGCCCTTTGCTCCTGCAAGCCAGGTCCTTCTCTACCAGGAAGGAGGAGTATGTCACTACTGCTTTGATTCACCACAGATTTCCCAGACAGGGATGCAGAAATGCACTCCAGTTGTGTTCCTTAATCAGGGGTCTTACAGTCCGCATAGAGGGTTCTCAAATCACTCTGCTCAGCAGGAGTTAGGAGTCTGTGTATTAAAAACCAGGACTTTCCAATAGGATAGCCCAAGAAAGAGAAGAGGGGAAGGAGAAGCTGACACCTAACCATGGATACCTAAACTCTGCTCCCACTGAAGTCAGAACACCCTTCAGGGTCAGGTCATCTGATTTGAAGCCCCCTAAGATCATTGACCAAATGCAGATTATGACTGTTTTACCATTCAACAATTCCTCTTCTCATATCCCCTCTTCTCACCAAGAGATACCCTCTGTACTAGAGCTTACAAAAAATAAAACCCATATATAAAACAACTCTGTGTGCCTGCATCCAGAAGGGGTGGCTTTTGTCCTTCTGTGCTGCTCAAACACAAAGCAGAGAATCTTCCCCATTTATGGATCTCAGAACCCTAAAAGTTTTGAAATAATGTCTTTGCCTTTCAAGCCGGAAGGGTTGGAAGCCACGGCATAGAAAGAGTATTAAAACAAAAAAAAAGTGAGAGAAGGAAAATTGGCAACAAAGAAAATGTTTTTTGAAAGCATTCACTCAGCATTTCAGAATTGATCTGCAGAGTGTGTTCCACTTGTGTTTGCTTTCCACAGCCATTAGAGCAAGAAAGCTCTATTCACACTCATGCTCTGCCAAAGGGGTGGGAGACTGCATATAGGGGCCTTGTCAACAATGCACACCCCAGCTTGTGTTGCAGCCTGGCAGAGTTAGCCTGCTATTCCACAGAAATAAGCAAAGGCCTCATCAGAGGCCGGGCTAGAGACTATCCTGGTTGAAGGGGAAAAAGCATCAAAGAGATCAGAGACAGCACAAGTGCCCACACTCCAGACTGCTCCCTCATACATTAGAAAAGGCATTTTATTGCAAAACCGGTCAGAAAGTGCAGACAGCTATGTTCCTACTTTCTTTCTGACCTCAGAGAATTAGTGACTCACAGGGATCATTGCACACTGCACCCTGGGGAATAACAATCTTTCCCTAAGCTTCCATCTCTCCTACCCACCATTCAGTTATGCAGTATTCAGCAGCCAGCAATTACAGGCTGGCTCCAAAGGAAAGAGTCTCTGAAGGTATACAAGCTGCCATTTAGCCTGATCTGATATTGGGGAAATTCTATCGATCAGAACCATACTCCCCTCAGGTAAGGAGGAAAAAAAAAAAAAAAAAAGAGAGAGAAGGCAGCTGAATTTTTCCCAACATCACCTATTTGTGTATACTTGGTAATTCAAATAAAAAAAGACAATGTAAAAAAGCACATCTGCCTGAAGGCAAGTAAGGGGATAACCATCTGTTTGACCTTTAATTGATGCCAACTTGAGTTGCTCCATCATGTCTACAGCAACGCATTGAACCACTTGCAGAACGAAAGTTATTTATCCCAATGATCTCCTGTAAACTTCACATTTTCTGTGTAATCTGAAAAGACTGCCAAAACACTATTTATTTACTTCCCAACATACAGGCTGGTTCCATAGACCTTCCACAAGCAAAAGAAAAACCAAGCAAGCAACCCTTTCTCTGTCACAGAGCAGGCAAGTTCCTTACTGCTGGAATGCAAGACCCCAAACTTCTTTGGCATATCTCCTGTACATTGACAGAAAACAGTACAGGAAGCAATAGCTGTTTGACCTCTCCTTCTACTGACAATAAGCACAACAAACATATGGGATGTATCTGTGTAGTGAGAAGAGCAGACAAATTCTTAATTTATTTAATGTTATCAGAGACTGGAAGTATTCTGTGACTTAGAAGGTCCCCTACAAACTCAGGCTTTCATGAAGAGATTATCACCATGGAAAGAAATATATTTAGACATCTGTTGCCCTGAGACTTATGAAAAGTATCGGGTTACAACCATCTTCTGGAAGTTAGAATTAAAACAAAAGGAACTTATGATTTTAGAAGAGACTCAAAAGTTCAACTTTTCAGAATAAATTTCACTAAGATTTTTAGAAGACACACAGACTTTAAAAAAAAAACCAAACATGTTTCTCTAACAAGTAATCCAAGACTCCGTGGCAGGAATATTTGACAGTATACTCTTTCCCATCTTCGTTCTGCCAAGATGTTTATGCCATGCCTATGACACATCAGAGACCTTCACCCTAACAGCCACCATTCTTTTTCAGTAATCAGTACTGACCTGTATCAGCCAATATGGGGAATTCTTTCCTGATCTCAAACAGGTATCATGATGATAGTCGACATCATATAGTGTGTCAACCTATGTATTCTGCTGCATAGTTTGTCACCTAGAATAACCTGAAGTCTCTTGTATCTGAATATGCTGCATGGATTTTAGTCATGCTGTTCACCCTACAACTTGGTAATTTTCTTTAGGGCCGCTTCCTTTGTTGGCCTAAGAAACTTTAATATATGACAATGAAGAATTTTTAAAAAGTTTTAAAGAGATCAAATTCTAGTTTTGCATCTACTCACAAAGCTGTTCATTTTTAATGAAAAACAAATCATCATTAAAATGCCTTGCAATAATCACAGAACCCATACCTTTTGTGGAGCTTCCGGAAAGGTGCTGTTTTTCAGCAGGGCCAGACTTAGGCCTAGCTGGTGTTAACAGCTCTAGGAAAACAAAACAGAAACCTTTTAAACAAATCTATCTGAGTTTAAGCTTTCTTCCTAACAAGTTGTGACTGTGCAGAAATTCTTTTTAATGCTTTGATGCTACTGCCATAATTAAATATCACAACTATTCACTCAGAACTACAGCAACACACGTGTAATTTTCACCATGTCAAAAATACAATTAATATCATACTTCCTACTCATCTCCTGGCCACAGCATGACTGAAAAAGAAGGGGTGGGGTGGGGGTGGGGGTGGGGGGAGAGGAAAAAAAAAGATGTGGGAACTGTCTCCTTGGGAAAAGGCTGGAATTTCAAGTCTTGGCACTATTTATGCATGCTATGATTTCTTATGCACAGTCTCTATAGCATGAAAAAGCCTACATCAAATATGACCATCTTCTGAAGATTCTGTGTGGGTTTCGAAAAATCACTTTGCACATTCCAGTGCTAGTAGGTACCCACACTGAGTTATGAATAACTGCTAACGTGTCTCAAAGCCAGCAAGCCTCTGGCACTACTTCAGGATATGCCTGGCAAAAGAGAGTTTTCCTACAACTATCATATTAGACTCAGGTAGCATTTTGGAAAAGGACATTCTACTTACTGAGCAATCTTATTTAAGAAGGGGTCACCCAAAACACTCTTCTTCACATATAGGGATATGCAAATGGATTTTTAAGCCTGGTTTCCTCAGAAAACAAGGCTGATGCAATCACATTTGTTTATCTGTTTTCCCCCAAAGCTTCCCATACCAGCACACTTGCCAGTAGAACTAGCATCAAAGATACTATGTTGAGTGAAAACAGGCTGTCAATAGAAGGAAAAGCTGCAAAGCAGGGCTTGTGCACTTACTGGTCCCCAGAAAAGTTTATACTGGGGAAAGCAAAATAATTTTCTGCCTTTGAAAAGCCAGGATGATAACACAACCCTAGGGCAAATACAGGAGATCCTTCCAAGCCACAGGAAAATGTCAGATTTTACTATCAAGCATTATACGCAGTTGCATTGAAAACCAGTCTGCAATGGTTCCTGTGCTCCTGGAATTAGTTGCTTTTACCTTCCATTTTGCTGTTAGTGTCCATGCAGTTCAGCAACATTAGAGCTCAGAGATCAGATGTATTCTGTTCTGGTTGCACTTGTGCATGTCTGTACACTTTCAAAGCTACTTAATTGCTTTTTTGTTCCCATTTGGAAAGAGAATCTGTATCAGATTCGCCAACAAACAAGCTGGGCAGGCAGGTCCCATACATCAACCTCATTCATTACACAGGCCTCTTGGAAAGAACATACATCTTCTAGTTCCTTTATGCATACACATTTTCTGAAGATTTATTTTTATAGAATGTATTTCAGTGACACTAAGAATATGACCCGTTCCAAGTTTTCTTTCTCAAAGTGGTAAAATCAGTATGATTTGACCCACAAAAGCAAGTTCCAGCCCCAATTTTTTGGGCCACAGAGAAGAAAGAATCTAGGGCTTTAGTTCACTCTTAAATCTAGTTTAGAGCTCTGAAAATACATCTATATTTGCACTGTGTTCTCATTTGGCAGATAAGCAATAAAATCACTCAGTTTTCTTGATGCTTTCAGCTGATGGTAGGCAGATTTTACATGGCTTTCTTTATCTGAGTTTTACTTTTAAAAAATAAATATATATATATATTTCTCCAAGAATGAATGAGAGCATTAGCCTCCACACATTCTGTACTTTATGCTATTTACTACTGGATAGCCCTGGAATATTTGCAGCTGGCGGTACTGTGTTTTGTACAATGTGGCTCTTTATCATGTTTTTTTATCAAAGAACTGTGGTTAAGCACAGAACGAGGCAGTGCTGTATTGAAGCTGTAATGTGGCTCAGGTTACCATATTGAGTTTTTGATGATTTGGTATTAAAGCACTCAACACAAAATAAAAATCAACATCCAAGAAATGCAAGTGATAAAAGCTCTAAATAGAGACTGAATAAACTATAACATTATGGAGATTTTGCCTTACTTTCTATATTAAAATGAGTAGCTTTGAGTAAACACAAGTGAATCTCCCTATTATTTTCTTTCTGAGGCAAATCTTATGCTCAACTTTTGCTAGCAGAAAGTCAGGGGTGCGAGGACATGGGATTTGCAACCAAACACAGCTGTGCTGGCGAAAGGCCCTAGCATAGATGTGGTTTTACCGGCAAAATTGAGCTTTTGCCAGCATAGCTAATTTCTCTCTTGGGAGTTAGTTTTGCCAGTACAGCTGCGTCCAGACTAGGGATCACTGGTGTTACAGACTTTTACAGCTCTACTGTCACTGACTTTCAAGTGTAAGCACGCTCTGGGTCCCAACCTAATAGTAGTTTGCCAATGTGCATGCATGTTGGCCTCTCTGAGATTGCAACCATGACCATCTAACAAAAAAAACCCAACTAAACAAAAAAGTTACCTGGATCCTCCCATACTGTTTCCAGTGTTCTGAAGTTAGTATTAGGGCTCTTCTTACTACAGTCCTTTCATACCTCACATAACATTTTTTACTGCCACAGCTAGTTGTTTCTTGAAGCAGAGGCATATGTTAGCACATCATATCTTTAATCTTTTAGGGAGAAGCTTTGCTACTACAGATGCTTCTCTTCTTTCTACTTTTGTTCTCTTTTTGACTGCTTCCAGCCATCTCACTCTTGTACCCTTTTTCTAGAAGGCTACATTCAACATACTTACTCCTTTTCTTGCCTGCCTTTCTTTCTTGTCCTGACTGCCTGCTGTAGGGGAATCGCAGGACAGTAACCTAAACTTAGAAGGGATGTTGAATTATCCCACTACCTCCTCTCTCTCTAGCAATTTCACATATGTCACCTTCTCTTAAAGCCTTTATGTTTCTGAGATCAGCTCTGGTTTGCAGCTGATACCTATGCTAATAATTGCTATCAGATGCAGTTCCACCACCTAGTTAGTGTTTGCCCAGTTGCTCTTTTCTCATCGTAATGGACTTCTGCAGCATGCCATTTCTGATATGCTGCTGAAGTTGTGCTTTAAAGTGTTGATCTTCTACCACCTACACCCCTTTATCAGTTTTTCTTTCTCAAGCATTATTGCCTCCTGCCTGTAATTCTCTTTTAAACTGGGATCTCTCTTTTTTCTGTGGGAAGCAATTTCTGCCGCTGCACCAGATAGCAGACAGGACTGCTCCCCCTGCCCATTTAAGATGCTATTCTGCTCTAGTCAGAGTGCAACTTTTGCCGTTAGATGCTACAGAACACAATTGCCTCCCCTGTGCCTCTTTGTCAGTAAAATTCTGAAGATGTTGCCCCATGTCAGTGTCTGCAAAGCAGTGTTTTGATTTTTCAGTAACTCCTCTGCCCTTAACCTACAGTAAAAAAACCCCACAATCTATGGTACTATTCCTGCTGGTAAAGAAGAAAGACCAATCATACAGTAGGATTAATTTACATCAAAATAAGTTAAAAGAGTAGGAATATTCTATTTTTCTACCACTGCTAAGAACAGACTCTAGTGAAAATGGGAAACGCTTAAACAGAGAAGCTTTCAGCATCTCAAGCCTTTGGCAGGGGGGAAACAATGACTGTTAAAATACTGAATGTTTTTCCTTGAAAGATTGTTTTTAATGCTTCTTTTTATATAACTGAATGACCACAAAACACACTACCTTTTAAAAGTGTTTTTCTTTCTTGGGGTTTAAACTGAACCATCTAAACCTGTCATTTAAGTTGCATTTTAATGATCAGAGTACTGTGAAATTAAAATTTCCAGCATCCTTTAAGGATGTTCACTTTTCAGTTCAGTTTCATATACAAATACATGGTCAGCAATTAAATTCCAACAGGCCACTTTGTTCTGTGTCATCCGCCACCAAGAGTGCCATAGCCAGCACCTCCAAAGAGTCTCCGTACTCAGCAGCATCAGAGGTAGTCTGCAAATACGCACAAGGGTTTGCTTTGTTAATAGTCCCTCAGCACAGCAAACTAATGCCTTGATTACTAATGTCTTCAAAAAAGCAAATGCAACAAATTGCTACCAGATTTCTTGAAAAAGAATGAAAGTCTTGAGTAAGATTTCTTTGAGAAATAGATTATGTGTATCAACTAATTAATAAAAGGCAATTCAGAAAAAGATTTCTTTTCCCTCCTATCTCAGATACATCATTGCAGGTAAAATACAAAAGCATTCCTTAAGAGATAAAATTAAACCCCAGAAATCTCCAATCACAAGACACAGAATTCAGCCCTGACGCAAAGCATCTTGCATCCCTTGGTCCCTGATGGATGGAAGCCTCTACCCATCTCCTGGAACCTTATACTGGGAGAGCTGCAGGATGTTAGAAAACACCCTTCCCTGGGTCCAGGGTTTATTAGCCCCCTGCTAATAAGTTCTCGAGGTTACTGGCCTGGGCTAAGTTGTGAACAGCTTGACTTTATTATACTTTCTTTTCCCCACATTCAGAGAAGATGCACAACTGCTACTAACTAAAAATTACCAAGTGTTTAAAGTGCCTCCAATTATGCATTGTTGTAAAAATTTGAGACAGAGGAAATAATACAGATGCTGCTGGTTTGCTGTGTTTGTTTTGTTGGGTTTGGTTGGTTTTTTTCAAAGGGAACTAGTTGTCATTTCTATTAAATGCAAAGAAATGAAGGGGTTTAACTGTCAATTCTTAGAAATTTATTTCTAACCTAAAGAAAAGATACCATATGTCCAGAGAGGATATTCTGCCTTTTTCTTCT
>JAVJGI010000002.1:31078313-31132972 GCA_035590275.1 Ibycter americanus | reverse complement strand
TTTTTTTTGGGGGGGGGGGCGCGGTGGGGTGGGATTTTTTGTATGAAATACATATGAAATAAAAAGTGCTTCAAGTGCAAAGTAAAACTCCAGTGTAATCAGTGGGATGCAATAAGCACATAACTTTGAATTTGGTGGCCATATGAAAATGCACACTTGATTATATACAACTTATCATATAGGCCAGGTAATGACAGGACTGTGGTTCAAACTGGCAAATTCCAACAGATTCTTTGCTAAAACTAGGACTTTCTATATGCATTTGGGAGAGATTCTCACACACACACAGAGCAATGACCACACATTTCCTAAGTAGCCTAACGGTACAGGCTGCAGATTCAACTTATCCTGAGCTTTGCATTTCTCAGCTATTGTCAATTTGCATCACAAGCATAAAGTTATTTAATATACAAAAGCTTTAATGCTCCTTCTGCATCATATAACAACACATGTTTATCTGAGTGCTAAATAAAAGCTTTCAGAACTTTAAAGTGACTTTATGAATTGTATGTACCATAAAATAAACATTAGAGTATAATAATATTCTGTAATTTGGAAAACAGCAACAGAAACCAGTAGAAGACAAAAGAACAAATGCTTGAATAATCTGCTGCATGTCAGAAACATTAAATTAATTTATGCAGTAATGTAAGCACAGTGATGTTAAGGTAATATGGAGGACATAAATTATACATTACTATTGTCAGTTCTAGCACTTATCTTAGTGGTATGTCAAAATAAATCCTGATATGTTAATATTTATAGAAATGAACAACAAGTGTCACAGCTCAGGGATTCATCTGTGATATTTTTATATATAATTTGCATTTGCACATATGGTTGTCATTGTCTTTTCTGTAATTTGAGAGGTAAGCATCATGCAATTCATTTCTAATGCATTTTACATTACCATGAAAGCACATTATGCTTCTTCCACTAACGCTTTTCAAATAGATGGCCTGCAATGATTTAGGGATTGCACAAAACAACTCAGCAAATGGGTGACAATCTACCTGCAAAATCTGCAGTAACAATAGGTTATTGGTGAGCAAAGTGCATACTTTGCTAGTGACAGATTGTTTACATAGAGTAAACACATCCCAAAGTTCTTGCATTGATGCATTTCTTAAGGATTAACACCTCTGAAGAACACATCTTTTCATTCTTTACATTTCACACAAGACAGGGGAATAATTCATCCTCCTCCTCCTCCTCCTCAGATATGAGGATCTGTATTCTACCCCTTTTTATCACACCCATTTTCATCCAGCAGATCGGTTTCTGGCTGAAGGTAACTGGGCACAACTTGACTTAGCATTTGAAGCTCACAGGAGAAGTTTCCATAAAAACAATACAAGAGAAGGTCCCCCTGCTAGGATTAAGTACACTCACAGTTGCTGCTACCTCAGAAGCAAGAGGCATACTTTCTTCCTTCAGCAAGAGACCATAATTCCTCCCCTGAGTAAGGGTGGGTTAGGGATATTGGCCTTGGGCCATGTCTTCTGGGGTCTGGGAACCGTACTTTGGATAAAAAGGTAGCTACAGAGTTTATATATTGCTGAGTCTACAAGTAAGGCTACTGTTTCTAATTACCCAAGATCATTTTGCTGTTTTCCAGAAAAGAAGTGTGAAAATACTTATATTCCCTGATTCAGCAGTAAAAAACAGCCTGAGCCATACATTTGGGTTCTGCTTATGGAAGGATTTCCATGTCAAAATGATTTGGCTAAGTCTGATGATCCTATCTTTTCCCAATTGTCTCATACGCAGCTGAAGTTTGTTGCCCCAAAGTTCATCTGTCAGGATTTCCAGTGTGGAAGAATCTAAGTTCAGATTTTTTTATCTTTATTAATGCAGATGCCTGGTTTTTAAAAAAATCGAAACGTTTCCCTGTTGCCAACCTTTATGCTCCACCTTATCTTCTGAAAGAGTTCATTTGGAAAAATAGCTTTGTATTTTTCTTTTAGTTTCCCTCCCAACTTATTTCTGGGTCTAATTAAAATCTATGAAAATCTACCTAAACATTCATTTTGATGGTACCATAAGCACTGAATACAGAGGACAAATAGTAGAGAAAATTAAAGGATAAGCCAGGAAAAACATGGACTATTATATGTTGTGACCTAACACACAGTCAAGCTCTACTTGGTATTGCGTAAGCATACAAGAAATTACAAGAGAAAACACAGGGATGTCTCAGATCTGAGGTTTCTGATCAGCATACTCTAAAACGAGCCTAACACTTGAAAGATGAGAAGGGACTGCACAGGGGAAAATTGAGAGTATAAATTGTCCTGTAAGCCCTTTGTCAGATGTGACAACATGGACGAAAAATCCTCCTTGATTTCATCTTTCAACAGGAAAAAACCCAAAACTCAATGACCACATTTTCACAGATTCCATGCACAATTCAGGCACAAGGGAGTACAATCTCTTCACACATGGAAACCATACCTGAAAGAATTCTATACTACTATAAGCAGCAAATGATATACATTGAAAGTATATAAGTAAACCATAGTATGTGGGTCTGATTTATCATTTGCCTTTTGTTTATAACATTTTATGCTCCACAGAAGTATAGGATTCTCTTCCATCATTGAAATGAAACTCCTGTCATCACTGCAGTGAAATGAGATACTAAAAAAGGCTGCTTGAAATTTCTGGGAACAGAGAGGAAATAGACTTGGTGTAAGTGCGGAAAAAACTTCTAAGCGTGCAACTTTACAATAGCATTCATTCCCTGTGGGACAGGTCTTCAGCTACGATAAATGTTATCACTGCACTAAAATCAGTGGAAGAACAGCAATCAGTATCAACCAAGGATTTGTCCCGCTGACTTCAAAGGATGTACTAAGAGTGCACACATTTAAAGCAAATGTATAAACCTTTCCAGCACTGGGGACTTTAAGCACACCAAATCCTGAAGTCCTTACTTAACGTTTTACTCTACTCTTATTCAGAAATCTGTCATTGGAATCAATCAGGATAAGTAATGACCAGAATACTAAAAGGTGTTTTCAGACCAAGATACTACATTTGAGAATCTTACGTGTCAAAGCTGTTGAGAAATGCTCTTTAGCTAAATAAGGCATTTCGTTTCGTGTAAACTTGTATTCAGGAACCAAAATCCTTTTTATTTCTTGAGCTTAGGAAAGAAGTGGGACTTTTTAAATTATTTTTTTATTATAACTTTCCCAATGTAGACAAAGCAAAGAAGAAAGAGTGAAAACAGGAGGAAAGTTAGAAGTAAGCATGTGTACACATTATGGATTTTAACTGATTCACTACCAAAAGGGAAAAATAAGAGAGGCAAGAAAAAGCTTTGATTTCTAAAATAGCAAATGTGTTTTGCAAACCTTACTCATTTTTCAATTTTATAGGCAAGAAATTATGTCAAGTATTTTGAAGAATTCCATAGACTGTTTTTCCATTTTCCAGCTAGTTTTTATACACTTAACCTTTTCGATTTTATATATTTTTGAGTAGAATTTTAGGAAAACATAAGAAAATGTTAAAGATGTTTAATATGTGGCCATCCTTCTTGAGCACTCATAAATCCTGATAAGGGGAATGGGAGTTTAAAGTACAAAAGTATATTGTATATTCCCTCCAATTTCTTCTTAACTTGGTTTCACCTAGACTTCTGATGTATATATTTGTATAAATTGTGCAAAGTTACTGGAAAATTCCAACAATGTGCATACAGAAAAACAGAGTAATTGGCACTTGCCAGCTAGAAGGGAGGAAAAGGTGCAACTTTATAGTGTGCTGGTAAGGGTAAAGCTGCCTCCCTCTCCTAGATTTAACGGACCCTTTACAAAATGGTCACTACAGCAAAGGTATCTTTAAGAGATATTTGATCTTGGCTACACAGTGGGGTTTAAGTGGCAGCCTGATGCTTGTTACTTGTTTCTTCGGTTTCATTTGAGCTTGCTATCACTGCACTGCAACGTATTTTTCAGATCACTTCTTATTCTCCCCTCTGTAATGTCTCTAGTTTTATTTCCCAGTGTTACTTAACAATGGCTTCCTTGTTGCCTTTGGCTCTGTCCATCAGGCTCCTTTCCTACTTTGTCTTCTTTATCCTCCGAACCTCCTTTTTTGCCACTTTCTCACACATGACCCTTCTTCTTGTATATAAAATATATTGTGCTTCCTCAGCTAGCCCACAGTGTCCAACAGCGCTCTTACCCAGAAGATAATATGACACATCCTCAGCATTTAGCCAGGAAACCAGCAGGACCCCAGGCAATGCTCCTGCATTGAGAAAATCCCTAACTGGCATTGAGCCACTACACCAACATATATGGCATGGCCCATGGAATACAGGATATGTTTGGAGTATAAATGGCCTGACTGGACAATCCTGGTGCAGTATCAGCTCTGGAACAACTCTGCAGGCAGCCAGCAAACCATGAGTTAGCACAGTCCGGACTTTTACCTAAATTATACTGGCCACTAGGAAATGGCTATGGGATTTGGAGTGGGTAAGCATGTATAAACCCACTGCTGCTTCAGTATTTTCAGCTTCTAAAAGCATTTCCTTCTGCCTCCCTACAGGCAGCCATCCCCAATGTGTTCTTTGGTCAGATACACTGCTCTGCTCCCTAGAAAAATTCTGTTCCTCTTTCTCAATGGCACAAACTGCCATAACTTTCTGTTATCAAGCCCAATTTCCATTAATTCACCTCTTAGATCTCTTCAAGGTCTCCTGACTCTGCTGAGTACCAGCTAGCTTGTCTTGTACAAAAGAGGCTTAACACTACAATAACCCTGGCAGGGCAGAGAAGCACACGTGTGTCTAGAGAGAAGGAACAGGAGTCAGAGAGATCCAGGAAAGGTCTAATAACACAGCCACAAAACAAGCTCTCCTATACACAGGCGGGACCTACTGTATTGCCAGATGTGTATTTAGTGAGTTCTAAAGTGACATACCCTTTTGTGAAGCAGAGCAACACCATGTTTCTCAAACTTCAGGATCTATTTATACTTTTCTACAACACTCACCACTCTCACCTGGGACTATGTTGTGTCAAATCAGCCTGCTATATTGCTTCAGAGTCTCATAGTTACTTTTCTTCCTTTTTTTGATCTCTCAGGCATAAATATGCAGCATCCCTAATGCCACTGGTAAAAAATAAATAATCTAAAAATAAAACAGAAACACAAGTTCACACTGAGATGATTTTATTCCAGCTAGAGAACCAGCATGCATAGTCATGTGGTGTGCACCTGTAGCTCTCTCTCCTTCCTGTCTTTCACAGGTATTAGGCTTTGGTAGTAAACACACCCTCCACACCTTCTCAGGGTGGTACGAGGGTGACATAGCCTGTGGGTACTGAGAGCAGCCAGGCAGGGTTGCGTATGTCAGCACCAGCTGTTCTCTGCAAAGAATGCATGTTATCATGCTAAACAGGATGCATCTTTTCTGCATTAGGCTGGTAAAGCTTTGCAACTTTGTCAACCTTTTTAGCATTCAACAAATTCTTTTAAACATATGACTTTTAGTAAGTTAATCCATTCATTGTCTGGAACTGTGCAAAGTGACATAAAAGCACAATGAAGCCTAATTAAACTTGTTCTGTGAAAGCTAATTTGTCAAACCCAGAAGCATAGTTCATGGATAAATGCTAATATTTGAAAGTCAAATTAAAGTTGAAAAGGTTTGTAATAACAGTTAATTAACTCTTGTTTTGTTTTCCTCTCACAAACTTGAACCAGCTGAAATATTGCTCAGTTCATCTTTAACATTTTGGACCACAAAGATAAAATTCAAAGCTTTGAGATAAGCCTTTGATGTTGGTATTCTCTACAGATTATATATTATTTTAAGATCTCTTTGTTTAAAAATTCATTTTTATTATCCCTGCATGAAATGCATGGCAATTCCCCAAATAACTAACCATCAGGGCAATTAACATCTTCGATCGACACCATATTCCTGATAATTAATACAGACTTTGTACCTCCCCTGTGATAGCTGCAAGGGTTTGATTTTTCAGAGCAACTGTTCATTTACAGAATCAGTTTCATCCTAATGAAAATGGATTGTGAAACTTTAATGAACAAGACTTTGCTGTCATAATAATAAAGACTTTGAAACAACACGAAGACCTACATAACAAGCATCTCGCTATACCCGTGTTGCTATACTATATCAAGCCAATTAAGCCATACAATGAATATTAACACCAGTGTATTTCTAAACTATATGACATCAGACAAACTCACAAAACTGAGCATAATTTTGCTTCGACAACTTCTGGCATTTTAGCTTAATAAACTAGCATCTGTAGAGCAAGCTGGCCTGATCTGCCCTCCTCTCTTTGGTTTAACAAAGGTAAGCAAAAGACTGGAAATCCAATTTACATGCAGTGCTAGTGTTTCTGCTATGAAAGGCAATGGATTGCCTTTCCTGTGTGCTTCCACCACATTAGGAGGTACATATAAAAGCAAACAAGTATGAAAGAGAGCTGCCAAAGAACGCTGTCTCTGGCACGCAATTAAATGCCTGTGCCAGTACCTTGTGCGATAAATAATTCATCTGTTAACAGGTAGGCTATCCTGAGGAAGAGTTTGCTGTTTCAACATTAATCTTGCGTGGCCTTGCCAAGAATTCCCTGTCAGCAAAGAGTTAAAGGGTTTTCAACTAGGGAACTAAAACAAAAATAAAACTGGAGACAGGGAGAGAGAGTGCAACCGGGAGGGAGGGAGACAGCAACCGACAACCGAGGGCAGCACAGGACACTGGCACATGGCCGCTTTACCTCTCCTGTCCAGGCAGAGCAGGGCCGGGAAGGCGCAGGGGGCCCTGTGGCTCTGCTTCCCTCACCACCCTGCCCCAGGCCCAGGGCCACCGCGGGCCCAGGCATGGAAGGTCTCTAAGGCATGCCGTGTTGTGTCCCCTCTGGAAGGGGCCCCCTCAGGCTGCGGTTCAGCTTCAAAACCAACCAACTAACCGACTGACCAGCAACTGGGTGAAAAAATAAAATATCCAAGGGGAGGGAGGGTTAACATTTTCCTCTGCTGAACCAAGATGTCAGTGTTTATACAGCCCGTCTCACCTCTGTGTGGGGCTCCCTGGAAAGCTCAGAAAGGGATTTTGCTCTACCTCTAATGCCTTGGCAAAAGGTCTTCCAAAGTTGTCATCTAAGCTGTAATATGCTCTTAGTTTTTGTTTGGCTAAATCCCCTCAAACATGGAAATGGCTGACTGTTCCCATTTTAAAAAATGGTGTACGGGAGGGAAGGGATAGAATCATTAGTAAATAAATGAATGGGATGATTTTAAAAAAGAATAATTTGCTCAATCAAGAATAATTTGAACAGCATCTAAGTAGTCATGGAAAATCATAAACTATTACCCTATATAGTGCTCTGTTGACTATTAAATGCCTCCTTTTTCACACCACTGGCCTGAATGAATAACTTGGCAGCACAAAATTAGCCAGGTGGCAAAATGTGCTTGTGTCAGCTATTGGCCAAACAAAACAGCAAATAGCAAAGCTCATTTTGCAGTGTCACATTAACTCCTTCAACACTGAGGGTACACATTTTTGTATCTGCTGTTCAGAAGTACCTGGGAGCAGGCCAGAAGGGAGCTGCTTGCTCCCTGCAGCACAGGTGGCCCTGCTCTTGCGCCACGCGTCACAGTCGCACGTTGAGGTGGTGTACGTGGGCGGGTCTATACGTGGCATCTAAGATTATACGGAATGGGCTGCTCTGTTTCATCTATGTCAGCTTAACATCCCAGTTTGGAAAAACTATTCTCGAATGCTCTTTACCAGAGGGAATTTTGCGCACAACTTCCTTTACCTTTATTAGAGCCATCTCTTCACATTATCATAGTACTTCCCAATTTTTCTGTTCTCGTATTGTCATTATCTTACGTTTATCTTTGGCTTCCAAGAGACTTTCAGGAAATGGCTGTAAAGAGCATGAAGCCAGGTGTTAGAGGACTAGACTAACCTGTACTATGTTCCGGGTAGCTTCAATGGAATTATCTCAGGGATTAATCTGGAGTTTTATTTACATAGCATTACTAAAATATTATATACAACAAAAGGACGCTTATCTCATTGATGTCAGTGGGATTCTTTTGACAGATTTCACAGAATTTATCAAGAGCAACCAACAACCTCTTTCATTCTAGTGGTTAACATAGGGGAACAAAATCTGTCCTTTTATAATTAGCAGCCTTTCTCAGCTATAGAAACTCACCTTCCCAGTGCACAGCTAACAGTAGATCCCTAAAGTTGAGACTGGGCCTGTTTTTTGTTAACAGAGAATTTATTTAACCTTAGTATGTAACAATTCCCTCAAGTACTATGGAATTTCATTAAGAAAATAAAGGCAGTATTTCATAATTAAGTTGCCAGTTTAATATTTTTTTTACATGAGACATGCTTTACTGATAAAACTGACCGTGTCATTCACTGTAAACCCAAAGCACAAAAGGGTAGGATATTAGCAGCTGTATTTTATACAAAGGACATTTATAGTTTTTTGGTCCACAACATATATATATCTCATATTTCAGATTCACTTCCAAAAATGATAAACACATTGTACCTAGCCAAGGATGATGTCCTGTTCTTATCCAGGCAGTCTCTTTTCCACGGAGTTGTTTCACGTGCCCTAGGTAAAAGACATGGGTGAATATTTTCCATTAAAAACAGCAGTGGTGGGGGGAGGGAATCACCGGTACTGTAAGTTAATGAGATGGGGGGCTTTAAATACACTTAATAAACAGTCACTTAGGCTGAGCATAATAAGTCATGGAAATTTATAAACTATTACCCACTATAGTACTTCATTGACTATTAAACATCTATTTTTCACACCACAAGCCTGAGTGAATAGCTTGGCAGGAAAAAAAATTGGCCAGGTGGCAAAACGTGCTCAGTACAACCCATGTCAGATATTGGCCAAACAAAATAGTCCAATAGAAGCTGATTTTGAAGTGCCTTTTTAACCCATGATAGCCTGTGGTGAAGTTTTCTAGGAGCAAATGGACTTATATTCCTGAGAAGGGTAATATGCATTAACACTATACATGTATGTTTTCCCAAGTACCTCACTTTTGTCTGTCCTGGATACCTGTCCTCTCTATACTGCAGTCTCCAGTTCTGCTGATGGTCACAGGCACTGTCTGTCACCTGAGGCGTGAGAGTGCACCTGACATTGTTTCCACTGTTTTTCATTGCAGGTTTTAACCCTGGATTTTGGACCATGCTCTAATTTGCAAGCCTCTGTCACCCTAAGTTAAAAATGAGCTCCAAGGAGGACTGGAGGAATTTCCAGTCTAGTTAAACACATGGTGATCCCTAATGACTCTTCCATGACTGAAAGGACTTTTTTCTGGTGTAGAGGTAGGGGTTTACCTGTGGATTTAAACCTGTGGTATGCATGGAGTTCCACAGAACAAGGAATGTCTGAGAGGAAATCTCTGAGCTTGGTTGCTTGGTGTCATATTAGCACTGCTGATCTCTATGGAGGGACCAAAAAAACCAGATTAATAGTAGTTATCAAACCTCAGCCACCTCCAGGCTGTTTAAGCATCCTAGGATGTCTTATGCCTGGCTGAAGAGCCCATGTATAAGGTAGGGTACAAGGGCTAAAACTGGTAGCATATAGCACATTGGAAACTATTCAAAGTCTAGATGAAAAATGAGAGGTTTGCACTGTGGCTGACCTCTCATCATCCTTTGTGACTTCAGTTGGGCACAGCAGCAGAAAGACAGCAGCCTTGTTTTCTGTTATGTCATCATATCTGTCAGAGCAAAGGATGTATTATTTTGACTCAGCTTCTCACCCCAGCCTCATGTGTTTCTTCCTTTCTCCCATATAATGCTATACTTTGTCTTCAGCATACTCATCCCCTCTCTGACAAATTTTGAAAGCATTTTACCAGCCTACACAGAGAGACAGAATTGTCTTTATCTCTTGCCAGTACCATCCATCATTACAAATCCAACTGCATAGCACATAGCGGGTTACACCTCCTGCCACAAGGTGACTTGATAATGTTCCTGTGTGTCACTACAGGGCTAAAAATCATTGGGTTAGAAGAATGACTCAGCCTCCAATGTCCAGTTTCTCTCTAATAGCTGATCCATTCACTTTTTGGGTTCCTGCTGAATACTACCGTCTAGAAATGCCCCCCCTACCATCCACTGCTGGACAGGTGGTACAGATATATCACTGAAAACATATCTGGTAAAGCTGTGTCAAGCATTAATTATATTCTTGGGACAAAGGGCTGTATGGAAGGAAAAGGAGAGCTTAGAGTTGTCTTAGTGTCTGTTTGCATCAGTCTAGCTGACAAAAGGGGGCCAGTGGGGCAACACTGAATTGAGCCCAACACACGTAGCCAAACGAAACTGCTGAAGAAATGTGTTGTAAGTAAAAAAAAAAATTTAAAAAAAAATCCAATTACCAGAGCTGGAATTAGGCCAGAACACCTTCACTAACACCTCTATTCATGAAAAAAGAAAAAAAACAAGTGATTCTTAATGACCACAAATGATCACAGACTCTGTTTTACATCTCTTACAAAAGCCAGCATATTCAGCAGCATTACATTCCCCAGAGCTAGATGGATAAAGGGGGAAATATGTCATTGATTTTTCCCCCCCCCCAAGAAATTCATGATACTGTTTGCACTAATTTCAACAGTACAGAGATTTTCAAAAAGAGAATCAGTCCTGTTTAACCTGGAAGCTAACAGTATTAAAAACCTAAGGTGTCTCACTCACTGCTTTCTTTTGCAGAGGCAATCAGGATCTGCTTCTTTTCAACCAGTATGCATAAAAAGCCTCTTAACCACTAGACTGTAATGCTATTACCTGCAGCAGAATGGAAACAATCAGCCTCTCTGAAGGTGCCTTGTAACATCAGTCCAGTGGGGCAATTACTGGTCTTTCCCAAAGCCCACTGAAGTAGCTGGAAGGGCTTCTGTGGGTCTCACTGTTTTAGAGCCAGGTATGGACACACATAGAAAAGACTTTTCTTTTTTCATTTCAACTCATGAAGAACTATCAGTTTATATGAACGCTAACCGCTTTTAAGGATCATGCCTTCATACGCCTTTTCTGGTCCATATCATTCTGTCTCAAAAATGTCCTGTTTTATAATAAAACCAAGTAACCTATTCATCTGCTGGTGGTTCTTTACCAAAACTTTGTTCTCTGTTACTGGCTACTATCTCTTAGTAGTTTGTCCTGCAGTCAACCTCTCCCTTAGCTGTGCAAGAGACACACTCAGTTCAGCTAAGCTAATTGGACTTGAACTACACAAAACCTCAGTGGTTACAAAATCAGCAATAGCTCATAACGTACAAAGGCACAGTGGGGCATCTAGCTGCTTGATACTTGGTACTGTACCATATATACATATAAGCCACCAAAAGTATTCCGAGTTCTCTTCAGTATCTATGGGTACATTTTACTTACTGCATGGCACCATTCATCATAGTACTTTCTAATAATTTGAGCCACCAAACTGTGTGAACAGAATGGCATGATTAATGGCAGCAGGTGGCACAACTGAAGAAGTCTTGAAGAAAATGGATATTTATTGATCCCTGTCCATGAGAGAGGTGGATTTTACCAAGAAATGAGCTTATCAAGCTCTTTTAAAGTTGATAAATATTTTCTGAGAGAGCAAGAAAAGGATGTCTTTTTCAAGTGAGGAACAAAATCTACATGGAGTTCTGTAACCAGATGCCTACATAACACTTCAAAAATCAACCTCAAGATATATCTCATTATTCAATTAACAGAATCATTGAGATCTGTCCCTTGAAGTCAGATTTTCTATTCATAGGTTAGGAAAACAGAAGGACTTTCCTTTATTTGCAAGAAGAAAAGTATTTTTTGTGAGGAAGAGGGAACATAAAATTTACTCTTGCTAACAGGTAGCATATGCTGCACTTTGATTTGTCTATTTTGAACTTTAAGGTTTATTTATTAAGCAACATAAACCTGAGGTTTAAAATACATATACAGGTATGCAGCGTCAGACCATGGCTTGGATTTGATAGGAGCCTGTGTCAATCTTCTCTAATTCACATACAAACACAGAGATATATCCTCCCCTTCTCCGTATTCCTATTTATTCAGTTACTTGCCCCCTGAAGTGTGGATACAAAGGAGTAAGAAGGACTAACTTGCCTTTACTTACCCGTCCTATCCTCAACTGGAAAAGGAAGAGGGGTGAAGAATGAGATCGTCTTTTCCCCTCACACACTTGCTGGTCATCTGTTCTCATTGGGATTCAATGCCTTGCGGGACAGTTCTTGGCATAGTGTATTCTTTTTCCCAATAATTTGCTCATGCTATTGCCTATTAAAATCTCACCTTTACTTCACATGAAAATTACTGAATCAAAACTAAGAGAACAGCTCACATGGATCTACATATATTCCTCAGATTATTTGTTCAAAGAGACTGATATATTTCTGCTGTCAAACTTACAGTTGGCTTAACACAATTTGGAGCCTATAGTGTTGCTCCAACATGTGCTACTGGTAAAGTTTGCTCTTTCCGAAATGTTATTTTTCACTGCCAAAACACACACCAATCCTGTGCTCAGCTATGGAAACTTAATGAATGAAAGGGGACCGTTTCTGAACTCTGAAGAATGTGTTTTATTTCATATTCTTTTTTACATTGGCTACTACTCTGAAACACTTCTGCCACTTTAATGGGCAATAAAAATTGGCCAAAATCATTGCTGTCCTTAGGCCCTGTGGTGGTTAAATAAAGCAATATTCCAGCCTACATGTTGAGAGGAAACACATAGCCTCACTTCACTTCCAAAGCAGGCAAGCATCTTTGCTTAAGTGCTTGCAAAGGAAGAGAGCTGTCATACCACCGCTGTAAGGTTTGGCATTAGGGCTGTTAAACCTGTTCTCATTTCTAGACTCACCATTGTTGGAGGAAAATCCTACATTTAACACATTAGGCTGACAGAAGAAGTAAGCAGCATGAGGGTTTGTTGCTTAATTGCTGATGGGGTGGCATCTTGCTGCTGTTCTACCAGGACCCCTGTGATGGAGCTGACCAAAATACTGGTGAATTTTTAAAGCAAAGGCCCACTCAGTCCCTTTAGGCAAAAAAGGGTGCTCTAAAATGGAGGGGGTTCTTCATATTTGTCTAATTTTTTTTCTTCTTTTGTCAAAGGAAATAATTATTAGCACTGACCAGATATTCTTGGCTCTGGTGACATGATCTCTTCATTACCCTTTATTTACCATCATCTTGCAACCCTCTGAATTCTGAATTTTATCTAGCAAGAACTCAGAGGATTTATGGTCCTCTAAGATGCTTGTGGTGTTGCTTTTTTTCCTTGTTATATGCCATTCATGGCATCTACACAAACTTGCTGTTTCAGCAATGGAACAAATCCATAAGACATCACTGTAGATGCAAACCGTGTACCCAAATTAGTTGATTTTGGCACCCAGATTGCTGATGAAATTTATGCTTCATTAACAGATGCCTAATGTATATAATACACATGCTTTAGAATTGACCTCAACCTGGCCAGGGAGGCTGGCTGACCCCATGAAAATACAATTACCTAATGAGAGATTAGAGAGTTTTGCTTATTGTATTTACTATTTCTAGGAAATTACTTTGTGTCCTTGTAGCTGCGTCAGCCTTCTTGCTGAAAGTATGTTTTAATGTTATTAGAGCTTGCAAGCTAAACTAGTGGAAAGACAGGGAAAGGCAGCACAATTTCCTTTTAGATCAGAGCCAATGTTTCTCCAAAACCTTAGCAGGCTGGGTTTGCCATAAGATCAATGCAGCTGAACACTCCACCTGCAGAATGAGCTCACTGTCTGTGCATTACGCTAGCCCTCTGCCAGTCCAAGTAGTAAGACTCCTGGGGTTGGTCTTGAACCTGCTACTCCCCACACTGGAGCGCTAAGCTCTGCTGCCAAGACACCAGGCCAGGTATTAAATGCATTCTTGTTTCTGTTACTTTCCAGCACTCAGAGGACCACATTAGAAAGCCCAGAAAACTTAATTGGGAAGCAAGGAGAATGCAGCATGTTTGAAGACATTTTACAGACAGGGGTATATTCTCAAAAAAAAAAAAAAAAAACACCCCAAAAACTAAACAAAAAAACACCCCATGGATTTAAATATTCAGCTCACCTTTTCCTTATAGAAGCATCAAAATGATCAATCCTATTTGAAAGAAGTAAAAAAACAAAAGAATCAAGACTGAGTAAGCTCGTCTTCATTGCTGTGTTAAATTTTATGTGGCCTGCTCATTTCTGCACTGTAAGACTTCTATCTTTCAGAGAAGGGGACTTCAAATTCCCAGGTGTAGGAGCCCCGGGGTATAAACCCACCCAGGACCTCCAATTCAGTCTCACTCAGGTCTGTGGACAGGGCATGTGCCCTCTGTGAATACCTTGGAAACCACAGCGAAGGGCAGGAGTGCTGCTTTTAATTAATTGGTGTAAAACTAGTGAACAGGAAAGTGAGGTTCCCATAAAAGTGATTTGGCAGGAGAGCTTGCCTTAGGTTTTATAGCTCTTGCAAGGGAAAAATGAAAAGTCCATTTGTGGTTTTCTAGTTGTGATTATTGGAGGTAAAAACTCAAGCACCTCAGGTTTATCATTGTATAGACTGTATGCATGGGAAATAATGCACAGTAGAATTCAACCACTATGTTAAGTCAAGCTTCTCACTTGTAGGTTCTCCTAAGATCACGATAGTAACAAGCAGCAATTCAAAGACTCTGAGCAGCAGTGAGGCATGCAGAAGCACATAGGCACTAGGATACATTTTTTCAATACAGACAATTGCTAAAAGAACACCAGTAATTTACTGCTTTCTGAATCAGAGCTAAATTTTAGTCTTTCATTGTTTCACAAGACTGCTACTTGTAACTGTTCATTTGTTCCAATACAAGAAGCTTCCCCATTAACTGTGTTTCTTGTTGTGTACATTTTGCTAGCCAAACTCTGCCAAAAAATAAAAAGAAAGCCTTCCATTTTATATGTCTTAAGAGAAATATTTCTATGCTAATTCAGGCTGCCCTAAACATGACACTGCCTTCAAGCTAGTCATATAAGTCAGGGGGAATAAAGAGGAAGCAGTCACATAAATTTGTATAGCTCCACTATTTACAATGGAACTGCACTGATTTATCTCTTCTGAGATTTTTAAAACTTAACTATGTTGTTGGGTATGGAGTGAGAGACTTCCCATAAAAAATTATTTAGTGTGTAAATAACAAAACATTTGAGAAATCCATAAAACCTCATCAAAATACATGTCTACTGCTGTAAACAGCAGTTCCAAGTTTTCTGTCTCTCGATTTGGAAAGGTTCTCCATCTTGAACAAGAAATGATTAATGAACAATAATTAATCTGATGGTTTTGACGGCTGCTATTTATGTTGAACTTTGATATACAGCCCAGTCAGTTTTCTTGTTGGTGGCTTCACAATAAGGTAATTGATCTGGATTCAGACCGAAAGGCAACCATGTCTCATCACAGACCTACAATGTCAGTCCTCAGTGCAGAGGACAGCAGCAACTTAAAGAGGCTGCTAATATTTTTGAGTAACTTGCTTGAAAAGAAAATGCATGTTGAATGCATGTTGATAAAGTTTTGCTATTAACCCTAACATATTCAGCAATTTTCATTTGTGCAAGCATAATGAATCTGTTTTCTCTCTGATTTGGATCCGAACAATGCCAAAGCTACGAGTGTTTGCACATTAGTGCAAGTAGAGGGTAGAGGGTAGTAGTAGAGTTACTATACACATTTGGAGGAACTATATCACTTAAAGGAATAGCTCTCAACAGGACTGACATTCCTGACTCCCTGTATAAGTAGGGAAATATTAAGCAAGAGCACTAAGGTGGTTTTGTCCACATACATGACATTACTGAGGTCTTTAGATCCACCAAAAACCACAAAGTGAAGATACTGAAATGGTCAGAAAGTTATAAAATTGTGAGATCAAAAGCAACAGCCATACAATGAGAAATATCAGAAGCTTTTTCTGTGTAATTCAAACATCTTGATTACATCCCAGTCAGACTTAGGTAGGGTAAGGAAAGTTCTCTATTAACGCAAGGTTCTTTCAGATAACATGACAAGATCCCATAGCTGAAGATTAACTTCAGCTTCCAGCTGAAAGAAACTCACATTAGAAATACACTACTTTTCTTTTTTAAGCATACATCATCATTAGACACTGAAGCAATTTAAGCAATCAGTTTACTGTTAACCCTATAGTACTTCAGTCAAAATAGGAGGATCTCTCTCTAAAAAAAATACACTCACCCAGGAGATATTAGATGCAAGGTCACTTATTGCCTTCAAGTGGCAAGCCAGACTAGATAATTTCAAAGTATCCCTCCAAAACCCATGACACAAAACAAGAAAAATTCTGTTTAAATCAGTGGAGCTATGTAGATGATGTCCCTTAAAAAATGAGGAGAATAAGAAAATTAAAAAATCAGGGTCACTGTTTTTGTGTACTTGTGAAAAGAGACACTGAAAAATATTTGTAGGGATACATGTCAGGCAAGGGACCTCCCACCCTGTTCCGAGTATTATGGTGTTGGATGCTGACAAATAAATTACATTAATTACATTCGTTCTAGCAACCACTTAAACACCATTAGGGCTTATGCATACAATAACTGTGCCATTAGTCAAATCTGGATACCTCACTGCTGGTAATCAACATTCTGTCTTCTTCTAGTATAACTATCCTAATTTCTTTCTGCAAGCCTCCTTTAGCACTGTTCAGCTTTTCAACATGAAGTTAAGGACATTATAATTTTGCCTAATAATATTACATGGTGTTCTCTCAGAGTTATGGTCTACTGGGCTACTTGCAATTACTTGCAGAGAAAAGCTGAGAAGGTTTGCTGCCTATGCTATTTTTTGCCATGCTGCAACCACCTGCTGCAATACCATCCTCATATTACTGTTGTAATTGTTGGTTTGCTTCTTTCTTAGTCTGGGGGGAAGTAAGACTCATTTTCTTTCCTATCCCTCTCCCAGGAGACTGACCACCTAGGCCAGGAGGGACAGGCAACATGAGATGCAGAGGAGTAAAAACTGGGAAGTTGCCTGCCCCTTGTACCCACTTTGAAATAAGAGAAAGTGGGGGGGTGGACTGGGTTGCTTCTTGAAATCTGTTTTCCTTCCTTGCCTTCCAGCTGGCTACAGCAACTGCCACCAAGCCCACGGAGTTCTGGGGTTAGGTAGCCTACTGCATGCCAAAGCTGCCTGCGCACGCTCTCCCAAGAGCTGATCCAGCTGTAGGGGCATGTGCTCTCAGCAGTCCCAGAGTACCATCTCCAGGAGTCCCCAGCTTTGTCATCACTATAGCTGCTTCTGTATGTGAAAGGCAGGGGACTATAAGCTGCCTTTAAAAAGTAGCTTGAAAACACTCTTGGAATTTCACCGGTCCTGTGTTAGTCCATGATCACAACAGTGAGATGATTTAGTTTTCATATTGACACCAAAAGCTCATCTATGCACCAGGGAGAAATTCCTTCATTATTTGAGTTAGAGAACTCTTTTATGTAATTGAGGGGGAAAAATTAAAAGGCAGGGTAGAAGGCTTTAAACCTGATTATTCAGGTCACAGAGATCTCTATTTTTATCATTTCATTAGCATTTGTTTCTGTTTGATCAAGGCAATAAAGAAAGGGATGAGTACACTCAGCATGGTATTTTGCAACTTTGGAAGTGTAGTTTGTCCACAGCTTTAAGTGAAGCTCAGTAACAAATCAGCAGACCTGAGAAGATGAATCTTAGGAACAGCATCTTGCCATTAGTTCAAACTATTCATTCCACAGAAAACACCTGGCCAAGATTCTTAAATTTAGCATTGATACAGCATTGTCCTAAATGTAACAGTTGTTCATTAAAATCAAGTTCTTTCATTTATGTTCATTCTCCCCCCTCTTGTGGTTCATTATAAAATCACAATTGTTGCTTTCAAAAATGTTCCATACTTGGACTTCCATGCAGAAAGGATAGAAAAGGATCCACAAAATCTAAGCAAGCAGTGCTACTAATAAGCTCAACAAAATGCAAATACAGTAAATAATGAGCTTGTTATTCAGGGTAATTCTCATTGCTAATTTAAATGTTCCCTGTAATCTCTGATTGAAAGCAAATCTTGCCACAAATGATATGGAATACATTTCAGACAGATTTACCATAACTATTAATTGTATATCATGTGCTATTGTCTGGGGAAGATTTTACTACTTGCACCCTCAATCATTTATTGTCTTACTAGCTTAACATAGAGTATTGTAGCTATAATGTCTTCAGCCAGATCTTCAGCTTAAGTGGATGCCGTACTAAAACACTATGAACTTGTGCCAGATGGTTTGTCAGCTCCCTTGTACAGGAAACTTTTTGTATTTCATACATACATTTCCCCACCAGACTGAGCACCCTGACCTGATTCAGCAAAGCATAATTATGAAAAGTACTGAATAAAAATATACAAAGACTTTGTGTACAGATCTTGGATATTCAAAGGTCTGCAGTAAGAGTAGGTTTTAGCCGTGAAAATGGTTAGAAATGGATGTGGATATGCATACAGACTCAGGGAATCTCTGTTCAATTAAAAATGTGTTATTTGTGTCACAATAAATCTAAAGAAACTTGTGAGCAGCAGGCCAGTAAGTAAGATTGGTGGACTGATAGGAACTTGTCAGTCTAGCAAATCAGAGACACAATGCAGGAAAGTCAAGATGTACTAACAAAACTTGTTTGGAGGATTAAAACTTATTAATAAAGTCAGAAAACTCTCATGTCAGAGTTTCTCACCATAATGCTGACAGCCAAATAGTTCCAGTTTTGTAGTAAGTTAAAATACCACACTTAAAATCTCTTTAGCCAGGCAGTCTCATAGCCAGAGTACACTGCTGGAGTGAAACAACACCCATTACAATTCCCATTACTAGAAAAGCTATTGTGACTGGGGATCTACTTTGATTCACAGGACTCAACTGGAGGCTGCAGCAATAGAATATTACAACAGGTCATATGCTCACAGGTGCAAAAATCAACATAAAATCTCCACACATTCGCAACTTTCAGAATTAGAGGTAAGACTGGTGGTAGACTTGCATTTTGATGAATGACAGCAGATGGTTTCCTTTTGTCATACCATAATAATAAATCTCCTTAACAGTAGAAAATCCTTACGGACAGCTCAGTGGAAAGACTTACAGGAAGTTTCTCACAGATTAGACAATTTTTAACAAAAAGGATATAATGGGTAAAAAGACCCAGGTACAATAATAATGTGAACCACCTACATGTAATACTTGAAACAGTTCTTAGTAAGAATGAAAAATGGTGGTGGGACTTCAAGTAGCATCCTTCTCCTTTTTCCCCTCGGTATTTCTTGTGCGTGTTACTTTACATATTGCAGAAAAACCTAAGTGCTGCAGAGTCTGCCAATGATTAGCTTTTCTATTAGGAAAATGAGTTTGATTTCACTAAATGATTTTGAATCAGACATTGAACAATCATTTAATATCACCCACCAGAAATCACACGATTTGTTTAGTCCATTATATGCAAAGGCTGAAAATGCAGAGTGCCAGATAAAAGAGAGAGTTTCTGAGAGCCTGTGGAACTAGGACAGCCATTACTTCAGACATTGGTAATTTGGCTTTTAGTTTAAGATCAGTAGGAAGACTCCTACTACTCACTTTCGACGGTTTTTAATTGTATGACACAATTGCATCATACAATCAGGTCATAAACTTTGTAAAGCCATAAACCCTTTGGATTTTAAGGACTAAAGATTAGGCATAGACTGAAGGGGATGGGATAGGTAAATTGCAATAGCACACAGACAGCTCTGGAAAACACACCTCAAGGGCCCATCTCAAAGGTCAGTTTATTGCCTACATCTTCCTTGTCCCAGAGGGAATTATTTCTTATCACTGGCTCATAATAGTAAAATTTTGAGAAACCCTGACCCTCAGCCAATCCCAGCAAGCCAGTCAGAGGGTTTTTTTGTGCCACGAGGGATTGCTTCATCTTCTACAATCCCATACCCCTTTCCCTCCCCTCTGCACACTCCCTTTGAGGGGAGAGAAGAAGCAAATGTATAACACTTCTGCTCCTGCAGGCCCAGTCCCAAGGTTCACATAACCTACATCAGGATGCAAGAAAAGCCTTGCACTCTTATTGGGCATGCAGTACACATCACGATCTAGCCCCAAGAAATCAAGAGATTAAAGTTAGAACATGGTTTAAATGGATCTGAGTGAATAATTTTTAATGAATGCATTTAATGATGGATGAGTTTCCTTCCTTTCCATGAAATGTTGGGAGCACGTTGCAATTTGCTTCACATATTCCTCCCTCATTGAATTTTTTTTAATTTCTTTTGAAGTAAGGGGTTGCTACTCCAAGCACAAACTCACTGTTCAATTGCAGTTGGTCCCATAAATCACTTAATATTGTTTCCATCTTCCAGTCTAATGAACATAACTCATGGAATCAGCTTTGTGGTACAAAGGCTTACAGAAACTGCATTAGAAATTCACTTTTCATAGTATTCCTGTGTGAGCTTAACATTTATTTTTTGCCAACAGTTATGCAATTAAAGTTTAATACTTCTATGACTGTGTACAGGAAATGACATCAAAAGCAATCCCAAGATGGCTGAAAATTTGTTTCAAAATTTGCACAAATATAAGTAGAAATTGTTTCTTCATTATTCATCCAACTTCAGACCTAAACCAAATATGTCTTGCTAGCAGCCTTGGAAACATAGGATGAAGTGTTTTAAAATTCCAGTAGATGTCACCACTTCTCCCCCAGCAAGTCTTTAAGTGCATCTAAAACAAGCTTTTGAAAAGTCAGTTTGCACTGCATCATGAGTTGAGAAAGCAGAGACTCGTTTAGCTTTGGGTTACATCTATGTGTTTTGACAGAAAAAGAATATATCCATTTTTCTTATCTGTGTCAATGAATTAATGAGCTCATAGAACTCATGCCACTATTGTAAATCAAACACAGGCAGATCAGCTGTCAATTGCAAAGTAATGACATTGCTAATAGAAAACAGTACCTAGTGTTGTATTAATTTTTCCCATGTCATTTGATGCTTCATAAATATCAAAGTTTTCAATGATACTTTTATTATAACTACAGCCGTGATTGTGACTACAGTTGGTTTTCCAGCTACAGTGTTCATATCCAGTCCCTGCAACATTTGTTTGCTTTAGTTTCCCACGTTTAACCAAGCCCCAGTGGTGCCTTCTTCCTACACACTTGCGTTCAATTCTTTTCAACTTTCACTTGCTCTTATCCACCCCTCTCATGAAAAACAAGACCTCATGCTTTGGTTCACTTAGTTTTCATGGCTACATTTTTCTCCATTCTCACATAGAACTAGAGGCCCATGTGGCCTAGAATTCCCACACTATGGAAGAGGCCTCATACCCTTCTGGTCAGCTAAAGCCAGACAGAGAGTCTTGGTACTTTCCCTTCTTATTTGCACACTAAGTCTTCATGGAAGCATATATTTTTAAATAAAGAAAAGATTAAACTCAAGATCAGCCAAAATCTGGATCTTTGATTAAGGAGACAAAACACAAATCAGTATTCATTTGCTTATACTGACCTTGACTCCTTGCACCTGACACCTGTAGCATCTTTCATTGTCCTCTATAAAATTAGTAACTTTTCACCACTTCATATTTATCTGCATCATGCATTGAAACAAAAAGTTACTTATTCTGCTCTTTTAAAAGAAACCAAAATCCACTGAACAATATGTAAAACCAACTTAAGAAAAACTTAATCCTGCTACAGAAAAATTTTGCAGTCTAAACTTCTTTTTGTGAAGAGTTTAATTTTCTTTAGAGACGAATTCTAGATTTTTTTAAGGATATCAGAAGACAAAATTAATCCTCAAGAATTCTCTGGGGAATAAAATGATTTGTGTGATTTTTTTTTCATGTGACTAGGTCGCCCAAAGAGAAGCTGGCTATCTAGCTATATTCATCCCTTAAGACTTGGAAGAGAATTTGGATGCATAGCAAGCAGTGCATAGTGATCATATATTTTCGATGAGTTCAACAGCTTTTAAAGACTTCAGGAAGGTTCATTTGCAGGTCTGTAGATGACTTAATCTTATTCAGATTTCACCCAGATTAAAACAGCCAAACTGACTAGAGACATTACACATGTAAGAGAAATTGGCTCTTAAATATTTTAGGAAGTGAGATAAGATTCAAATGCATCACTAAGACTTTTTTAAGTGTCCTTGTTCATGTGACTAGGTCACTTGAACAAGTTAAAAAGCTATCAAGCACTTTTCAAGAATATTTAAAACATGATTGTTTCAATTCCTTTCCCACCCAGCTGTAAAGGGGCCTCTAGATTACTGTATTGTCAAAGGGATTTGTAGAATAGCAGCCAGAACTAACATGAAACTGAACAATAGCAACATTGTACTCCTCGAGAAAAAAAGAAAAATGCAGCCTATGGCAAAACCTTAGGCTGCTACTTGAGGATTGACTCCTTTTACAAGATTCTTCTGATTGCTCTTCATTTTTTTGAAAATCAAACCTTCACATTAATCTTTTAAAATTGCTTCCTTGTTTAAAAATAAGTTAAAACCGAAAAAAGACTTTACTTGACTGTTAAAACCAGCTTATTGACTTGACTAAAAGTATATGACTGGAGGAGAATAATATAAGCAACTGTCCCTGACAAAATTGGCTAATTACTAAGTATTCCAGAAAATACTTCAGTATTATAAAATAATGCTTGTCTGTACACAGAAGAAATATATTAGTTGTGTGGTGAGTTTGACTGCAGGTTTCTAGATTTCAGAAAGGTTTGCCATGAGCAAATAAATAGTAAGGAAGATGGTTCTTCAGCAGGCAAGGGTTGCAAATAAAGCGGAAAAAAAGAGGTATGCAGACAAAATTAGAATTATCCACAGGGCTGCAGCTCTCAGCTGTCCTGATGTGAACACAGAGAAGTTACTGCTCAAGAGGCTTTTTTAAAAAGTAAACAAGTCCACAGGGTACTGAATGAAGGCAATAGACACCTGAACTCATTAGGGGCCATGAGGCATTCTCTAGATGAAGCCTTGGTTGAATCTTCAACAGAAGAAAGCACCTTAAGCAAGACCCTCCCTCTTGCTTGTACTTCATACCTTTCCTGGCTCTTGGCCTCTCACATGAAACAGACCTTCAGTCCATAGGGCAGGACTACAAAAGGGCTGCAAGTAAAACCATATGATCTTTTTTCACTTGCCTGTGACTGAAAAAGTAGCCCCTGGGTGAAACAAGATTTTCTTTTGTCCGTTGACACAGGAATGTCTGGACTCAAGGCAAAAAGCGACATACAACTTTTGTGAAATGTTTTGAAAGAAAACAAAATATGAGAACTTCTTTGGTAAAATCTTATGCAAAGGCAAACAGGGTATCTAGAACTGCTGAGAGTCACTGGACGGTGAAGAGTTGTTTCAGGACTTTGGGACAGTTTGTAGCTGAGACATTTATTCCACTAGTGCAGTCACTAGGCCTTAGAAGAACTGCTAAAGTGAAATTTATTAAAATAAATACTTCATACTTCTAAAATTTTTACTTACCAGCAGCCGTATTTTATTCTACTGATTATAACTGAGACCCAGAAATAGTTTCATATAAGAAAAAGTAACATCAGAATCTTAACAAAATACATAGTTTGTCTATTCACACTCAGCAGAAAATGAACTAATTCACAGGCAGCAAGACTGTAGAAACCAAAGTAATGGTTAAAGATTTTTAAACTCATTTGTATTATGGCTCTTCTCTAAACTAAATAGTTTTTCTTCTCTAGTTAGCTTTTAAAAATAGCAGGGAGGGTCCATTTGTGTTTATTTTAACATAAATACTTTTAATTTAAAAGATAACCTATTTAAAGAAATTTTTTCAGGAAAAATAATTAATATTTCTTTAGTGAAAGATGTTCTACCTCAAAAGTCTGAGATGCTGATGTCAATAACACCTCTGTATCAGCCTTTTCAATTATTGACCCCACCAACTTACAACACTTAAATCAGAATTAAAAGAGCTACAAAATTTTTCCCCCTAATTATTTTTGGGTGAAATGAGGTTGGAAGGAAAGTTAACTAATAGGTGCCATTCTCCAAATAAAATTGGAGGTTTTATTAATTTAGGCAATTCCACACCCGATATTTCAGTTTTGCTTCTCTGCCTCCCCTAAAGATCCTAGCGAAGAAATTTTTTCTTCTTTCACCAAGAATATTTTGCATGCCTGACAAAGTAACTCTCCTCCTCTCCACTATTAATAAATTCATGGTGCATTAATATCTGTCTTTTGCTCAACATGATTCCACTACATGTGTTCTGGTTTAATGGTTAGTAGGATAATGCAGAGTTAAAGTATCATTAGTATACAGTCCATTTAACGCTTCACAGATCATTCACCATTCATTGACAACGGCAAGAACAAATAGGTGAGCTAAAGTTCTAAACTAGCAAAATGGGGGTGGGGGAAGAGTTCAATGTATTTTTGACCCTGTGTTTTGACAACCAAACCCAAATGAATTTATCTGCTCTAGGTAGCAGTGTGATGAAGTAAAAGAGAATTAATCTATTTAGAAAGATATCAGACATGTAATGAACACTACAGAGAAAATGCTAAATTTCTGATTTATAAGGCCACAACTGTAGTACCAGCATGTGAGCTTTCCTCTGAAGGCTTTAGTGGGACTTAGGTGGAAGCTGGACTTGAAAGTCATAGGTGGATTTCAGCATACAACGAAAGATCTTTTACATGATTAGCAACAAGTAAGTCCTTAAATATATCCTTTACCATGAATAAAAATCAAAACTGTGTCATCAAAAATATCTCAGATCTGGGACATTTTCTTATTGATACGGATAACGAGAAAAGTGAACAAATTATGAAGGTGATCAATGGATAAATGAAGAAGGCAGAACATCAATTGAGTATGAGAAGCAACAAAAGTATTGCCGCATGAAAGGGGCGCTCAGTTGAGCTTGCAAACAATACATGTATCCACGGAAAAAATGTTTGAATTCAGCTGTTCTTTTCTGAATAAATGCTGCAGCTGAAAATGTGCTTGGACACAAAAGGCAATCATCTCAGTTAAAGCCATGTCAGATTATTAACTGCAAAACAAACTGCAAAGGCATTCCCACACAAGGAACACCATAAGGTCACAAACACAAAGAACATGTTGGTACAGCCAAAGGAACTGCTTTTTGTATTAATATTTATTTTTAATATATTATCTTTAAGGGCCCTCAAATAAAATGAGGGATCTTGGAGAACTTAGTATCATACCAAAAGACGGAAAGGAACACTCCACCCCTATAGTTTTTAGTCTACATAGGAAAGAGAGACAAAAAATGAGAGTAGAAACAACTCATGCATGTTCATCTGATCTTTGCAGCAGAATCCAGAAATTCCATCTGAGTGCACTGCCCAACACTTTGGTAACTATTCTAAGTAAAATGCTTTCAAAACGGAAAAGTAAATAAGATTTAAGTATTTGAGGAGAAGTATTTGTCAGATAGTGATAATCGTGCAAATGACAAAAAAGATAAACTTTTAGGCAAGGTGCTATACCAAGAGATTGCCTTGCAGATGTAACAGAGCAATGAGACAGTGCCAGCAAATGCACTGTAAAATATGTCACTGTCTTGGGGTTGTATGTTGGGTTTGATCTTCAGCTGTGATTCACTCTAAAGGCAAGCATTAATCAGTTGACATCAGGTGGAAAGACAGTGAGAAATTCAGAAAGGAACACAGTAGTGAACCACCACACATATATCATCATCATCTGCAGCATTGATAGAAAGCACATTCTTGATTCAAGAAAGGGCTGCTGTGGTTTGCTAGCTCAGTGCTTAAGCCACAGTAAGCACAGCAGCAGAGACTCCCATGAAAGGATTTAGCAATAGCCTTGATAGGAGACAACTTCCATTTATGCTTATAACATGCCAGCGTGGCTTCCAACAGGATGGCCTGAACCACCTGGAAATTATCCCCGTTAATCAGTGTGTTACCCATGGTGCTGCTAGGTCCCAGACTCCACCTTGTAATGAAGGGTCCTTTCTTACTGTTATCTTGTGGTCCAAGCCTGGTAGCTGTCTGGCCAAGTGCAAAAATTCAGAATACAAACGCTGACAAACTCCTCTATACCTATTAAAATGCTGTTACCTCTATTCTTTTCCCTAATGATGGGGGGGACAGGGGGAAGGGGTAAAGAAATTTATTCAGTCCAGAAAAAGTATATCCAAGAGCTTCTGTATTTCTGGCCTAGTGTAAAGTGATGGTGTCTGTGAAATGGCACATTAACGGCTATCGGTTTTAAGACGCACCTACATTTATCTTGTGATATTAACTTATGAAAGCCTCACCTCATCACTTCAAACAACTAAGTGAAAAACTCCAAACCACATAATTCCTGAAGTTCTCTTGAGTCTGTAAGAGCTGGAAATATGGGATTTGTGTATAAGCATAACACAGTTTTTTACGACTTCAAAGAGGATCATCCTGACACAATTTTTCAGTTATCTACTTCATTAAGAAGCTGTTTAATTAAAACTTTTTTTTAATACATTTTTATGCAGTAATGCATTTCCAAAAAGAAATCTCAACTTTTTCAAGTTTTGGCTTTGTATCTGTCCAGCATTCATATTTCATTTTTCATCTGTTATTTATCTAATACCACATTTAGAGCTAAAAATTTTGAGTTCAAGGAAAAAAAAGTTATTAATGTAACAGTAATTATGAGATCTTTAATACAAGTGAAGCCAAAGAAGACAACCTGACAGGTAAAGACAAGATAATAGCAGTACAATTCAGACCATTCTGAAACAAAGTTGGAAATGTAAGAGGATTTTTTTCTCCTTAGAACTCACCTTAGTTCTTTCTGGGAAGGCTGCGTGGTGCTTGGTTGCCGGCCAGGGTTAAACCATGACGGAAAGGATGCTGGGTTTGAGGGGGTTTTTGTTTATTTGTTTTCTAGTGAGCAGCACCTCTCCTGACCTGCAATGCTATTTATTAGCTTAGTGGTTTTAACTCACTTTGGAGACCATTCCGAGTTGCTCTCCTGTGACCCATTTTCTTTCTCCCTCTCTTTAAATGCAATAGATTTTTCTCTAGTAAGAAATGTATAATCTGCTATAGTATTCTGGGCTAGATGAGTTGCTCCAGCTAGTCCTTATTTTACAACGCTGGCAAAGAGTCATCATCTAGTGCATACCAAACAACAAAATAATGTCTCAAGTTAGTAATTTCAAAGGAAGAGTCTGGTGTTGCAAAAATTTCTGATTTTGATGGGAATTGTATTTGGCACGTAAACAGCCTGTGAAACTCCAGTTGAAAAAGTGCCTTCCTTTTGTCTCCAGACTGAGTCTGGAATTCGTCTCACATGATCTGAACTAACAGTTAGATGTCGAGATCTCCAAACAAATCACCAGCACTTTTTTCCATAGCCACTAGGAAAAGAAAAAAGAAAAAAAAAAGCAGCTCCATGGTATTATATATATTCTCTGTCTTGGGCAGTCATCCTCAAGGAGAAAGAATGGCCCACTTCTCTCTGTGGTCTACAGAAAGTACCTAAATTTTTGGTCTGGACTATACTAACAGAAATAAATTTCAAAACAGCTGAGAATTCCCCCCTAGACTAAAGCACATAATAGATTTCTTCTACTCCAGATATCCTAAACTAATAACTATTCTTTCTCATTCCACAATGTTTGTGTACTTCAAATGATGAGACATGAGACACTCATGTAAATAATTGGTTGTGCTTCACAGTATTTAATCACTTTCCTGTTTATCCATCTCTAAAGATGGGCTAAACTTCTGAAATTACTGATTTGTAATAATTGCTGCTCTGAAAAGAAGTGTGGCCTTTTTAATAATTAAGCAGTACAAAAGTAAAGAGCTGTGACAAAAGGCATTGTATCTTGCTTTGGAAATGGAAGCAAGCAAGTGTAAACAAGCACATTTCTTAATGTGCTTAACGTTTAAAGCAACTCCTTATATGTTCATGTTTATCACAAAATTTTATGAGCCATTTATCCTTAGCTTCATATTGTGAGATTTTATTTAGGTTTATTTTATTTTATGGGTTAGATCTCTACAGTTCTAATTCTAGCAAGAATCAAAACCTGGGAGTTAGCTTTGACTCTTTACTGCAGTACCGGCACACTGACTTACCACAGCTTCAAAGAAGGCTTCCCTAGATGATTCAGCCCATTCCATAATTATTCTTCTAATGCAAGTGGAAACACACATGGTTGTTTCTGGACCTTTTTAGATATACTGTCTCAATTTATCATAAACTTTGCCTTACCTGATGAGCATACGTAATGGACATGTATATCCCTCCAGAGCTACTCAAAAAGAAGATTTTTACATTATGTGGTATATATAACAAAAAAATCAGATTGAATTTTTATATACACCAAAATTAGTAAGTTACTTTGAAGATATCTGTGCATTGTTAAGTCACATTTTAAAGGTTGTGGAGGACATGGACAAAAGCTAGTTAAACGAAAGCTTGAAGAAAAAGAGTACAAGCAGTGTACCTTTCAGTTAGACATTTGTGACACAGGTGATCACAACAGTGATAGAAGAGGTACCACATAAGACGCACCTCCTTCTTCATGCCATTTAAGCCCTTTGATCCCTTTTGATTTCTCTCTAAAGCAAATAAGCAATATTACCTACTACACTTTTTTTGCACTGTGTTCCCACAGGTTCCATTGGGTTCTAGGTGCACTTGAATTATTAAAACAAAAAGTCACTGATTAGCTGTTGAAAAGGAAAGAGAAAAATCTTTGATTTCCCAGTGTTTTGTCTGTAGGTCTAGTAGTTTTCCTTTATTACTTTGATTCAGTGATTATTTGGCAGGGGACTGATCAATTCATAAACTCTTAGCAAGTCTGCTTGTAAAAGTACCAACACCTGGAAGCAAACTATTATACATACATTTTCTCTCAAGTTTTCTGGGGAATACACTGGTTCTTTCCCCCATGCTGTGGGAACAATGAACATTTCTTTTTGTTCTAGGTGATCTAGAATACATTTATTTAACAAGCTATTTTTATTGGTCATTTTCTCAGCAAAAACTTATCAATATAATAATTAGAAGCACCAGACCTTGGAATTTATCTCTCTCCTATTCAGATAACTAGCAATTATACAAATAACACTCCCAAGAGGAAGAAATTTGTCATAGCTAGAGAAAGAGAAACTCAGGCCCAAGCACAAACTAGAAAGTAGGGATAAGGAATTCTGCAAAGCAAGTAAGTATCTAAAATAGATGACCCTGTGTTTTCCTTGTTCCTGGTTCTTTAGTCTGTCAAGGGCTGAAACTATTCACCCACCTCCCTGCCCAACAGCTAAGCACTTCCAGCTCAAACGAACAAATTCACTCTAGACCTATCTTTCAAAGCTCAATGCCATCTTCCCTCCCTCCCCTTGAAAATCAGAACACTAGTGAACAATTTACAGTGTCTGGAGTGTTACTTTAAATACATTTAATATAAATTTAAACTGAAAATCATCAAAATACAGAAGCCAATGTTTTTTTGACTGTTCATTGCTGTTATTTAAAAGGAGCTCAACATACATATTTGGAACAATCCATATGAGATACTAGAATCAGTCTTGTACTAAGACAACATGACACCCTAGAGATGAAGTCTCATCTTTTAGATACTAATGGACAACCCTAAAAAACAGGTAAGACATCCAATTTACCAAGACATTATCTTATCCCTTGTAGACACAAATATTATTTTATTTTAAACAAAACAGGTCAGACAAGCAACATTCCACATAAATGATTCATGTACCAAACACACAATAAAGTGAGAAAAAAAAATATTCTATGAATGAAACATATGGGCCGCAAATACCTGTAACCAGTTCAAACTAAAGCTGAAATTTGAACACATTGTCCAAAGTCACTGGAATGTAAATCGAAGTTGCAAAGAATCCTGCAGTTCACTGCACGTTTGTCTAACATTCTAATCTCATAGAAAATCTAAAATGTTCAGAAAATTGTAAATGAAACTACATTTCTGACAAGCATATCATTCAGTTTCCAGAATGATTAAGCTAATATCTACCCTAAATGCAGTCTCTAAAGGTCAGTGAGTCCACATAGATGAATTGATATGTAAATGTATTACACATACTGTCTATCTCACTCTACTAACTGTATATGCATATACACAGGGAGTCCAAAGATTGAGCCACCAAAATACGCGTTTTAGTGAAAATCTTTTGATATGAAACATTTTGTTTCATACTACATTGAAATCAAACATGTTTATTCTGGCTTAAACTGTTCCTTTTTTTGGTTTAAAAACTGCAAAGTTGCTTTCAGAGCAGACATTTTTAATCCAGAATTCATTCAGAAGTAATGTGAAAATAATATTTCAGTATTTTTAATGATTTTTCATTTCCAAGTTAATTAAGAAGAAAGGAAAAGGCATGTTTATTTTCTGCTAAACTTTAGCATATACAAAAATAAAGTGCACAGCTTTAGGTGAAAAATTCAGACCTAGCAAAAATGTTTTTGGTGACACTAAGATGATAACAGGTTTGAACTGGCTCTTTCAAGATATATTTTTCTACTACAAATACGAAAATCACCTAAAAGTATTTTGTTTCTATAATGTAAAAAGCCACATTCATAATATGAACACATGTAAATGGACAATATAGGCTAGAATAATGGCCATATATTTACAGATTCAAAGTATCTGTAGTAAAATCAAATTTTGTGGATTGACATTATTGTATCTGAGAGCAAATTACACTCATTCATTGCTACTGGCCTGCTCACTGAATATTTGATTGAACTGTTAGAAATGACTTTAAAACCTTATCAGTCATAATGTTATTTTCTTAACAGCTACTTCAGTTCACTTTACATGTGTGGACATTTTTTTTAAACGAGATTTTAACTTCATGTATTACGGGATAAACACTACCCCACCTACAAACTCATCTCTGGTGTTCATTGCAGCTGACAGAACAAGGTTCAGTACAGCACATCCACAACAGAATTTGATGTGTTGTATTCTGTTAGGGATTATTACGCTATCAGCATGATAGCAACGGAACCTTACTGAGTTAATTTTTTATGAGATTTATGAGTTCATTGTTTAGACCAAGAATGTTGATTTTACCATTTAAAGCATCCATGGTTCATACATGTATTTCTGCTTAGTGAGGGAAGTGTTAAAGTCCATCACTTGTATAATATTTTCAGAGCTGTACAGTACCACACATCTTAAGAATCTTGGAAGTTTAAGGAGCTGTCTCAAAGTAAGCAAAGCAGAATTCATCTCTGCTCTTACTAGAATATTACATCTGTGAAACATCTGATTCAACACTTATCTTTGAGTAGTTGCTTATGACAGAGGTCATTGTATGTTTTCTATGTTTTAAAACTTCAGTCAAGATAGAGCACATAGTTAAATGGAGAGATCACCAGAAATGTTAAGGCAGAGACTTCTTAACCTATATACTCAAGTGGAGAAAAAAGTAGCCGCGATGTACCACTGCTTGAAGCAGGAGAGATTTCTCAGACACAGAAAATGCAGAAGGCAATTACAGCTTAGCAATTTCCTGGTGCCTTTCATCTAAACGCCACATAATACTAAATAAACATTAATGAATTAAGCTGCTTAACATATCTACAAAGTAAGTACAGTAAAGAAGAAATGTAGTTACTTTTTTGGCAGATGTCCTAGTACCCTAAAGCTGCTGATAATAAAATGATCCAGAGCAATAGTTGCAAGCCATCAAGAAAAAAATACATATACTTTCGTTATCTAGAGAGTGTTTTGTGAGAAGCTGGGGGGAAAACAGTCTCAAGATATTGCTGGTTGAGTAATTTTGCATTTATATGGTTTGTTGATGGAAAGAAAAAGCAAATTTTAAGAGGAATGTCCATAAAAAAAATAAATGTTTTAGAATAAACTCTATTCTTTATTCTTTATGTTGTTATTCATTCGTAAAATCTCTTTTTGTCAACTCCAAGAGCTCCTAAAAGTCCCATTTCACAGTTTTAGAAAGACAGGACTAGTTAGAAAAACAGAAAAATTGAAATTCAAGTTACAATTAGTTTATCTGTTCTGATCATTTAGTGTATGTATGCACAACTTTTCACAAAAGTAGTAGCTTGAATCTTAAAAACATGTCTGGAAAACATGTCTGGACATGCTCACTTCCAGTGCTTGTAAGGCTTGGAAAGGAGGGAAAATTATCAGTATATAATGACTTTTAATCTTATGTGGATACCTTCACATTGATAATGTGTGTTTAATTTCATAAATATTTTTATAGAATTCTCTCAATTTCTTTGTGAAATTTCAGTAAAGTAAATAAAAGATTGTGTGCAAGTCTGCAAAAGAAAAGTCTGCAAGTGTGTATCCTCTGATGGAGCACATCTTTACAGAGTAAAAGAGTGTCCTGTAACATCATTCCAAGCCAGCATTTGAAAATTTTGTAAAAAATTTTCTCAGCTAATCACAGTTATATATTTTCATAATTCTATTTAAAAATAACAACAGTTAAGAACTGGACTCAGACTGTAACATCCCTTTTGTTTCAAAGTATATAATTTTATCTTTAAGGATTAGTTTTCTTCTAGTGCAGCAAATGCATGAGACTAAAGCATTTCTTAAAAAAAAATGCAAAACGTTCTAACTGTAGAAAAATATCATTATTAGAAGCATTTAACATCAGAGCACCAAATTCTTGGCTTTGTTACCTTGATTCAACTGTATTACACAAGATAACATTTTATTAGATTGCAGTGATAAGGTCTGTTGATGTGTCTTGGCAGGAAAATAAAATATAAAATCAGTTTTGCAAACCACTGAAACAAGTTCCCTCATTCTGTTTCTTTGCTCCTACAAACCACATGTTCAAGGTTTTAAAATAAATAAGTCATAAATAACAATAGGACTAAAATGAAATAAAATTGCATATGTATTATCTTATTGTATACCTATCATCATGATTATTTTTCAATGATTTTTGGCTCACATTTATACAAAGCTCTCTTCCATATTTGTGCATAGCAGAAAGGAATCCACAAGTCTGGGCTTTACTAGCTGCTGAAAATCTGAATCTTCAAGTCCATCAGGACTCATGACTGCTAGTCTCCGTAAGGCTGCCTAGAAAAAGAAAACACAACAATTCTAATACTGTTAAAGTTTGACAAAATCTTCATTGAAGGAATCCATTATAACAATCTCTAAATAATAGCCAGGGCTCAAATCTGAACCATGCAAGTCTAAGGACACTTCTATCTGGCTAATCTCTCATTACTGTCTTCATCTGTCTCAAGAATCTCCCCTCAAATGCAGCTATTAAATGACAATTCATTTTGGGCACATTACTCTCAGACCTGATCAACGGTGACAGTGTAGTGTTAAATAACACAGAGGTAGGAGTCAGAGCACTTTGATTGTAAACCTATCTCTGATCTGCTGCATATCTCACATTGCCTCTTTGTACCTCAACTCTCCTCTCAGCTTTTGCCTTTTTTATGAGAACTGTAAGCCATCTGATTCAGAAAACGCCTGCTACTGAAGTTTTATGCAATGCCCATAACAGATATCTTTTAGATACTAGTGTAGTAGAAAGAAACCATACATTTCAAACCATTTGGGAACAAATAAAACTGCCAGTTGTTCCAATTATGAGGCTGCACAATAAAAATTGCATTGATGTTACTATTATCTTCATAAACTCTTCCCTTCTAAGTTGTTACTTGTTTTTCTCACTGGAGGAAAATATACAACAATTACATACCTTCTAGCAACCTGACACGACAGATGCAACTGGAAAACAGGCTGGCTTTCCTCAACAACAAAAATTGTCTTCTATTAGTAAGGTCTGATAGTTGTGATCAGCTTATCTCTGTGCTGTCAATGCAGCACTAAGACAGTTAACTGCCTGCTTCAAAATGTATAAAAAGTAAGCAATCAAGCTAAAAATACTAATCACTGCAAGCCCTCAGACTTTAGTGATGATACCTATCAGAGCCTGAAGCAGCCTGTGTCTCAGGGACAATATTTTTGCCGCATATTTATTAGAAATTGTCATAAGGCAGTTACTAAAATATCAGGAGAAGCAGAATTGCTGAGATGGGCAGGCAGGTAACATCTCAAGCAATAGGCATGAATTCAAGGAATGTGCAGCAACAACTTCAGTGAGACAGGAAAAATCACAGTCTGGTTCGCTGCCACCACTGTGGCCTCCGCTCTGGTTTGCTGCCATCACTGTGGCCTCTGCTCTAGCCATACAAGATTAACAAGCATTCTTGGTACGTATGAAGAATAACCACACCATTTCTTATGCTTACATTCATACTCTCTTCATCCTGAATGAGTCCTGCTTAAACAAACAAAACCTTTTCTTGTGCTGGTACAAAGCTAGCTGTTAATCAAAGCTGCAGTAACCAAGTTTTACATTTAAAATAACATTAATATTAAAAAGCACTGTCAAACAATATTCTTTCGTCTTCATTCATCAAATCCTATCTCCTAACCCTAGATTACCCATGTCCTCAGAGCACTTTGTTCTCAGAATGCTAGGTGAAATTACTCAACTCCAGCGGCTGGCTGGGGCTTACAGTCCATGCAGTGCAGGGCCAGGAGCTGGGACCTTTCTCCTAAGCAGAGAAAGCGTTAACCTTCTGTTGGCAACTTCTTGGCTGGACACTATATTGTCTTGGAGGCTCAAATAGAAAAAAATGTATTGTAGTGAAAGCAAGAAAACGCCTTTCTTCTCTTTGGCCACTTTACATAAATGTTTCCATATATGTGTGTGTGTGCAGAAAAAGGGCTGCTACTCCTGTGATTCAAGGCTCATTTCAACAAACACAGCATTGTGAGAGAATGGAATTTAAGAATTACTGAAACCTTAAATTATGAAGCATGCCAGTGAAATTTTTTAGTGCTCAATAATGTGGAGATGAAGCCAATTTTCCTTATGTGCTTAAATCTTCAATCAGAGGATAAATAATTGACACTGTATAGGATTATGCTTAAGGGGAAAAGCAGGAGACCCTGGCATGAATTTAAAACATTCCTGCAATACTTAAGCATTTTGAAATCTAAAGGGATGGATTTTTTTCAGGATAAGCATGAAAGAAAGATTAAAATGTACCTACCAGGCATGCCACTAAAACAGAATCACTGTTATTTCTTTCAGTTGGTGATCTGCAAAGCTTAATTAGGCGAGGAATACCTGAGTGCACAAAACAATATCAGGAAAAATAACTTAGAAAAACAATTTTGAGATTAGGTGGGTTCTCATATGTTTCAAATTTGTCTTCCTTAGTAGATACGATCTCTAATGCAAAGATGACATGCAAATACTTAAGGGATTGTCCATAGAATTATGCAGTTCAGAGGCATCATAATTAATAGTTGTAAAGTATAAACAAACAAATTGTTTTTACCCACTATTGCTGTTTCAGGGTGGAAATTATGATCTCCATTTCTTCCCTATAAATCTTACCATACACCCTTAAAAAACTCAAGCCAAAAGAACATGCTCCTTCCTGTTAGATTCATCACATCTGAACCTGCAGGGGTCCAGGTTTTCTGTCCACTGACAGGTCCTGCACAAGGGTTTAAATAAAGGAATGGAGGAAGCAGCACTGTCAGCTGGCACAGTCTGCAACAGCTATGTGTTGAGTGGATGCTGCACTTCAGGTTCCTCTGGGAAATGAGCCAGAGGTTCATCTAGCACAACCTCCTCAGTCACTCTCTGGACAGACTGTATAGGGAACCTATTCCATAAAGTGTACCAAGTGAGGCTAAAAATTAAAAAATGCTTCTCTGTGACTGGCAGTTGCTCCCTCTTTTGCAGTCTGCCATTAAGATAGTGTTACATCCTTACAGCTGAGTTTTACAGCTGCATCTGCCACTTCGGGATCTCGGCTGAGTCGTGCCAGCGTGACTGCAGATTTCTGTTGGACTCGCTCACAAGCAGCAACTTCTGCTGAATTTCCTGAACATGATCTTTCAAAGAGCATTTCCATTAAAAGCTGAACACCTAAAAGGATGTAAGAGACATTGTTATCCTCTCTCCAACAAAAAAATCAGTTCAAAAAAGGGAAAAAGCAAGCTATGTAAACACAGACCAATCACTGCCCAAATAGGGCATGAAGAATGCATAAATGCGTATTGCAATTTGGCCATCAGCATTCAGGCACATGTGATCTTTGCATACATTTATCTTCACTAGGATGCTACAGAACTTCTGGAACTAGAAAATGCACTAACCCTTCCCTCATTCAACTTCTTGACTCCCCTACAAGTTGGTATTTTATATTTCAGAAATTTATTGCTGTCAAACTAAATGCAATTCTTTATCTGCTTCTAAACTAACCTGAAGGTAATCACTCAGCTGAAAACCTGTAGTGATATATTTCATGCCTCTGCATGTTTTGCTTTGAATTAAAGGAAAGTAAAATGGTTTTCTTTCAGTTTATTTATTTTTAAGCAAGCATTTAAAAGTTCTCATCTCAAACTGTTTAAGGGTATTTTAGAATGGGGAATCCTTTAATGAGGAAAATCAGGAAATTCTACATTTTAAAGTTTACTGTGTGACAGACTCTTCACTTCAGAAGAGACAATGCCACCCATGACAAAATGGTTTTATTAACTTATTGCCTGTAGGAGTTGATATTCTTATTGTAGCACCACAAAAACAGATGAGACTGTGCTGATTTCTGTTTTCTATATTATTTTAAATGTAAGGACAATTATGTGCTATTAGACTCCATATGCTATTAGGCATTCAGATTACTTCAGGTAGCATCAGAGGATTTTAACTGTTAGAACATTTGCATAAATAATTAAGAGAATTAGCATCAGAATCATGCAGCTAGGTCATAATCAATCGACATACAAAAAAGTCAAAGCTGAGAAGAAAATGCATCTAAACTCTCCAGGATTCAAAGACCCTTCTCAGTTTGCGAATCTGGCTTCTGACCAGCATCTGATTACTACATTAGGCAGGCACAAAAACACTTTATACAGCAGATGAGTGTCAATCCTTCTCAAAAGCCTGGAGGCAAATACTTCTGTGTGAACTTCCATTAGGGAGTGTATACACAAACTTTACTTCATCACATTGTGTTTGACAATCCACATGTAAATCTCCACCTACTGCAGTAATCTAGCGGGAGTTAGAGTTGGCATAGCTGCTAGTATAAATTCATAACTTCAGTCAAGTTTCTGCCGTAGTAGAAGTACACGAAATATGAACAAACACCTGCCCCAAAGAATAAAACTGGTTTTGGTGTGCTCAAGGAAATAGATAACCAAACTACATAACAAATCTGTTAATGATAAAGGAGTGCAAAAGCTTCCAGGGCATCTGGATTGTAAGTGCTAACAACAGCAAATCAGAAAACAGCAGCACAAGTCAAACAGACAAATCACTGACAGGGTATTCCCTACCCAACTTTATAATTATAGAGTTAGAATATAGAATATAGTTATAGAATAACCTAGGGTCCTGGGAAATGTCAGGGTCTCACCAAGAGTTTCTAGAAAAGACTCTGGGTAGGGAAGCCCCACATGCCTGCTCCAAGAGGTCAAGCACCACCTCTCCAACGTCCAGGAGCACAGGGAGCTTGGACCAGGAGCACGGCAGAAACCACCATGTGGACCTGACCAGCCTCCCTCTGGGACTGCCCCATCCCTCTGATGCAACAAGGAGGTCCTGTAAGAAGCCACCATGATAACCTGCCTCACTGCAGGTTAGCCACCGTACTAACACAGAAATCACCATACTAACCCCCCACTGCACTGTCTTATGCATGGGACAGGGAAGTCAGGAAATTTGTAAAACTGCATATATCTGTGATGAAACTGTTTCAGTATCCAGAACCGTTCAACCTCCACATTGCCATTGGGTCTCAAACTGAAACACCTATCCACTTTAGCAGTAACATCAAATGCACACTACCACTGTGCACACACGGATCACATCAAGCAAATTAGTTATGCCTGATCCTTGCCAGTCATATTTGTGCACATAGAGCTCAAATTTTCCACTGAAATACAAGAAACATCTACATACAAAATTACATAGGAATTGGCCAATTCTATTTCAAGACCCGCTTCTATGTAGATGCTTTCTAAATCCCTTCTCCCACCTACAATCAGCCATGTCTGAGATGCAAATGGATTTAAACTGAAACCATTCCTATCCAAACCTTAATTAAAAAAGTGTGGAAGGGATATTCCTAGGACACAAAAAGCAAGATATGTGAAGTTTCACTGTAATTTAATATCTCCCACAAAAAAAAAAAAAAAAAAAAAGAGGAAGAAAAAAAAAAAGCTGTCTTAATATATTGCTTGGCCATGAATTTGCTGTGTGTGTATTAATAAGGCAGTTGTGTCTTCCTGTATCCTTATCCACAGAATTATTAACCTAACTTCTCAGACTTCTGGTGGGCCTATAACACCTAGGGATTTTTCCAATGTAATGGATTTCTCAAAACACGACATTTAAAGAAGTGTGGGAAGAACTGGCAACTTCTGTATAGTAATAAAAACATAATGCTTCAAAATTTATCATACTTCTGAATGCCTGTGAAAAAGTGACACAAAATGCAGGTATGCATGGCTGAGTATCAGATTATGTCTTTTAACGTGTAAGAATTGCTACCTTATACAATATAATTACTGGAATAAGGTGTTGTTGAAACACTTTGTACTGCCTTGCTTTGTGTCTATGAATAAGTCACATACAGAGAGAACATCAGCAGTATGGTTATACATGCAAAGTTTTCTAAAGCAGTGGTAATTTATTTCAGTTACATAGAACCATCCCAAGGACTCATTTTGCACCCTGTAGCAATATGCAATATCCAGCAGAGATAGGATGCAAAATGAGGTATTATTAATGAAGCTTTTCTCCTTTACCTTGTAAACCACTACTTTCCCATTTACCCACATTCTCCACAAACAAATACAGAATATAATTTAGCTAAAATACATACCATTTCCTTGAATGATTTCTGAAGCACACTGGTCCAAGACAGACATGTTTGCCAATATTGTTACCACCTGTTATTAAAAAGAGAAGGAAATAGGAAATATAGCCCTACAAGTCAGTAATATTAAAAAACACTGTGGTTTATAAAATTAGTATGGCAGAAATATGACAAACCCAATAAAATTAAAAAACATTCCTGTAGCTGAACAGTCTATTCCCACCTTTGTGATTTCTCAGGGGTCTTTATCTTATGGCTGGTAACTGAAATCCAAACAACAAGAAAAGTAAAATTCTTTTTCTCACACTCCTATATTTATGCATAGAAGCCTGTCATATAGAGATAATACAGCAGATTTGTTCAGTGGTCAAATTGGTAGGAAGAGAAAAATTTATAAAAACTAACCGACCAAAAAAAACCTGGAGTCCTACAAAGAATTCAGCCAGGAGCTGCCCGCCTTCAGGAACCAGTCCTGTAGTCACATTCCAGCTCAGGCAGAGGTCACAGTGAAGGCTAAGAACCAGTATAAAGCGTATGTTCAGTAGTGGTAAGTTATTGCTACCTTTCTGCTTCAGAGTTCAGCTGAAATGTTGAGAAAACCTCACAAAAGATTTTGAGTTTTGAGCCTTGATTCAAGGAAGTATTTAAGGAATACTTTTCAGTTTTATTGAAGCCATAATTTGTGTGCATGTCAAAGCACTGTCCAAAGATGAGCTGGATTTAAAAATCTGTTTATACTTCTCCTGAGCCAAGGCCAAGATTAGGTTTTGTACCAACAGAAGCACATTTTGACATCCTGATTTAAAGAATTTCTTATCCAAAATAGCACTAACTGTTTTCAAGATTAGGTGTAACTCAGCTTGCTTAAAGTGATGCAGCGAGCTGTTGACAAGAGATTGGATCATGTGGAGCTGCTGGCTTTCAATCACGTATTTCCCTCACTGATATCATATACTTTCTCTCATACATCCTGCAAGATACTCTTTTTTACTTTATCCTTCAAATAACTTGCCTTCTGCATGCAAACACATCTCAATAATAACAATATATGTAAGAGACCAAATAATAAATGTTATAGATCATTAGAATACAAAATAGAAATAATATTCTTTCTTAAGAGGTTTTAATTTTCTCTATTCTAGCTGAGAAAAACTGATCATCCTTAAAGATAACAAACAATTTGAGAACTGGTTATAAGCTTTTTAATGGTACAGTGTCAGTTCACAAACAAACAAACTTCTTAGATGTAAGTAGGCATGAGATCAAATCACCATTCTGATCTCACTTTGCCATTTTAATAACAAGGATGACTCATTTTTGACGCTGTGACATAAAGGTCTTCCACTTTTGAAGGTAGTGTTACAGTGTCATCTCTCTGAATAAATATACTTACTTAGGATGCAAATGAGTTGCTGAAACTCTACAGAGTGACAGGTAGAAATATGGTAACAGTATATGTCTATGTATTTATTCCATATTAATTATTAACTGTGTTTCAGGCAGAGTGTATATGTTTTCTCATTCTAAATTATATCCTGTTAATGAAAATTGCTTCCTCTATGCAGAATCTGTACCCCATGTGGCTCTCTAAGCCAGATGAAGAATTCAATTAACCACAATTTGAATACATGCCAATTATTCCACTGCCTCAAGTTATTTTGTCTAATAAGTATTTTCATACATAAAAATATTTTGTGTGTATCTTCTGACACTTAAAATTATTTGAGGTTATATGAATACTTCCTTTGCGTTGATTATGTGGGCCTCTATATTTTGCAACGTATTTATGAACTAGCCTAGCAAGTTTATATGTAAGCTTCTCCAGAGGGGTTTATAAAAGACCCTTACCATCAATAACCACCAAGTTCTACCTATATTATATTTTAAAATCTTAGTAGGACTTGAAAGACAGTTAAACTATAGATTAGCTCACTCCATATGGATAGATTTTTCTTCCCCAAAAAAAGTCATTTTCCTGTGATATAAACAATGTAACATGGAATACCATAATGTAAATATGTAACAGGCAAGCTGGATTAAGAATTGACTTAAAATGCTGTATTTCCCCTATACCTTCCTATTTTAAAATTCATTATGCATGCAGCTTACATGAAAATTTCCTCTGTAATACAGACCAAATTTCAAGGAAGTTTAATACTAAGGATGAACACTCTAGCAAAAACCCCAAACATAAATGTTGCTTTGCAAAGCAACACTTCTGTGAACACCGGTATTAATAAAGTCTCATTTCTTTTGGGTTTAGAGTTGATCAAAACCCATAAACAGAACTTTTCCAGTGGCATCTCTCCCATTGTAGATTTCATTTTTTTTTTTTTGTCTAATGATACATAAGCTTACACTGCAGTCTTTATCTTCTCTTTTCCCATCATCTGGCTCCAGATTTCATAAAGCCCTAGGCAGTCTCTCAAAAACAACTGTGAAGTCCTGTTGAATCAGCAAACCATTTCAGATGTTATTGTGAGACATGGAGCACACAAACAGACATAGATAAAAGCGACTGCCTAAGCCTCATTTTCACCAGGAAAACAGATGAAAGTTACCAAAACCTCGTTCAGAATTGAAATCACAAAATCATTAAATGGTTTGAGTTGGAAGGGACCTGAAAGATCATCTCAGTTCCAACCCCCGCTGCCAGAGGCAGGGACACCTTCCACTAGACCAGGTTGCTCCAAGCCCTGTCCAGCCTGGCCTTGAACACTCCCAGGGATGGGGCACCCACAGCTGCTCTGGGAAAACCTGTGCCAGTGTCTCACCACCCTCACAGTGAATAATATCTTTCTTATATCTAATCTAAGTCTGCCGTCTTTGAGTTTAAAGCCATCACCCCTTGTCCTGTCGCTACATGCCCTTGTAAAATGTCCCTCTCCAGCTTTCTTGTAGGCCCCCTTCAGGTACTGGAAGGCGGCTGTAAGGTCTCCCTGGAGCCTTCTCTTCTCCAGGCTGAGCAACCCCAACTTCCTCAGCCTATCCTCACAGGAGAGGTGCTCCAGCCCTCTGGTCACCCTCATGGCCCTCCTCTGGACTCGCCTCAACAGGTCCATGTCCCTCTTATGTTGGGGGCCGAAGGCTGGATGCAGTACTCCAGGTGGGGTCTCACGACAGCAGTGTAGAGGCGGAAGAATCACCTCCTTCGACCAGCTGACCGCAATTCTTTTGAAACAGCCCAGGATATGGCTGGCTTTCTGGGCTGCAAGCACACATTGCTGGGTCACATTGAGCTTCCTGTCCACCAACAGCCCCAAGTCCTCCTCAGGGCTGCTCTCAATCCATTCTCTGCCCAGCCTGTATTTGTGCCTGGGATTGCCCCAACCCACGTGCAGGACCTTGCACCTGGCCTTGTTGAACTCCGTGAGGTTTGCACAGGCCCACCTCTCCAGCCTGTCAAGGTCCCTCTGAATGGCATCCCTTCCCTCCAGTGCGTCAGCTGCACCACTCAGCTTGGTGTCACTGGCAAACTTGCTGAGGAAACACTCAGTTTCAGTGTCCATGTCACCAAAAAAGATGTTAAACAGCACTGGTCCCAATACCAACCCCTGCAGAATGCCACTCATGACTGGTCTTTACTTGGACATGGAGCCATTGACCACAACTCTTTGAGGGCAACCATCCAGCCACCGAGCTGTCCATCTGTCAGATCCATATCTCTCCAATTTAGAGACAAAGACGACATGCAGGACAGTGTCAAATGCTTTACACAAGTCCAGGTAGATGACAGGAGTTTCTCTTCCCTCATTCACCAATGCTGTAACCCCGTCACAGAAGGTCACCAGATTTGTCAGGCACAATTTGCCCTTAGTGAAGCCATGTTGGCTGTCACTTATCACCTCCTTATTTTTCATGTGCCTTAGCAGAGTTCCTAGGAGAATCTCCTCCATGGTCTTGCCAGACACCAAGGTGAGACTGTCTTGTAGTTCCCCAGGTCTTCGTTATTTCCCTTTTTAAAAATGGGTTTATATTTACCCTTTTCCAGTCAGTAGGAACTTCAGTAGACTGCCACAACTTCACAAATACTATGGATAGTGGCTTAGCCACTTCATTCGCCAGTTCCCCTAGGACCCACGGATGCATCTCATTAGGTCCCATGGACTTGTGCACGTTCAGGTTTCTTAGATGGTCTCGAACCTGATCTTCTTCTACAGCAGACAGTTCTACATTCTCCCAGTCCCTGCCTTTGTCTTCTGCGACTTGGGTGGTGTGGCTAGAGCACTTGCCAGTCAAGACTGAGGCAAAAAAGTCATTGAATGCCTCAGCCTTCTCCATGTCCTGGGTAACCAGGTCTCCCATTTCCTACCAGAGAGGGTCTATGTTTTCCCTAGTCTTCCTTTTATCACCAACATACCTCTACAGAAGCTTTTCTTGTTGCCCTTGATTTCCCTGGCCAGATTTAACTCCATCAGGGCTTTAGCTTTCCTAACCTGATCCCTGGCTGCTTGCACAATTTTTCTGTATTCCTCCCAGGCTACCTGTCCTTGATTCCACTCTCTGTAGACTTCGTTTTTGTGTTTGAGTTTGTCCAGGAGTTCCTTGTTCATCCAGGCAGGCCTCCTAACATTTTTGCCTGACTTGCTTTTTGTTGGGATGCATTGCTCCTGAGCTTGGAGGAGGTGATCCTTGAATATTAACCAGTTTTCCTAGGTGCCTCTTCCCTCCAGGGCTTTATCCCATGGTACTCTATCCAGCAGATCCCTGAAGAGGTCAAAGTTTTCTCTCCTAGAGTCCAGGGTAGTGAGCTTGCTGTGTACCCTCCTCACTACTCTAACAATCTTGAACTCCACCATTTCATGGTTGCTGCAGCCAAGGCTGCCCTTGTGCTTCACATTCCCCACCAGCCCCGCCTTGCTGGTGAGCACGAGGCCCAGTATAACACCTGTCCTCATTGGCTCGTCTATCACTTGGAGAAGGAAGCTATCATCAGTGCACTCCAGGAACCTCCTGGATCACCTATGCCCTGCTGTGTTGTCTCTCCAACAGAAATTGGGATGGCTGAAGTCCCCCATGAGAAACAGGGCTTGTGAACATGAGGCTGCTCCTATCTGTCTATAGGGGGCCTTATCCACTCAGTCTTCCTGGTCGGGCAGCCTACAGCAGTCGCTGTCCGCTGTCCCCATCCCTCCCACTATAACGTCACCTGTTCCTGCTCTGCCTTTGATCCTGACCCATAAGCTCTTGGTCAGCTCCTCATCCATCCCCAGGCAGAGCCCCATGCATTCCAGTTGGTCATTGATGTAGAGTATGACACCCCCTCCTCTTCTCCCCTGCCAGTCCTTCCCAAAGAGCCTGCATCCTTCCATTCCAACACTCCAGTCATAAAAGCCACCCCACCATGTCTAGGTGATGCCAATAAGATCATAGCCCTGCAGGTGTGTGCACACACATCTCTAGCTCCTCTTGTTTGTTCCTGATACTACTTGCATTTGCATAGAGGCATTTAAGTTGGGCCTTCAACGAATCTGACTTTACTGTCTGGGGTGTCTGTAATTCCTTTGTGCTGCTCTTCAGCTGAACCATGATCACTTTCTTTTGAAAGAATTGAGACTTCAGAATACTTAACATAGAGTCTTTACTGTTCAACTGAAAAATTTAGCATCAATTTCATTAATTGTTCAAGACATTTCTTGTAAAAGATTACACTCCAAGATTGATAAAGGACTGACACCTGAGACAATTTATGATTCTTGCAATTTTTCTGAATTCCTAAGCCATGCAATGAACTTGTAGTGAGCTCAAAATACAAAAAAGAGCATATCCTGAAGACAGGCTGCATGAGCTCTGATCATCTGCCAGTGCTATCATATCAGGCAGAAAGTCTGTGCTGAAAGCCACCCAGAAATTCCAGTATCCTAGTGGTATCTTGATATGCGGGATCTGCAGATGTGCTATTAAGCAAAGACTGTCAAGAGATTTTCCAGAGAAAAAAAGAGAAGTTTCTTCATCATATATGGAATTTTTTAATGAAGCATCTGATCTCACATTCTATTGCCAAACCTAATGCAGGATTATATATGCCTTAGAAACTGTGTGCTGCAAGAACTGGTCCCAACCAGCATAATTCCTTGCCTCAGCACCTGTATGCTGGCTAGGCAAATCTGGAGCTACATCTTGATCCATGCATCTCCAGTATTTGTGTTCCAGCACAGCTGTCCAACAGATTAACCCAGGCTAGTGCACACTCTGGTCTCTGTTATCCAGATCCATCAAAAATTGCAGGTGATTCTCTATGGCAGGACTCTAGTAAACCTGGCAGCTGCAGCTTTCTCTGCAGGAACTGGCAGCCCTAAAACCACTGTAGCAATGAACGTCCCAGAAAAACAGACTTTCCAACAAATAATGAACTAATACATTTGTTTGCCACCTGATGAAAGCTGAATTATTCAGGTCAGTGTCACATGATTTACACAACTAAAAACAACCAAAGAAACAGGCCTCTGTTCACCACCTACCTGTTTATATGCACTGCACACTACACACCTAAACCACGTAGTAGTGAGACACAGTAAAACACAAAATGCCAGGAAAAGAATTCTCAGATCAGCTTATGCTTTAGCACCTTTTGAAGAGGCATCAACATATCAAAATACTAACATGTAGATAGTTCCATTGGGACTAGTAAGATTTTTCACAAGACTAAGAGACTAAGTAGTTAACTTTCAGAGCTTAAAAAAACATACCCAAAATCAAGGAGCTTTGAAAGTTCACTTTTAAATAGTTTGTTGGTGAACTAAATATGCAATGATATTTAAGGGGGAGGGGGCTCCGCTCTAGGTCCATGGAAGATTTCTCTATTTAATAAACAAACTTTAAAATAATAAAGATACTGCATACTTTTCAAATGTCAGCACAGCATGTTCCTAGTCTCACAGTTCCCTGGAAATTAATCTAAAACCTAACTAAAAACTTCTGTTTCTATAGGCAAAATAAGTAAACTGATAGTAAGCACAGATACCTCTCTGGAGTGACAATATCATCCATTATTATAAAATTGGCAGTGTTGATCTTGTGGGTTAGTGTAATAAACAAAATCAATTTTTATACTTTGATAAGTGTTTTTAGTTCCACATAGTTTCCTTCCACTCATCCAGCCTTTCACACATACTGAATTTATGAATGATGAACCTTCTTTTTCACTGCTGTCATCTGCTTTGTGCTGTATCATAGGAATTTCAGTTGTCAAGAGTGACTTAAATTTGAGAAACCATGGTTAATTAAGAAACTTTAAGATAGTTTTGTTCAAAATCTCTTGAAGGACAGCAGGCAGCTTGGGAATTTTCTTACTAAAAAAATGTAATCACTAACAATATAATAACACTTTTCCTTCTAAACAACTAATGGTGACTAATGCTCATTAACCAGTGCACAAAGGTACTGAATGTTTGTTGCAAAAGTGAAAACTAGAAGAAGGTGCCTTGTTATAAATAAAGATACATACACTGAGAGTGTAAATCTCAAATGCTTTAGTTAACAAAGAGATTTAAACCTAAAGAGTACATAAGGAACACAAGACTTCTTTGATAACTTTGCCTTAGTGGGAAATTTAAATTGATCTAAAAGTGTTTCTCATTATTGTGAAACCAGCTACTCAGGAAGAAAGATGCAATAGGATTTGGAAAATGAAAGCACACGTTTTAGCCTGTAAAAGTGGCAATATCTTCCACATCAGGAGGTCACTTACCTCACTTGGAGGAGGGGTAGGTGTCTACAGAGATGGAAGATGTGATGCTAATATACCTTTATTGGTAATGAAGGCTCACTGTTCAGTAAGCTTTTATTGACAGTCCCGACATAAATAGAAAGACACAAACTCAAAATGAGAATTAGCAAGTAATTTAATTGAGTGGCAAAGTAGATCAATATAGAATCGCTAATTCTCTTACTTAATTACTCCTTTAAGGCTGATTCATGGCTAAGTAAAATTAATTTTTCTATATATTATAAGAGTATTTTGTAATTCATTCAAATAAATGACATAAGGATAAATCAGAGTCTGTCTGCAAAGTTCCAGATACCAGCTTCAGAAACAAAGGGGCATCTGACAACTTATCAGAAGCAAGATGGAGTCTTTGTTTCCGAATGTAAATTAAAAACATCTGAACTTCATGATTCAAGATCAATCCAGAGGGAGACAGCAAAAGAGTACATACACAGGGGTCAAGGACAGGCATTACATTGTCTAGGTAGGAAAATCTTTCAGGATACTATTTATGGGGAGAAAAAAAAATTTGTTAAGAAATCTGTAGAAATTTTCTCTGAGACATTATATTGCTTAAAATAGAAAACTTAATTCCCATTGCTTCTGATAGCCATTTTTGTGGTTGGCAATTCAGTTTTCTTCCTGAAAACAAAGAAATAAATATACCTAGATAAGCAGATCAATAGGTCTTTGAATCACCTGATTGGAAGATGCAAACATCCCCATAAAATGATAATAGTGGTTAAAGACAGGACCTGCTTGCCAAGTCTAGGTCTATTCTGAGACTGCGTCAGGGAACTATATAACCTTGGAATTCTGAAGCAGAGCAACAGAGACTAAAACTCAAGGAATCTTACCCTTTGGAATGAAGGATGTCTCTACTACATTTTTATTTACTTTACTTCACGTTGCTGACTAATTTAACTAGGGAATACATAGAACAACCAGATTCTCACATTTTTTTTTGTTTTGAAGAAGCACACAGAAAATGCATCCTGCATGGGTTACACGGTGAATGGGCATGTCCTGTAAACCATGTCATATGACTCTAAAATGGTGATGGAGCTAGACCTGTCTCTTCCCTCACTTCTGAGGCCACAGTTGTCTGTCTTTCAGATGAAAATCCAGTGGGGAAAAAAAAAAAAATCATCCCTCAAGACTTCCTTCATGGTATTAGAAAGCTTCTTTGATTTTGAAATTGCCTCAATCAACAAAAGTTACCTAAGACATCTGGTCTCCCTAGAGCAGAGCACAACTTGGCCTAAGACAGGACACAGTTGTAGGAAACAGCTTTGTTTGCCTAGCTAGTCTAATTGAAATCAGGGTTTGAGTATGTGGGAAACAATTTTTACATTTTAGAGGAGGCAGAAATTGCAAAGAACTAGCTCAACTGCCAGTAACTCAAGCAGAGTGGTCAGGAAGTAATTCCTGGTGCCTTCCTAAAAGGTAATAGTTTTCTAGTTGCAGAGGGAAACGAAACAAGAAACTGTGATCCGTCGAAACACTATTTATGAGCTCACGTGCTCAGAACCAAGACTGAAATCACAACCTTCACCTAGGCAGTGATACTGTTTGGAAAAAAAAGATCAGTGGCAAAACTCAGAGGCTGTTCAAAATCTGCAATCTCATTTTCTGAAGAACCGAAGGCAAAAAGAGAACAAATGCAGCAAAATGCATACATAACAATCTCTGACTTACAGCTTTATGATTGGTACAACCTGCAGCAAAGTCTCTTGTTTATAGTTTCTGCAGTAAACAGCCCGGCACCAGCCTGATTGTACTGTGAACATGGCAGGCAAGGGCAGAGAATAAAAACTGCAATGAATTGTGCTGACATAGCATGCTGCCTCTAAAGAGACTTTACACCGAGTAAGTGAAATGTCTGCCCAACTTTACAGATGATTAAACAAAAATGCAGAGAAGTTAAACCGCTTCTTCAAAATCAGAGCAGGAGCAATGTTAGGAATTGATCCCAGGAACAAAAACCTCACCACACTAAGCTAGCAAAGAATAGCAGAGTTCTTCAGCTGAGATTTTACTCTTCCAGCTGAACCTCTTGCTTTTCAAGTTGGAGCACACTGGTTTATCCTGCATCAAATTTAAATGTGAAAGGCAGAATTCTAACTAAACAGGCATTTTGTATCCAATAAAATTTAGTGTTTAAGAGGAAAAGTCTGTGTTGGACCCCTGAGATGTAACAATCCATAACGTTGATCAAATATGCTAGTCAATACTGTTACTTATATTTTTATATTGTTCAAATGTATATGCAAAGACAGAGATAACCAGTTAAAAAGAAAAAAAGGCCATCAAGGAAGCGATTACAGTCTTACCAGAAAACTAATTGGGATATCAATGATATAATAGCATAGTTAAAGTTCAGATAGTCATGTGACTTTTGGTCTAATTTTAATTTTTGCATCTGTTACTGACAGTCTTGTTTCTTGTTTAATTTCTTAAGGTTTTTCAAATGCTTAACTATGTAATTTATCACCTCTTTTTTTAGCTATATTAGTTGAAGACATGTTTTCTCAGTGTGATCTAGTCAATACTGGAAAGGATCACACAATTTTAGTGTACAGTTTACCAACAACAGTTCAAACCACAATGCTGAGAGGGAAGGCAATTCTAACCACACGTCCAGTCATCATTATATTAACATCAGAGCTGGATATTAACGGAGACCTGTGCAAGAAAACTGTGCAGATACCATTTAATGACCTAGTTGTCCTTGTGTAAAGGCTTTGTGTTGCATTTTTACCCACAGTGTGTAAATGTACAAAAGTGAGTTGAACTGCAGAAAGGATGTGTGAGCAAGCAGTTGAACCACTTGGGGCTGTTAAATATCACTTACAGCTGATCTTGAAAATAATTTTCAAGAACTAGACAGGAAGCTTAGGTCTACTGAAGGCAGACCTGACAGAGGCAGGCCACCAAGCTTTGCTTGCAACCCTGTCACTGGCTGATTATGTAACATGCTTTATGTGGCTGAGTCCCAGGGTACCACATGCATTTCTTCTCTGGGAAAGACCAGCCGATAGCTCAGCAGTGGAAGGGGATTCCTCTTCTGATCCAACTGAGAGAGGGAGCTCCCCCTTCCATACTTCTTTTGCTCCAAGAAGAGAGCTTTAAAAAGCATGAATGAGGACTCCTCAACAACTGCTTTCCCCCTGTCCAGCATGATATTGTCAAATACTTCTTGTCAGATGTAAGGAAGACAGGCACCTAACATGGGCTGCAGTGCTCAAACTGCTTCAAGCTCCCTGGTTCTTGTTAGTCCATACAGGCTTCCATATATATGGGACAGCAATTTAGCAAAATGCAGTCAGGAATCCCACAGTCTTCATGACAACAAGTTGTTGGAGTTGCCAACAACAGTTGGCAAGGAATAGTAAATTCCTCAGTATTCAAGAAACTCAGATTGAGAAATAGTACTGCAGGTCCCTTTCATCCAGGCAGGGATTTTCAAAAGAAGTCTGAAAGACCTGTTAATATTCTTCTCATTAAAAGCATTGCTAAGTCTTTCACTGAGTGTTAGGCAACATTTAAAAATGAAACATTCTTTATGTTAAAGTAACATCTGTCTCTGCTCTCCTTTTAATCCTACAATCTCCCATGTAAGAGAAAAAAGAGGGGAAAGGCAAAAAAGGAAACCAGAAATGCCCTGCAAAAAATAATGGAAGAGCAGAGAAAAGAGTGTGGAACCTAGAAGAAGAATAGTATTAAGTGTCAAGACAGAAGATCTCAGCTTCAGAGCCTGTAGCATCTCCCAAACACCAAGAAAACAGGAATTTAGCAGAAAAAAAGCAGCTACCATTTCCATTTTCTCATTCTAACTTAAAAGTCCTTCTCCACCTCAAACTTTTTTGAAGCATAATTCACTGATTTTAGACCTAGAAATAACCACTTTAAAACTGATGTGTTCGATGCACGTTAATTCTTTGTCTGCCTGAGTAACAGAAGATCAGAAGCTGTAAGACTATACCTCCACAACTTCACAGGTAAGGTGAGAATACTAGCAACACTGAAGAGACAAGTGGGAATGCAGAGAGAAAAGATTTATTATACATAAACATACTGTGCAAACATACTGTGCACAGGCACGCATATTTCATATTTTTCTATGCAGAGTCTAAGATGACGGTAAAAGTCAAGGCAGTCCTGAAAGATAAGGGTTTTGGCTAAATCCTTCTTCTGACAGTGCTTAAACTCCATTAAGGCATGTGACTGTATACATTACACTGCTGAACTTAGGCATGAATGCTTCTGAAAGGATATTTTGATACCCCTTTGGAGTAAGAAATCTGCTACCCAGAAAATAAGTATCAGCAGCAAGAAAAAGAACACGGCACAGTCAGATCCATTTTGATCCAAAACTAGAGGCTAAGGTATCCGGAAATAATTGCTTTATCTGACAACTGTTATATAAAGTATTGTGCTATAAAACTAAGCAATCTCAATGTAATACGGATGGTTACAGAAGCAATACATGCTTCTATAAAATGGACAATGATTATCTTGTTTATGATTAAATCCAGCACTCAGTTGCAGATATCTTACCTGACCTATTCTAACACTGCCTGGGAAATGAAATAGGAAGGAGGCTGGTTTTCAGATAGTGAAGGCAGGAAATGTTTTTTATCATTTGCACACAAAAGCTTTTCAGAAGTCAAAAAGACAGAATATTTTTAGATGTGCTTGAGCATGAAAATACTTTCTGCAGGCAACACAATGCATCTGACATCCAACTCCTGGGCAGAACGTTATTTATTTATACCATCATGGAGGGTGATAACTAATCAGTGCTAGCTGTCCTTAGAAAGGCTGTATAGAAGGACGTACTGTGACTTTAAGATGAGATAAAATGGCACAAATGAAAACAAAAGTCACTGCTCCTTTCTTGCATTTCAGCCACCTTTCTCCCATTTTTGGCTTACAGTGAGCATGCTTCAGTCTATTTTAGCAAATTACAATTTTCTTAAATCAGCCATAATGCTAAAGTAGTAATGTATTTAGAATGACTGGGTAGCTTTCTATAGGATAATTGTGTTACTTAAATCTTCGTATAAAAAACAGGACATTTAAGTTTGAGGGGCTCTTTTATAACTTTTTATGATAATTAGACTGTATTTTGTTCTATTTCTTATGAATCATATTCTCACTTTGTTTAATTGTTTCAACATTTAGTATAGCTTAATTTAATTCATCCATTTTACTGGACAGGATGACTTTATTATTCAGAATGGACATTAGTCCATAAAAACATATTCCACAGTAATTGCATATTCCAAAATAAACCCCTGAATCATAAAATTTCCAAACCTACTCAACTTTCATCTACACATCTTTAGGCAAATGTCTACTGGCTGGGACATAATAATATATATAATGGGAAAAGTTAGTAACTACGTTGTGTACCTAAAAGGAATTAAAGTATATATATCAAAAGCCAAAATGGCAATTTAGAATACCCCTATAAAATACAGTATTGTAGTGTTGCTTTCCTCTCTAGATGAGTGTTTTCCTCATTGCAACAACTAGGCACAGAGCAAACTAAAAAGCAAAATATTCCATAAAACTGTCATAATTGGCAGACACCCTCACCCCACCCCAATATAACACAGAAACAACTACACTTTTGAAAGGTAAACAATCCACTCAAACACAGACTGTTCAGGAATTCAAAGGAAGACTTTTCTTAAGGCTGTTGCATTACCAGAACTGCTTGACAAGCAACAATGACAGTTCTTAAAGACAAGATGAGCAGTACTCAGATTCCACATGAACATCAGGTGCACGGTAACAGAAGTTAGGATTTTATAATCATCATTGCTGAAGAAATAACAAGGAAACTTACTCAGCTCATACACTTACTGCAGCAAACTACAGAAAACATCATACCTTCCTAATCTAGTTTTTCATTCCAAGACAGAATGTAAGGGGTTATTGGGGATGAAATCTCCTGAATTCTTGGAAGGAAGCCATTCTGTTCCTCTAGCTAATGAGATGTCCTGCAAGCTGCAAAAGGACTGGAACTAGTCTGTTACCTAATAAAGTCATACATGCTTTAAATTTTTGCCTTCCTTATACAAAGAAGGGGCTTGCTATGCTACCCACAGAGTGAACTACAAACTCACAGCTGACAGCAGAATTAAGATGAGGGCATAAATAAATAAGGAAATCAAAACTATGAGAGCGTATAGGAAAAATAAAAAGAGAACATGAAGAATTGTTCATATGCAATAATAGTATACAGCTATGTCAAACACCACAGCTAATGTCCTTGACTTTGCCCAGAGAGCAATATAGTAATCACGGCTTAACTCCATCTTTTGATAAACAATTCTGAGCTGTAAAACTACTGAGTGCTATTAATATAAGTTAAAGCAGCCCTAGCAACCCCTCTAGAACACCAATAAGCAGTTTCTAAGGTCACTTGTGCCTTGATTTCCATGGTATGGCTCCTGTCGAAGGGTACGCACAGTTTTGTGTGGCAGTGCAGATCCCAAGTCTGTCATATATCATCTTTTGGCTACTTCAGAGGTGGGAAGGGGATGGATGGGCTTGTGAGGCCTGAATTATGGACTTTAAGTTATATTCACAAGGTCTCATAAGCAGTAGGTTAACCAAGCTGACTAGCAACCTCCATCCCGTAATAGTAACTACTGAAAGCCTCAGGCCTCATACTTGTTACTCGGTTGGGGCAAAATTAATCACTGAGGTGCAAAATACGCAGTGCCTCTGCAGCACCCTATTGCATGGCAGTACCTGAAAGGAAAAAAAGAATTTCCTCTGACTTCATCTGTGCATTAGCACAGACCTTTAATTTTCTGTGTCTCTTTACTAAAAAAAATGGTGAAAAAGAAAGGGAAATGCAAAAGTACATCAGCAGTATTTGCCAGTAAAACTTGCAAACCATCTACCATGCAGTTAGGACTTGATCCAAAGCCCACCGATGTCAATGGGCTGAGGATCAGATTCTTATTCAGCTTTTGGAGCTAATTCATCTTTGAACTGACAATTGTATATTTAGGCTGCAGTCCCCATATATATCTTACTTGTCTCAAAGCTCTGTCCAGTCAAGTTCTGAATACCTCTAAAGATGGAGATCCCACAGCCTCTCTGTGCCTCTGTGTCAGTTTGGCCATCTTCGTGATGAAAAAAAAATCCTAGTATCTTCGAAATATAGAATTTTGCCTTCCCTCCCCATCACATTAAAAGCTGTCATATTTCATAACGCTCATAATAAAAAGGAACAGAAGCAGATAAAGAAAGAGCCATATATTGAAAAGAACCAAGAACAGAAGACAAGAAAGCAACTTCGTTTTGAGTATGTCAAAACAGGCATAGAGCTGAAACGTTGATTTTTACACAAATGTGCTCAGACAGCATCACACTCAGAAACTGCTCACCTGATCTCGGGAATATGGAGTATCCACTATGTGTTTGTCTGAACATGCTGCTAGAAGAATCTTCATTGCATTTAACTGGAGCAATATTTCACAAGCCATGGTATCAAAGAAAGTAATATTAGCAAGAGCTGCTGAAGCCAGCAGGAAAACTTCACCAGATGAGGCTTCTTGGCACAGTTCTAGGAATGCAGAAAGTAAGTTGAATAAAAGTCATTCCCTCATTGCAAAAAACATGGTTAGATGTTTCAAAGCAATATTTAAGCATCTGCAGCTTGCATTAGTAATCTTAGTATCTAAGACCAAGTTCACAATCACGAAGATAAAAACCAAACCAAAACAAAGAAAATCATCTTAATTTTGTCAATTACAGAATATCATAGAATCATTTAGGTTGGAAAATATTTAAGATCATCTAGTTCAACTGTTAACCTAGCATTGCCAAGTCCACCA
>JAVJGI010000002.1:31059373-31077997 GCA_035590275.1 Ibycter americanus | reverse complement strand
CCAGCTGCGTTGCCCTTCTCTGGACATGCTCCAGCACCTCTATGTCCTTCTTGAAGTGAGGGGCCCAAAACTGAACACAGTATTTGAGGTGTGGCCTCACCCCTGCTGAGTGCAAGGGGATGATCACTTCCCTTGTCCTGCTGGCCACACTATTTCTGATACAAGCCAGGATGCTGTTGGCCGCCTTGGCCACCTGGGTATATGTCACATTGTTAGGGTGCTTTATAAGCGATATGAATGTTAGGCACCTTCATTTGAACAATAAAGGCAGGGAAAGATGGCAAATACGAACCTAGACACCAAGTGTTTCTAACATTCATCTGATTAATGAAATGGTCTACTTAGTACACTATTCCACAGGGAATATTCCACTGAATGTTGTTCAACATAAAGCTTGATAACTAAATAAAATGAAATACAGGAGGCAAAAGGCCAACAGTAACTGATTCATAAGAGAATAATTCTGCTATATATCCTATTCTTTAGAACAAGATATGTATACACGTTGCTGATCTCTAAATCTATTTCTCTATACTCAAAGATCATCCTGCACATTTTCCAGCTTCAATAAGAAGTTCTGAAGACACAGCTACCTTTTCATTCCTTGCACACATGTATTTTAACTAAGATCTGAATCACCTGGTAATTGGATTTCAGAATGGTTTAAAAATTAAACATATTACAGTAATTACCGAATTATAAATATTACAAGGAAACTGGTGCATGATTACTGACATGGCTTTTCCATAGTTATACATGTTCTATTTTTAATGCTCACATTTCTTGGGCCGAGTATATACTAGTAAAATTCCTGTGCAACTTAAACAGTGACAACCGAGAAAATACTCCACTCGCTAATATCTTCTGGATAGGCTGTTCAGATTGTACCTTGATTGTGGTACAGTGTAATAACCTGGAAAATCATCTTAAATAAGTTAGGTCAGATGCCTCTAGCAGTCTAGCTACAGTAGAACCAAGCTCAGCACAGGTAATTCCACCCATTGAATTCAGGGCAGGTTCAGGGTGGAGCCTTCAATATTTGTTGCTAAACAGTCTGGTCATCAGGAATAAATTGTATCCTTGATTTCTGCAGCACTAGTTCTGTTTGGGCATATCAAAGAATGCTTAAATACTTCTCAGATAACTTCCAGCCACTGCATAATCCTCAAGCACGAGCACTACTGTACTTTCTTCTTGTTCTGTTAACAAAGCAAACAAAACCAAAACCAACCAACCAACCAACCAAACACCACCCCCAAAAACCCAGAAACATGCCTAGAATTTGAAGTAATGTAGTTTAACTGTAACCGTTGGGCTCAGTAGAGAAATATGCAGATGTACTGATCTATTACACATAAGAAATCAGACTAAATGACCCAAACTGTACTTTCTGACATGAAGCTTTGGGAAACTGAATTTCCAGATCAGAGAGAGGAAGAGCATGACTGACTGAAGGCTTCTGGTATTTGAGAAGGACGGAGCATGGTGCCAGAAATAAGATATTCCTCTCTTTACAAAGTAATGAGAAATTTTATTTTTCTGAAATGTCCTCACTGACCTAGGTTAAGGAAAAGCTTGCTGGCACCTTTTCCACATTTCACCCTGGATCAGAGGCCTAGACAGTAAAGACAGATCTTTCATTTTCTTGTAACAATGCCCATAGATTATACTATACTGTACTTTTCCTCTTAAGTATCATACAAATGTAGAAGCAGTGGTGAGTTTGAGTTCTAGCAAGTTTAGAAAATAAAACCGGCATACAGGTTAGCAACTATTAAAAACTGCTCTTTTACAAACATGGAACAAGTGCTGAGTCTTTCCTGTGGTTCTTATGGTAGAATTTCACACAGGTACTATTTTGACAAATGTACAAAAATTCTATTCAAATATGAAAGGGAGTAAAAAATATTATGTAATTGCAGAATGCTCTGATTCAGAATTAAAAATGACTGAGTTCTTTTATCTGTTAAGGAAAGAATGGCAAACATTATTTATGGAATATTTTTAGTGAGAGTCCTACCCCAACCTGTTATTTTTATTGGAAAGACTAAGAAGTCCCATAAAGAACTTACTGACAAGTGCTGTTACAATTTCTTCCATATTTTCCAGAAAGCTGCTGAGATGCTGAGTGAACGTGAGATGTGGAGATGTGATCTGTGCAATTACTGCCGCTGCTTCTGCATGAGTAGCTTCAGAATGGCTGTTATCAGAAAGAATGTCAGCCAGGCACAGTATCCCATCAACCTATGGAAAAACAATAGGTATAGGTTGGAAATACTCCAGGAAATACTTTTGCAGCCAAAGATGGGTTTACATTTACAGTTCTCTTTTCTTGGCTGTGGCTAAACTACTACTTTTATTTTCAAAAATGACTTAAACTGATGGCATTTATGACATAAGAAGTTTCAGTTTAGCAGATACAAATTAGTTCATCATAGAAGTTTGCTGACTGGCAAAAAGTCTCGCATTTCCTTCTCCCTTAATGTTTCTGCTGAATGGATTTTGGTCAAACAAGTCTTTTCTGACAGACATCTCAAGTTAAATATTAATCCAAAAATAAGCTCTGATAAGCAAATGCTAACTGCTACTATGCCACAGTCTCATAAGCTCTTGTCTGAGTGTGTCCCACTGTGAGACTTGAGTCTGAGTATGCAGTAAGTTCTTCATGGACTTTTTTTTGCTACTTTTTTCTGAACTTGTCACAAAGCCAATTCAGTATCAAAAAATACATTTAAGGAGAGACCCTGGCCAAACTGCACCTGATGAGCTTGCACAGCTCTCACATTAAAGCTAGGTTCATATGTCCCTTGCTTACTTGGAAGAAAAACAGAAAAATGAGTAAAATGTAAATAGCTTATGCTTTTAGAGTGTCTGAAGTGTTCTAAACTCATTCCTTACACAGTTTAGGCAGATCCATCATGTATAAGCACACCTTGCCCTGGATTACAGGAGACCTATTGATACAATGAAAGACTGCAACAGAGCATAGCCAATGGGTTAGCTTAAACTGCAGAAACGATCATCTGTATAAACAACCAAACCCAGCAAAGGAAGATTCTCTGTAGACAAGGACACAATCTGTGAACCTTTAAATTAACAAGACTATGTTTCTCCTGCTGTTTAACCTATCCCTGAATAATTCATCACATTGTCAAGCAGATAGGTAGATGTGCATAGAGGGGACGGAGCATGAAGATTTATGCAATTAATTATGGACATGTTTATGTCAAATTCACTTAAATTCACTAATTAAAATCTTTACACGAATAAAACTAATGTCACTACAGGGACAGATTACAAATGACCAGAGCTTTTAGAAACTTCACTGAGTAACTGTTTTAAAAACTGGCCTTTAGTTAGTTAGTTAGTTAGTTATTTGAAGTTCAAAAAAAGTGTGGGGTCAATTGCCTTGTATGTTTGGACACTGTAGAGATACAAAGAAGAGTTATGAAGGCTTAGCACTGAAATATACTTTTAACAGTCAAACAAAAAACAACCCACATTTCTGTTGTGCGCTCACCAAGACTCTTTCTTAGGTCTGTTGTTCAGACCGTATTCTCTGTCTATTCAAAGCTTCCTCAGAACATGCATATTAAGGACTATCCGTTATCTCCAGAAAGGGTATTTAGCAGATCTCTTAGTCACGTTTTTGTTATTTATTAATACAGAATGTTGAATTATCTTAACTACTTATCCTGCAATGGGCATGAATTAGATTATTTTATAAGCACTGACAGTTACTGTATTTTACAAGAAAAGCTCTCAGATTGATGGGAGCAAAAATTACCCTCTGGAAGATCATTCATTGGGATGCACTTTTTAATAGGCAATAGACTATATCATTGGAACTCTAATAACATAGATAAATACAAAAGAAATTATATCTCTATTTTTCCTCAGATTATAAATGGGGTTTAGTATAGAAGCTCAAGTACTGGCAAGAAGAGGAAGAATAAATTTTCAACATTAAACTTTTTCTTGACAAGCTTTCAACATTAATCTACCTACAGCAAAATATTTCCTCCTAGTTATGGCAGAATTCTACAGCTTGAAACAGCAGATTCACATAATTCACTTGGCTTCAAGGTATATTAATAGATCTCAGTGTCAAGAATTAATATATATCCTCACAAGATGATTTAGTAGCCAAAGTGTGTTAGACAATATATGCAAAACCCCCCAACTTTGTCACCTTGAAACCTTCCCAGATCACACCTTGTCTGGGGTCTGAAGGATGCTAATAACAACAGTCAGTATAAAAACTTAAATATATTCCAATGCATTCAAAAAATACTTCACCAGAAACTTCTTGTAAGATCTTGTAACAGTATACAGCACTCTTCAGCTCTAAATTCACAGGTTAAAATTCACTTGGCCAACTCTTTTCCAATGACCTCAACGAAATGACTTTAGAGTAGTTTTGTACTATTTCAGAACAAGTAACAGCTTATTAAAGACAGATACAAGCACATGGTTAGATTTTTCGATCACCACTGATTGTTTCTATCTACACCATAAAACACAGGCTTCTAACAATACAGGGATGTACTCAACTTTTAAATTACATATTTGATTTTTTTTATTTGCTAAATGATTGTTTTTTGAAATTGGGATTTGCTGAATCACAAATAGAAGTGGATATATGTTTTTATTCAGCATAAAGATAAAATACATATTTGGGATCCATGAAAGTGAGCACTAGTTATTCTCCTTCCTATTCAGAATCATGTAAAATACTAACTAATTCAGCCTAAACATTGCTCTATACACTTTTGTCTTCCATCTGAAATATAGAAAAGAAAATAAAATAATTCTACTTCAGCAGGCAACCCCACTTATAAGTGTCTAGCAATAAATTTTAAAATGACAGGGGAACAATCTAATAAAAGCACTTTAACATCCAAAAAGAAATTGCTGCTCAAAGCATTTTTATAATTAGCTTTCACACTGAAAGGAACTTTGGATGGCTGCCCTGTTTTCTGTTTAATTTTGGTGAAGTAATCAGCTAAATGTCAAATCTGTTCATCACCTTGGCAATACAAAAGAACCAGTTAGCCAGATAAAGCAAACAAATGAATTCCATGAATGCAACAAGATGCTGTGGAGACCCTGCATTTGAGGAATGGTGTTCAGTAAATGCTTGATCACTAATATTTCAATATTGATAACTGGAAAAATGCCAGGAACGTACATCTTTATGAGCCTAGCCCTGTTATAGAAACTTAATCTAAGTGACAAAATAAATGCGTGACTGCTTTACTGCATAGATCAAGTCTTCTGAAAGGAAGTAATTTCTTTTCTCTGCAACAGGAATGAATGAGTTCTGGGGCGGGCATCCTTCTTTCTTCAGTATACCTATTCTTCCTCCTAAAAATACTAAATAAAACTAGGCATCTGTTGAAGATACCAACACAGAACTTGGGATAAATTGCATTAATGACTTCATGATCTGAAATATTACACTCAACAACAATCTTAACTCTCCACTTTTCATAAGGAAGTTCAAGGCAGGTTTTCCATGCTGCTCCAGGAACCAAGACCCATTGCCCTGTTTTTAATAATGTCTGTCTTCATTTGTATAAAATGCTGCTGAGGGACTTTTCTCAAACTGACTTTCTCTAAGTGTTTGCCCACTCTAACATTCAGATGATCTTTACATATTGGCAAACTTCCTCAAAGGTTTTTTTTGCCTTCTCTAAACTGATCCTCCAAATTATCTTGCTGAGATTGGAAAGCCTTACAGGCTATCATCTGATTTCCCACTGTCGAATCCGTGAATACCATTATCACCCTACAACTAGGTGCTTCTGGTAAGCAGCACCAGCAGGTTCCAAAGCAGTTTTAAAGGAAAAATGGAGGAAGGGAGATGTTGAGATCCAGATATAAGGCAGCAAATGTAGAAACAAAATCACAAAGGGGATCACCTCTTAAAAATTGTCTCCACCTTCCAGGAGAGTAGAGAAGAATTTCAAAAACAGAGGCTGCATCAAACAGTCAAGAACTAACAGATCACAGTTTTGTTTGTTTTAACCTTTCACACATGCTGTGTATTGGCACCTCCAACTTGAAGCTAGGACAGGTTACCTATATAGGTGAAGACATGAACATTAGCAGACTAAATAGAAAATGTTTGAATTCCCTGCTCAGCATACTTGGAACACAATCTGCTTCACTCCCCAGACCACTGCCTGAACCATGAAGTCACTTCACTATTCTGCAGCTCCATTGAAAATGTCATCCAGCAGAATCCATATACTGTCACTCTGATGACTTGTTATTCATGAAATGGATTCCTGATCATCAAGGCTGAGATATAGCCTATGTCAAACTTCTGTAACTTATTCTGCACCTGTAGAAGGCCTATCAGCCTTCTTTAATTTCTACATTGAAAGAAAGGAAGGGAAAAGGACAGAAGTATTCTACCTTGCACACAATGATCTTTCATATTTGAATAGTTGCCCTGCCAAGTGCTCTGCAGATAAAAACTGCCTTAGCTCCACCAACTGAGAACTGTGCTGATTTATACCAGATGAAGGTCTGGTCAGCTATTTTTAAAGTGAGATGATATATTAATAGAGTGATGCCATTAAAATCTCCACAAATACTATTCCAAGCAAAGCTACTGCAGCAGTTCCATGGCAGCAGCAGTGACCAGTGAACAAAACTGCAAGGACTTTTATAACTACTGCTGTACAACAGCAGCCATGTGACCTAACTTATAAGCCATATTGCATACTCTACAGAATAGTGCGGAGCTCATAAAGGTTGAATGCTTCCCAACTCAGTAGCTTTAAAACTGCTGGCAGTAAGCTTAGCTTTGTACCTAAATTGGCTGTGCATGGGTGCTTTGGTTCATGGCAACTTCAACTAAATCTTCCCTTTTAAACTTCCCTCCTTCAGAATGTGGTCAAGCTAATGAAGAGGTATTTGTTGTTGTTCTCTCTCTCTCTCTCTCTAAAAAAAGGGAGACAGTTGGAGTTGGCTGTATCAGCTTGAAGGATGCATTAAAAGTGGCAATGCCTAAGTAGCAACCTTGCAGCCATGCTGCAGGAAGAAACAAACTGCAGAGCAAGATGAAATAACAAGTTCCTTATTCTAGGCTGACTAGAAGTTTAAGGATAAGTAGCATGTAAACCTTTTCTCCCTACAAAATCTAGGGAAAGCAGTCAAGCAGTTACCTCACAGTGCATGTTCTTTGGCACTCAGAGATGCTCTAAGCTTGTTGCAGATAAAAAGTACAACTGTATGTCAAAGAGGTAATAGAGAATAAGTCATTTTACAGAAAGAATGGACAAAATCAATAAGATCAACATCCAGACCTCTCTTGTCTTTGTTTCAAGGATAAGGGAATAGGTGGCTTTGAACACCCTTGATTTTGAGGACTGATATGAAGGGTAAGACAGTCTTTTAAAGTATTATTTCTGTAGTTGATAAAAGAAACTGTAATGCTAATAGCCTAGAAGCTCACATATTCCTGCTCCCATAAATCACAGCTTACATTGCTTCGAACTATCCAGAAATGCAAGTGAACCACCCAAGGTTCGTTCAGTTTTCCTGATCTACTCCTCACATGCACCCAGTTCTACATGGTAGCTGCAGAGTGGCTACAAAGGGCAGAAGGAGAAGAGACTTGCAAAGGAATTCACCTGCAGTACTCAATCACTGTTGGTGTTTATAGAATTGGGATGCATTGATAAAACAGAAGGAAAACTACTGAGCCCAAATGAGTATGGTGGCTTGGGAAGAAAAAGGCATTTGCAATGGCCTTTGTACTCAGCATTGGTTACTTTCTCTTCCTCCTATTCTGTCACAGTTAAAAGGCAATCACAATAATGAATGTGTTACCTGTAATGTCAGGGGCATATAAGAATAAGGGAGAACTGTTTGTGTTCACATATGATAAAGTTAGAGATTAATTTCGTCATGTTATGTAACACATAACAGAAGCCAAAGGTTTCTCAGATTTATTTGCCCTACATTTTGGAGGGCTGAAATCACTGGCTTGTTTTTAATTTGCAGGAATCTATTCCTATTTGTAGGACTTGATATCTGCATTACAAATTCCAGAAAGTATATGCTTGTTTCTTTTAAATAATGGATAAGGCTTTATATATTACAGTTTGGGGTCTGAATTTCATTAAAATAAAGCCACACAAACACGAAACGGAGTCAGCAACAAGATGAGAGGAACTGTCATGTGTTGTATAAGAATGCTGAACAAGATATTGCGACCTGAGGTCTGAATTAGGGAAAGACCATACATAAGTAGTTTCCACATAGCCCTCATTTTTATTTACCCTGGGGGATCATAGTCTGAGAAAAAGAAAAAAACCCACACACCTCAACCATTTCTATAAACAAACAGGGGCTCCAGGGTTATGCATAGCAGGGCACTCCAGAAAATGAGCTGTGCTCACTGGAAAAAACATGCTCCAATCATCTAGTTTTAAATAAATAATGTCACAGACACTTCATTGCACGAGGGCATATTCTCAAACACCTGGTGCCTGGTATTTAAAAACAAGAACACTCTTTCAACATGTTTGATTACTTTATGTCATTTAGGTTTTGGTGTGACACCATGGATTTTACTTTCAAGAAGTGTCTGTTAGTGTACCTCTTCATGAGAAAAAAAAATCCCATGCACACCACATTTTTAGAGGACCCTCTTCATCTATTACAATAATGAGAAAGTGCCTCTACCCAAAAAGAGCAGCATGGAGGTCACAGCCAATCAGTCATTATCAGCTAAACTAACTCTTCATAGTGTCTTCCTTCTCTCAGGAAAAGTATCTGACAGTCTTTATGCTACAATTCTCGATCTGTTTAAGTCAATTCTTTCAAACCTTAATATGATTATGCTAAATAGTTAATAAAAGAGCTTATTATTTTTATTATTACTGTAATTTCGCATACAACTTCCCCTTCTCATCAGAGTAAAATTCTTGAACAGGTCATTGTATCATGAAGTTAGAAACAAACATAACTCTACCCTATGCTCAAAATAGGACAGTGAAAACACCACAGCAGAAAGCAGAGTTACATTAGAAAGGTAGAGAGAGTAAACAAGCAATCGAGATAGCACAGGATGTGGCTTTTTTAACTGTTACTTTAAATATGAGATTCTGCAAATGCATTCAGAAACAGACCAATTTTCCTGCAAATATTTTTCATTTCAACAGTGTCAGTAGGTTTAGCGTGAAAAATACCCAGTCTCTGAAATGCAAGGCCTCTACAGTATTTGAACCATATGTACACAAATTAAATGCACCATAACAGTAGGACATTTATCTAATAGAATGTATTAAATATATACAGCAACTTGTTCAGAAAAATGTTTTTATGTCTAAATTCACATAATTGCCACAACTGATTCAGTGCTTCACCTATGTTATTTCTAAAACTTTTTGTTGCTTTTAAGAAAAGCACTATGAGGCACCAAGCTTTAATATAATTGTTTGCTACATTCATTACTTCACAATGGCTGTTAAATTATTTTAATAAATTAATTTAAATAAATTAGCTTGAGAACCGACCTTGTACATGCCAGATTTTTATTGGCAGAGAATTTTTACAAGCAAGTTATACAGCTTTATGATGGCCGTTTATAATGAAAACACTCACAGCACTTTATCTATAAAACTTTTAGTGAGCAACTCAATAAGAGTCCATTCGTGTTGTAATAACAACAGAGGAAATTGCTACCCTTATTCAAACAAGAATTCAAAAAAGTAGCAGTTTTCATCTGATGAAAATTGATGGAACTCTACTGGTTACAGCAGACTCAAGCTATTTGGTCCTAAGATTCCTCTTCTGACAGTTAGGAAAATCTCCTTGGGTCTCCTACAAACATTGACCTATTTCTATGACTGCAGTGGCAACAAAATAATTTCAGAATTGCTTTAAGCATAAGAAATTCAAGTTTAAGATCAGCTGTTTGCATGGAATCTTTATGAGCAGTCAGAGGTCTACTATGAACCATCAGGTAAAATGATCTCAGAGGTTTTTCTCTCCATTAATACCTCTCAGTACTGCTCTTTTGTCAAATAGAGTTGCTATGTTGATTCTATATTAGAAGAAAGAAGGACAATGCTAAAAGGCTGTGAAAATGGAGTATTTTTACAAGCCGATTTTTTATTTTTCTTCTACTCAATATTGTTTGCTGCCTTACTAGGTCTTGACATAAATAAGCATCCTTTATTGAGGATAACAAACATACATATTTAAAATTAAGCTAGTGTTTTAATGCTTCATTGAAGGAAGAACAAAACAACAAATCTCATTATACTTTCAATAGAGATTATTTTTTCAGCAAGCGAAGATAGCTACAACATAGCACTTTGATACAAGGGCAGTTCCAATCTGCATTCAAAAATCATATTTGCAAGTCAGGCTTATTTTCATAAACTGATCTCACATCAGAAAACCATGTTAGAACTCACTGAAATTGTATTTACCTAGTAAGCAGATTCCACCTTCAATAGTCCAGGATCTTCTCTGGTTATTTTAGATGGAAAAATATGTAAGCATTATGTTCTGTCAAAGACAAAAACTGAACTTACCATAACTTAGCTAAGAAGCTGCATAGATCTGGGGAAATAAGCATGCTATTGAGGAAAGTCCCAAATACAGTTCTGATTGAGTCATTCAGTCACTGCCTGTTTTTCTAATAGTGTCCCTAATCTATGAGCCAGTTTGTTCACTCAGAATAATAATCGCAAGAGATGTTATGACAGAAGGAACCTAACAACTAGCAGGTACTAAATATTAGAATTCCCCAATAATACTCGTTTCACTTCACATAAGAAGTAAAAACTCTCATTCCATATTCCAAACAAACCTAATCCGCCAGATCTGTAAAGCCCAAGTCTGGGCTAGAAATTTCACATGATCAGAGTTCATTCTGCCACCTGTCAATCTGTAAATAACACAGCAGCCACTGCAGTTCTCCACAGAAAGGTACAGGGTTTCCCCAGGCTCCAGGAGAGGCTCCCAAGATTAGGACCTATTCTATTATCTTTCAGGGGAAAGCAGAGATAACATCATGGACAGCTATAAAAAAACTTAGAAAGTGTGACCACTAGAAAACAGGGGTATAAACACGCCGCACTAAAATCATAACTACTGAACCCTTGCAGCCAATAACATAATTTTAGATCAAAGTATACCGAACTTCTAGAAAGAATTCAAATTCTGTTAAAGATCAAAGAGTCTGGGAGAAAGAAAATGCTGTTTTAAAGGACAATGCCTTGCTAGACACTAGAATGAAATAGTGGCTTACTGGATTCTCTCCTGAACCCTGCTTACAGTGCCCTCTCCCTTTCCAACAGCACTAACAGAATAAATGTAATTTGCTTGGGAATCTAATTTAGAGTAATTCAGGTTGTAAATAAAATATTAAAATGGAACTATTTTTACAATATTTCAGCTCTACAGCTGACAGAGAATGAAAGGAAGAAATAACTGAACATGTTTCTATTTATATTAGGATTGGATGCTCTTTCAACCACCTCTCACAATACAGCTGTGTCTTCACTGGGCAGCAGGTAGAGCCCTGGTCACATTCTTCTCACCCCTGGGAAACTTGCAACAAGACTGAGCTAGCACTGTAAGCAATGATAGAGACCGGTAGCAAAAAGCCAGTTCACAGTCTGTGTTACACCACTCCCACTAAATTTAGTGTATTTTTGAAATTTGCTTTGACTGACATCTGATGAAGAAGGTAAGCCATACAAAATCAGACTCAATACAAATGAATTATGCCAAATGCAAAGCCAACAAGGATCGGGGCGGGGGGGGCAGGCGAAGAATAATCAGTGCACATAATTTAAAAAAATAATCCACACATTTTATTCCTGCTTATCACTAGATGAGTAGCCTCCTAACAAAAAGTTCAGGCCAATATCTCTTACATGTTTTCTTTTGCTCTCTACATGTATCTTACTTAGAAGAAGAGATGTTCTAGTAAAAATCATTCAAAACTTCATCTTGGACTGAGCCTCTGGTGTGCTAAGAACCAGTGTCCTTACCGCTTTCCACGAACAAAGAGCATGCTACAGGCTTAGTTTCACACAAGATGTGTGAAATGTGCCTTGTAATTCAGACACATTAATCATATGACATATAGAAGTCTTACTGTTCCCTGGTGAAGTTAGGAGCCATCAATAAAAGTCCTTCCACAGGATCAAGACCTAGCTGAGCTAAGAACTGTTCCACATCCCATAATGTCCCATATTTCACTATAGGTCTTTACTGTTACAAGTACTCTCAGACTGCCTAGACACCTAGATGTTCTGTTCACAGTGTCTGCTCTACAGCTCTGATGCGTCTTCATGGTCCCAAAAGAGCTAGGTTACCATTCATATGTACATGATATTGCCCTTGAATATATATACGTTTTAAATTAGTTTCCACCTTGCTTTTCTTTCCTGGCACTGTTATGTCATTCTTGGAAGTTACAGTGACTGGCTGACAATTTTAGAGAGTACAACTTTTACATTTGACATTCAGATCCCAAAGAGAACATGTATGTTTAGAACAGCACTCAGACTTCAGCAGAGCCATGTAGAGGGGTTTTTTAAGTCTTTTTCTAAAACAATTTTTAAACTGCTTTGTAAAGTATTTTTTATCATGCATCCAGGGAATTTTAGCAACACATTTGCTTCTATTTAACTGTTGATTTCCACTCAGATCTTCTCAGGTCCAAAAATCTTAGTCACATCACTTGAGCTAAGGTAGTTTTACAGCAAAGTAGATCCAAACTACTTTATAGATGGTCCTTGCCACAGCAGAAAGCTAAGGCTTCCCATTCATGCACAAAGACCGCAGGGTGTCTCTTTGTCATCTCCATTGCTAGCCAATATGGACTAGTTGCCCAGCTGCAACAGAGATACTGGTTGGGGTTTTATTTGCCTATGGATTAGATCCTTGGTTGTCTTACTGAAAAGCACCATTAACCAGATGTAAAATACAGAAGTCATTACAAACCAAGATGAACGGCCAAGGTAAATGCAAGACAGTACCTACTCCAAAGCCTGAAGGATTTTAAAGGAAAGTGCAGTCATGTTTCTGTTCAGAGCAGCTGGCACAAACCATTCTGCTTAAAAAAAATAAAAGGGGGGTGGTGGTGGTGTGAAAGTCACATCAATCATCTTTCAGTAAGCTTGAACAACTGATCTTTCTTAATTCAATTGTAAATCTTAGTCCATGTTACTTAGGAGGTCTTTGTTATATCCTTTCCTATCTCTCTCTTATATTTTTCCTGCAACTTTGAAATACCATTTATTGGTATAGGCTTACCCTGACTGGCTTCCTTTTAGGATTAGAAGTCAGCACTCATAACTTTCTTTAAAAACCTAAGGGGGAAAAGGAAAGAAAAAAGCCGGTGTCATCTCTACTCAAAATTACTTCCTTTTCCATTACCACTTTCAGCAATTGCCATACTTTGTGTCTTTTTTTTTTTTCTGCGAGAAAAATCAATTGTAATTACATGAGTATGTCTCAATTACCTGTCTTTTTTCAGGATGAAAGTCTTCATCTGATTAATTGGACTTCTATGTCCTAATGCCTTCTCCAATGCCCTAGGTCCTAGGTGCTTTACCTTCTTCATATATTTTGTAGCAAGTTCTCCATTTTGACTAGTTCATACAAGACAGAAATCCTTCTAGCAAAGAAGTGGTAAAAACTAGATGCAAGTGTGTTATTTTATGTTCGAAGGACCTTGAAGGGAAGATGAACCAAATGGGAACAGCACACAATTTTTACGCAGAGTAACATCAATATTGCTTGCAATACAACTGACATGGCAAAGCCAGTACAGTAAGGGTGTAGGGTTTGCTTCTCAACATAATCTGACATTGCAGCACAGAAGTGCCATGGGCTGGGGAATTAAAAAACTGCCAGTTCCCTGAGGCACAAGTCCTCAATAATCCTCTGAATAAGGGGAAAAGCAATTTTTACAGCCTTTAAACACATACAATAAATTTCTCTAACAGGAACAGAAAGTCAGGAGACATATGGCTTTATCCATGATTATTTCCTGGGTGAGATCCTGTGATTTGTAACCCAGTTCTTCTTCCAGGATACAGGATGAGATGGGAGAAATCTTTAGTGAGTAACAGAAAAAGTATCTTATGCCTTTTAATAATTTTGCTCAGAACAAATCTAGTATCTAGCTAAAAAATAAATAGCAAACCTGCTCTAACAGATCTGATTTGCCTTCTCTTTCATTACAGTTCCTTCCTCAACATAGACAGTAGTACATCATGTTTGGATCAGCCATGAAGTTCACATCATACATTTAAGGTAGCTTCTTACTCTTGAGTGATTTAATTTTGCTCTCACACCCTGTGCTATAAAACAAAGATAAAAATCTACTTACCTACTACCACATAACGGTTGGATAAATGCCATTGTAATGATGCTACCTATTATCATTAAAATAACCAGTCATTTATCCAGAAATTATGAGAGTATATCTTACACTGAACAGTAACCTAATCAACAGAAAATCCTGGTGACTTAATGGGATCACTTCCAAAATATAGTACTGCAACAGAGACAAAGCATGCACTTAATAAGCAGCCTCTTTTGCCTATGACTTTTGCACCTACGAAAAAAATGCCAAAGTGTATAAGCAAACAACCTGGTCCAACTTGTCGTTCTCTTAGTTACCTGAACATGCTTTCCTGCATCCAGCCTCTCCTTGCAGATCTAAAATAATTCCAGCACGGGCAAAATTCAAAGGATCCAGTGCTTACAATGAAATGTTAAAATAAATGCAAAAAAAAGGGGCAGAGGGTACTAAACCAGTTAGAGATGAAAATTTTCTAGGAAGTCAGATCATCATCCTCATTAATGACACTTTTCTGATAATATCAGACACTAAGAGGGCATGCAACCTCAAACTGAAATCTGAGCTCAATAGCACTAGGTAGACAGGAACATTATCAGGGACAGTATTCATTCAGTTCTCTTTGACACTACAAGTCAGTTACTCCTAAATGCCTGTTCACTACAACCATTTGCAATATATGACTCCTGAAAAAACAATAAACAGAAGATGAGACACATAGCCTCATTCCCCATAGAAATGTGTTGACCAGCCTCATAGGAAATCATGTACTCTTTAGAGAAATCTGATATTCCACGCACATTGTAACATGTCAAGGACTCCATTTTATGAGGGGTTTGATCTGCTTACAGCTTATTATTAATGTCCATTTATTTTTGGTGGTGCTACTGTTAGCATTACCTGAGTTTAACATTAAAATATGCCCCGTAAATATTTCCTTCCCACCTACATGACATACATCTAGCAGTCCTCCTGTTCTCACTCCCCTCTCACACACCTTACAGCCTATTCAAACTATTGCGTCTAAGCCCAGACTGTGACTGAATCAGGAACCATGCTTTCCTTCTGTTCCTCCTTGCCCCCATGTACACACACTGTTCCTTACTTTCTCTCCAAGCTTTTGAGGTTGATACCATTATTATTCAAGCAGTACTTCCAGGGCAGTAGGAGCAGAGGGCATTTTTCCTCCACTCCCCAGGATGCTCTTACATTAGATGTTGCTTACGGTTTTTGAACGAATACAGCTAAAGCAGAGGGTCTATCCTGTAGGAAATAGGCCCTCCTGCTACCCAGTTTGTTGTGAATAGATAGATAAATGCTCAGATAGCCTAAAGCTTTTATATTAAAAGCCTGGTTGACAAGTAAGAGTTCTTGATTTAGGAGAATGCTTGAGTTGTGCATAGCTTTCACCCTCACAGACCTTTTCCTGAAGCAGAGTCTGCAGTCCTGAACTCGGGGCAGATTTTGGGCAAGCCTTAGCCAGCAACGCAAACTTTGCTGTAATTCCAGCCTCCACTGGGTGCCACTATTGCATAATGCAATGTGTGGATTATGCTGCATGAGTCAACAAATTGGCAAAAACGACATTCGACTTGCACTTCACACTCGTGAAGTTTTCCAAACCATATGCAGAGAGTTATCGCTCATTTTTTATGTCCTTAAAATACTATATGATAATCTTTTTAGAGACAGAAACACAAGGAGGATTTAATTCCTTCTAGATCGCTACAGCTAAAAGGCTCAAACACAGAAGTGCTCTGATTCTTACCTGATATTGTGCTTGAATAAGTCTTTTAGCCCCATCAGTGGATCTGTTCCTCCATGCTGACTGATAATCAATTTAGGACCCTACTTTGACCTATCGTTTTTAACCTCTGAAAGGATAACAGCCACATGGCTCTGAGCAACTTGCTCTAGTTGAAGATGTCCCCGCTCACTGCAGGGGAAGTGGACTAGAGTACCTTTAAGGGTCCCTTCCAACCCAAAGTGTTCTGTGATTCTATGTCTCCATCTAAAGTACTTTGCTGAAAGCTTAACCATCATAAGGGTAAAACCTTACCACAAAAACATAGGTGACCTTAACAACGCTCAGTGAGTGTTCTTAAACTGTGTGCACATCAGGATGGCAGTGATGCTAAAAATGCATTATCAGCCAACTTTTAATTTAATAGCAATTAAGTATTAGCTTTATGGAATTGATATAATTTCCATTTGATCATCGGTGGATATCCACAATTTGCTAGATACCAAATTTCATTCTGTTAACTTAACATGGAATCCAAAAATACTGAAGTTTAATGTTATGAATCACTTTTGAAAATTCTGGCCAGACAATGTACTCACCTTTAGTCTGTCTATTTCACAGCATCCCTGCTCTTGAATTTTGCTTTTTTCCTTTTCCCAGCCCTCCAATAAATAAAGAAATAATACCAAGATTTAATTTCAGTCTTGCCTTATGGAAGATCTTGAGAGCTTACACTAAACATGAAAAATTCTTATAGGCAAAACACTTATAAGGCAATTTCTGCTAATCTTCCATACTGGAATAATTTGTCGTACTATTTGACAGAGGTGACATAATCACAATTGTTTCAAGTTGCTGAAGACAGGGGAAGCAATGTTTCAGTGTTTATGAAGCCTACCTTTATAACTTGTGGCCTTTCTTCTCACTCGTCTCAACACTCTTGTCTGGTAGACAGTGGCATTAATAAGTACAGAAATTTCTATAGCCATTGGTCTTTGAAAGGATCTTAGCCTTGTTCTAGCAGAAACCCAAAATACTTTCTTGAAATTCTGCTATATTCTGACACAGATTTTCCTGCAAACAGAGGCTGATGTGACTCTGTCAACATTGGTTGTATTATTACAGATGGGCAAAAAAGGACAATGTGTAAGCAGTTGTCCGACAGTACAGGCTCCTCTAGAGCAAAGGAGATACAACAGGAAGAGAGAAAGAAAAAGTATGACAAACCAGGGAAATCAACAGAAGCAAACAGCAAGTAGACTGAATCTTAATCTGGCCCACAGGTTCTTTCACAGCCAGCTAAATCTCTGGCACCATGCAGCAAAACATATCTACGGTTCAGGTCTGGAGGCAACAGACAAGCCCAGTGCCCTGAAGTCTGGCCATACCTGTGTCACTGAGAAACTTCACACGTGGCTGTTTGTGGCTAAGGAGAACAGCGGTTCATTTGGTAAACTGCTAAGTTCAGGATGTTCACCCAGGGCAGGAAATGGAAGTACTTGCAAAAGAAGATTGCACCAGAGGCAGCATTTCACTTTACTACAACATCCCTGCTAGTGCTTTCTTCCCAGCAAGCAGGCTGTTGTTCATCAGAGATGGCAAACTCTGCAGGAATGACTATCACTCAGATGCCAGTTACTTCATCCTCTTTCTGCATTAAATCACGACCGCCCCTTCCCATGGTGAGATCCATTAACAGGGTTTCATTGCACAGATGCTCCTCGTCTTCTGTGCCCTCCATTCCTTCTGCCAGCTCTTCTGCAGAGGGCTGGCTCCGGTCTTGGTAATCTACAAGGATTGTGTCCTGTTTGTGCTCGAAGCAACTGGAATTATCACAGACAGGACTATTTTCAGGCCTCTCTGACTTATTGCCACCTATATGATGAATTTAAGCTCTGTGACAACAGCGTGCTTTCTTCTTTGGATTTTGTGGATGCCATGGATCTGCTAAAAGCAACGGCTTTACCAGTATAGCAGAGCTTGATGCTAGGAGTGTGGTATAATTGATACCAGTATAACTAGGTTTATTTTCACAGTGCCCATCAGAGACATGCTTGTTTCTCAGAAAATAATCTTTTCTCTTTTTCTTCTTCATTTATATCTGCCTGGATCTGGAGGATGAGAGCCTCCTTTAGCATTCATGCAAGCAGCTACCATATAGAAAAACACACACAACAGGTTTATTATGGACGGGTTTATCACTAAGCAATGCAACTATTTACGTGCTTACTGTCATCCTGCTATGCAGCAGTGAGTGCTTTTCACCATGTGCTGTTTCCCACCCTGTGTGCTTGTCACCAGTCAGAGGACATGGCTGCAAAGACATGCATGGAAGTTTAGCAAAGAAACTGCAGAACCAAAGTCATTAAGCTTTCCTAATTATTAATTTTATTTAAAAAATATATTGATTTCCTACTTCCATCAGCTCTCCTAATACCAAAGAAAGAGCTCCTCCTGAAGGCAAAAACTGGGACCTGTGGCTCTTTTAAGTTACCTGACCTTTCCCTGCGTTTGCATTGCATATAAG